>OZ053298.1:19273262-19656726 GCA_964056655.1 Arabis hirsuta | reverse complement strand
TCTTTTAAAACACTTTTGAAAATTATGTATTTTATATTCATCAGTTCTCTTTAAAAGTTATATAGAACGTGAAATATACGATCTATATATAGTATGCACAAAATCTTTAAATAGTTAAGCTGGCTTGATATGTATCACTACGATAGGGTTCAACATCAGACTTAAGTGTCTTTTCTTACTAAGACTACAACATCATACTTTAAGAGTGTTTTGACTTGGCAAGTCCAAATAATTGACCGTCGTTCAGACCAACTTTTCGACTTTAAAAACTGACGAAATGTTAGGATAAAATTATCAAATGGTACGTTAGTTCGATAAGCCTCACAAACATTTTTTAGTCAAATAATCTTGAATGGACTGACAAATATTTACATACCCGACTGGCTTGCATATTCTGCCATTTCTGAGACGACGAGAAGAATTGCAAAGAAAGCTAAGAGAAGCAAAACCTTGGAAGCCATTTTCTTCGACTGTTTATAGCAAAAAAAACTCTGTTTATGGAAGAACAAGTGATGAGTAAAAATGTTACACTGCATGGTCTCTATTTATAGAATAAACGAGGAGGAGGGGATGAGAAAAGTCAAATATAACTAATATTTTTGTCCAATTCAAAAAAGGCTAATAAGGGAATTTATCACAATAAAATTAAAATGTTAAGTAGATAACTCGGATAAATATCAAAGGATGTATGGTTGGTTGTTGGATTTATTGTGAGTACATCTGAAACTCCATAAATATCAAAGGTGTTTTAGATATTTCCATAGACTCCATAAACACATCGCATTGACACACGTATAAATATATAGAATTTCATTGTTGGATGATTATTATTAATTATGTTATTGTTATAAAATAAAAAGAGATCATTTATTATCTCAATAAATATAAAAGAAGAAGAAATTTTTATACCCGGTGAGAATAGTATACTGAATAATAGATGAGAGGAATCGAGAGTTTTGATTATTATGTTTTGAGAATGTTATGAATATTTTTACAATGAAACGAAACCTCTCTATTTATAGACGAATAAAAGTAAGTTACTGTGCATGCATAGTGATAGTGGGCTCCACACAAATAATATTTTACGCAAAACTTTTGACAATTGTTTCGCAGCCGCAGCCTATATTGACTTTCATAACACTCCCCCTTGGAGACCAATGTCACTATGCCTCTTGCGTTATGTTATCCGTTGCCTCATTAAAAACCTTTCTAGGAAAACCCATTGGGAAAAACCATAGAAGGATAAAAAGAGTGCAACTACGCAAGCTCCCCCTCGAGGGATCATGAGTCATCTTGTAAATCTCGTTGATGACGCATTCCAATGTTATGGACATGTTTCCTGAACGTGGTGGTAGGGAGCGACTTTGTGAAGAGATCAGCAGCATTGTCGCATGATCGAATATACTTGACTTCAATGTCTTTAGCCTTCTCAAGTTCCTGAGTGTATGAAAAAAACTTTGGAGGGATATGTTTGGTTCTATCACTTTTGATATATCCTTCCTTTGTTTGAGCGACACATGCAGCATTATCTTCATATAAAACGGTTGGCTCCGTATTTTCGTGGATCCCACTGCTTGATTTGATGTGTTGGCTTATTGATCTCAACCATACACATTCTCTACTTGCCTCATGGAGTGCAATGATTTCAGCATGGTTTGAAGAAGTTGCCACAAGCGTCTGTTTCTGAGAGCGCCAGGATATAGCAGTGCCTCCGACCGTGAAAACATATCCTGTTTGTGATCTCGCTTTGTGCGGATCTGACAAATATCCTGCATCTGCAAAACCGACCATTTGACCTTTTGAATTTTTAGGATAAAACAGTCCTAAATCAATCGTTCCTTGAAGATATCGGAAAATATGTTTAATTCCATTCCAATGTCTTCGTGTAGGAGACGAGCTGAATCTTGCCAAAAGATTAACAGCAAATGATATATCAGGTCGAGTACAATTTGCAAGATACATGAGAGCTCCGATAGCACTTAGATACGGTACTTCAGGACCAAGTATCTCCTCATTTTCCTCATGTGGTCGAAATGGATCATTATCGACTTGGAGTGATCTAACGACCATAGGGGTACTCAATGGATTGGCCTTATCCATGTTGAATCGTTTTAGCACTCTTTTGGTATATGTAGATTGGTGTACAAATATACCCTTTTGAGAATGCTCAATTTGTAGGCCAAGACAGTACTTCGTCTGCCCGAGATCTTTCATCTCAAATTCTCCTTTTAAATAATTTGAGGCCTTTTGTATTTCCCCTTGAGTTCCTATTATGTTTAGATCATCAACATACACCGCGATAATCACAAATCCGGATGTTGTTTTCTTGATGAAAACACATGGGCATAAAGGATCATTTACATATCCTTCTTTTGTTAGATGCTCACTGAGACGGTTGTACCACATGCGTCCAGATTGCTTTAACCCATATAATGATCTTTGCAATTTTATTGCACATAACTCTTTAGGTTTGGAACTTAATGCTTCTGGCATTTTAAACCCATCTGGAATTCTCATATAGATATCAGTATCTAATGATCCATATAAATATGCTGTAACAACATCCATGAGACGCATCTCTAGATTTTCGTTAGCCGCTAGACTCATTAAGAATCTAAACGTGATTGCATCCATAACGGGGGAATATGTTTCCTCATAATCGATCCCAGGTCTTTGAGAAAATCCTTGAGCAACAAGGCGAGCTTTATATCTCATAATTTCATTTTTCTCATTTCGTTTTCGAATGAAGACCCATTTGTATCCAACCGGTCTCACATCTTTGGGTGTGAGTGTAATAGGTCCGAATACATTTCGTTTATTAAGCGAATCAAATTCAGCTTGTATAGCATCTTTCCATTTCATCCAATCTTGTCTGTTTTGACATTCATATACAGACATTGGTTCTGGATCATCGTTTTCCTCATTTATTTCCTTTGCCACAAGGTATGAGAAAACGTCATCGACTACATTCATTTCAGTACGATTCCATATCTTTCCATTATGAATGTAGTTTATAGAGATCTCATGATTTCCTTCATGAAGCTCTGTATTGTCGTTAGACTCATGATTCGTTTCATCCAAAATACTTTCAGTAATTTTGGGATCATTATGCTTCTCAGCTTCCCTTCGTTTTCTAGGATTTTTATCCTTAGAACCAACGGGTCTACCACGCTTCAAGCGGGTTCTAGACTCACGTGTATTATCTGCTCTTTCATGTTCATTTGGTATCTCAATTCGAGCAGGAGCATTTGCAGCCGGTATATGTGATTTCGTTACCGTTTTAGTATCTGCAAATGCATCAGGTAGCTGGTTTGCTATACTTTGCAAATGCATAATTCGTCGAACTTCTAGTTCTGACTGTTTTGTAGGAGGATCAAGGTGTAGCAAAGATGGCACACGCCATTCTATTTCCTTTCCTACTTTGTTATTTTCTCCCCCTAGAACCGGGAATACTTTTTCATCAAAATGACAATCGGCAAATCGTGCCGTAAAGACATCACCAGTCTGTGGTTCTAGGTATCGTATGATTGATGGGGAATCACAACCAACATATATTCCCATTCTTCTTTGTGGTCCCATCTTTGTACGTTGTGGTGGTGCTATAGGCACATATACCGCACAACCAAAGATTCTTAGATGGGATATATTTGGTTCTCGACCAAAAGCTAATTGCAATGGAGAATATTTGTGATATGCACTTGGTCTTATCCGAATGAGTGCTTCTGCATGCAAAATGGCATGTCCCCATACAGATGTTGGGAGTTTTGATTTCATGATCAATGGTCTTGCAATTAATTGCAGACGTTTAATTAATGATTCAGCCAAGCCATTTTGTGTATGAACATGTGCTACCGGATGTTCAACTTCTATTCCCGTTACCATACAATAATCATTGAAGGCTTGGGATGTGAATTCACCAGCGTTGTCTAGTCTAACTTTCTTAATATGATAATCAGAGAATTGAGCCCTCAGTTTGATTATCTGAGTTAGAAATCTCGCAAATGCCATATTTCGAGATGATAATAGACAAACATGTGACCATCTGCTAGATGCATCAATTAACACCATAAAATAGTGGAATGGTCCACATGATGGGTGTATTGGTCCACAAATATCGCCTTGAATTCTTTCAAGGAACTTTGGTGATTCTTTATCAATTTTGGCTGGCGATGGCCTTTTGATCAATTTTCCAAGAGAACACGCAACACATGTCATTTTATTTCCCTGATATATCTCTTGGATTTTCAGTGAATGACCATGTGAGTTCTCCATAATATTACGCATCATTGTGGTGCCCGGGTGACCGAGGCGATCATGCCATAATGTGAAATCTTCTGGATTTCTTTTAACCACTAGATGTGATTCGATTGCATTTATATGAGTATAATGCAGTCCTGACGGAAGTTTTGGAAATTTTTCCAATATAAGCCTTTTTCCGGATTTATCGGAAGTTACATACATATACTTTTTTCCATTCTCAGTTGCAGACTGAGTATCATATCCTTGAAGGTATATGTCTTTGAAACTCAACAAATTCCTTTTAGAATTCGGAGAATATAAGGCATTTTTTATGGAAAACTTGGTTCCATTAGGCAACATAAAGTTTGCACTGCCACTTCCTTTAATCAAGTCTGTAGGACCTGATATTGTATTGACAATAATGTTTGTCGGTTTTAAATTAGAGAAATATCTCTTGTCCTTCAGAATAGTGTGTGTTGTTCCACTATCTGGTATACAAATTTCTCGAACCATTTCCTTGGTTATCGATTCATCCATTTCCGCTGAAATTTACAAAAATTAGATGATAGAAAGTAAATGTTATTTATTAGAACATACTTAATAATTGCGCATTACAAAACAAAAAAAAACACACATTATTCGTTGAAAACAGGAATACATAATGGCATAACCGGAGATCTTTCAGCAGTCTCATTATTACAAGCATTTTAGTTATCCGCTATAGCGGTCTCATCAAAGTCATTTTCAAAGTCGGGAGAATCAAGGTACGATGTACCCTCAAAGTGTTCCGTGAGGTTCACTTCTTTCCCTTTGCCTTTGGTAGACTGTTTGTATAGCTTGCAAAGATGTTCCGGGGTACGACACACATTGGACCAATGTCCTTTGCTTCCGCATCTGTAACAGATGCTATCACGCTTCTGTGCGGTGGTCTCTTGAATATCTATTCCTTTGGGGGTTTGTTGAGAACGAACCCATTGGAAAGAATTTCTCCCACGTGAACTGAAATTTCTTCCGCGTCCGCGATTAAATCTGCGGGCACGACCCCGATTAAATCGGTCACGACCCCGATAGGTTTGATTTTTCTTCTCTTCCGGATTATGAAAATCCGTTGCATTCACCTCAGGGAATGCTCTGGCTCCCGTAGGACGAGAGTTGTGATTCTTTATGAGAAGATCATTGTTTTTCTCTGCGATGATGAGTGTAACAATTAACTCAGAGAACCTTGTGTATCCGCAATTTCTATACATTGCTGGTAGGACACTATGTTCTTTGTGGAATGTGAGGTATGTCTTTTCGAGCATTTCTGCTTCGGTGACAGGTTTACCACAAAAATTTAATTGTGATACAATCCTCAACATAGCGGAGTTATACTCCTCCACTTTCTTAAAATCCTGGAATCTCAGGTTTTTCCACTCTTCCATCGCATGAGGGAGGTTTATCTCCCTCTGATTATCGAACCTCTCTTTCAGAGCTTTCCAGAGCTCTGCTGGGTCTCTAATGTGCGCATAGTCATGCGTCACATTTTCATCCAAATGTTTCCGTAGAAATATTATTGCCTTTGCCTTAGCTTGGGCGGATGAATCATTTTCCTCAATGATGGTATCAGATAAATTTTCCGATTCCATATAGAGTTCTGCATCGGTTGTCCATGCTATATAATTAGCTCCAGTAATTTTGAGAGCTGGAAATTTGAGTTTCTCAACGGTGGCCATTTGATTTCTAAAAACAAAATCAAAAATATTATTATTAGAAATATAACATAATTTTAGAAACCGTATACATTAATCATAACAGCAATTACAGTGAACATTAAAGCATAAAAAAGTAAACAAAAATTTATGATATATTCTTCGCGGGTAAAGTCCCCGACGAAGAGACCATAAATAGCAGTAAAAATTACACCGATAATAAAAATTAAAAACAAACGAAACATTTTTCGTACAAAATCGGAATCAAAATCGGAATCAAAATATTTTGTAGGAGTGTTTGAAAGGAGATGAAATGATTGAATGATTTTGGAAGAGTGAAATATGGGTGTATTTATAGATTGAAAAATACTGTTCATGACCGTTGGAGAGTAAAGAAATTTTGAAAAATTTTGTGAAAAATTTCTTTGTGACCGTTGGGGGTCAAATCTTTAAGGAAAAATTAATCTGAAAATATTTGATAATCAATCAGATAAATTTACCAGTTCAAATATTAATTTTAGAAAAGATTGTTAAATATTATATATACTGCACATAAAATAAACAGAGAATTAATAATAAGGTTATGGTGACAAAGTCATCCATGGGATAATATTAAATAAATAATTAAAACAACAGTTAAAATTTCGGGCGGTTAAACCGAGCATAAATAATTAAAACAGTAAATAAATAAATTATGGTGTGTGAAACAACCACATAAATAAATAAATAATTAGGCGGTTCAACCGTCCATAAATAATTAAAAACTGTAAATAAATAAATTATGGTGCATAAGCAGCCATAGAAATAAATAAAATAGCAGGCGGTTTAACCGACCATAAATAAAGCAGTAAATAAATTATGGTGCGTAAAACAACCACATAAATAAATAAATTATTATAGAGACAATAGTCTCACACTATAGGGTATAATAAGTATACATATGAAAGTTGAAATTTTAGAGTGATCGTGCTGATAACGTGTTATAAAATAAAAAGAGATCATTTATTATCTCAATAAATATAAAAGAAGAAGAAATTTTTATACCCGGTGAGAATAGTATACTGAATAATAGATGAGAGGAATCGAGAGTTTTGATTATTATGTTTTGAGAATGTTATGAATATTTTTACAATGAAACGAAACCTCTCTATTTATAGACGAATAAAAGTAAGTTACTGTGCATGCATAGTGATAGTGGGCTCCACACAAATAATATTTTACGCAAAACTTTTGACAATTGTTTCGCAGCCGCAGCCTATATTGACTTTCATAACAGTTATCTCTTTGTTATATTTATCGTTATTATTTAGACTCAAAGGTCGTCGTCAACTATTTGTACTTTAAGATTTTTAACAAAACTTAGCCGACAGATCTTTTTAAACCGCCGGATAAAGACAAATCTATATGCAGTGAAAGTATAGCATAGAGGAGTGTACGTAGTGACTACCGAAGATTAACTTTAATGGAACCAAAAAAATGGTTGGGTTTCAGCTATATTCGCCGTAAATACGAATATTCTAATGGAAATTTTTAGGGAAAATTGCTTCTTCTTCTTTTCTCCATCTGAACTGATTATATTAGAAAACTCCAAGCCTAATGTACAATACAACTTCTCACATGGGGATCCATGGAGTTCAAACCGCATCAAACTAAACAATATTGGCTAAATAAAGCCAGACCCCAAAAATGGTTAGAACCTAATCAAACAAGACTAAACAGAGGCTAAAACACTCCCATTCTCAAACAAGTCTTTCAACCAAAAAGGACAACCTTCGGCAACATAAGAATGCCAACGATCATCCTTTACCGCACTATGAGCGATGAGATGGACACCTTTGTTCATTGATGCCTCCTCTACAATTAGTCTCCAGTTGTTAAAGGTTCCCAAAAAGTTAAATATCTCTGTGACTTCCGAAATAAAAGATGGCCAAGCTCTTGGTCTTAAAATTGCACCGATGAGATCATAATCTTCAGAGGCGAAGATCACCTTGTCAAAGTGGTGATCTACCATTCTCTGAATTGCCCACATCATCACTCTCTTCCTTGCCACCAGTCTATTGTCTAAGTTTGCAAAGACCCTCCTTAGCAAAACCAACCCCATGCTGTCTCTAGTTACCCAAGCCCGTCCACATGACATGATCCTGTTTGACCAAGAGCAAGCAATGTTACACTTAATCCAGCCCTCGGGTGGCGATCTCCAAGCTTTCTTCTTTTTATTGATCTCTTCCTCTGCTTGCCTAAGCTTAGAGTCCACCACTTGAGCCTCGAACCAAGTTTCAGAAGCATCTTTGATTTTCTTCATTGTTTCCAATGGCCCAAATCTTCTTCCTTCAAAAAACACGGTATTCCTATTTTTTCAAATATGCCAAACTGCCCATTCTTCTGATACTTAAGGGAATATCAGACTTCTTTTACAATGAGAGTAGATAAGCCATATTAGAAAATATGGAATCAAAACTGAAACCATCCTTTGGCCCTGGGATATCAGATAAAGCCCACACTTGTCTTGCAGCAGTACACGTGAAGAGAACATGATTTATTGATTCACCCTCTAAGCCGCATGTTTGGCATCTCTCATCAATTCTGATTCCTTTAGATCGTATTTTGTCCACCACAGGAACTGCACCAGTATTGGCTTTCCAAAAGAAGTTTCTGATCTTTGGTGGAGCCCTCAACCTCCAAACTTCTTCTTTGATTCCATTTATGGAGGATAAGGCAGTTACTTCTTGAATTAATTCATGATGCTTGATCTGGTTTGCTTTCCAATTTCTGGACTTGACTGAATAAACCCCATCTCAGTTGTATTTCTAGATCCAATAATCATTCTGAGAAGCAACTGGTTTATTCCTGATGATTAAATCAAAGTCCTGCTGATACAATAAATCCCTCAACATGGTCAAATTCCAGGCCCCGGAATTATGAATAAGGAGATCACAAATCTTTAAATCAATGTTAACAAATATATTCTTCATTAAAGGTATCCTTAGTCTTTCTTCCCCTATCCAAGGATCACACCATACTCTCATAGACTCTCCATTCCCTATCATTTTCTTTAATCCCTGTTTCAAGAGCAATCTCCCATGCAGAATACTCTTCCACCCAAAAGATGATCTGACTCCTTCACTTGCTTGCAAGAATTCTCCCTGATCATAGTATCTGCTTTTGAACATTCTTAAGCACAAGCTTTCTGGATTTTGCAAAATTCTCCACGCTTGCTTCCCTACTAGTGCCTGATTAAAACATTCTATGTCTCTAAAGTCCATTCCACCATTCTATTTTGAGAGATATAGCTTATCCCAACTAACCCAATGTACTTTTCTCTTGTCCTCGGTTAATTGCCACCAAAACTCAGCCATGGCATTGGCTAAAGAAGCACATGTAGCTTTAGGAAGCTTAAAACATGACATGGCATAGATGGGCATAACCATGGCCACAGATTTTAGAAGTACTTCCTTACCCCCTAGTTATAAAGTTCTAGAAAACTAGCCTGATATTCTAGATTTCATCCTTTCTCTTATGTATTCCAGCATCTCTATCTTAGACCCACTAAAACATTCAGGGAGCCCTAGATAAGTACTTGTTCCTCCTTCTTCAAAGATTCCCAATCTCTGTTGTATCCTCTCTTTTACTCCAGTATCCACTTTGTCACCAAAAGTGATGGCTGATTTTTCCAAATTTATTGTTTGACCCATAGCCTTTTCGTATATTCTCATTACCCTCTTGAACTCACAACAATGTTCCTCATCCGCCTTGTAGATGAAAAGGCTGTCGTCTGCAAACAACAAATGATTGAAAGAGGGACCCTGATCAGAGAAACATATCCCATTAAGTTTCCCCTCCCTTTCTGGCCTATTTAGCAAATGAGATAGCCTTCAGTACACAACACAAAAAAGAAAGGGGAAAGGGGATCTCCTTGTCTGAGCCCCCTTTGAGGAACAATCAGACCCTGAGGTTGGTTGTTGATCAAAACCGAATAAGTGACTGAAGAAACACAGAACATCACCCATTCAACCCATTTAAGCTGAAAACCCATAGCCAGTAGAAGAGCTTTTAAATACTTCCATTCAACTCTGTCAAAAGCCTTTGACATATCTGACTTTATTGTCATGAACCCCTTGGAGACCACTGGATGGGTTCTTAGACTATGGATAACCTCATGAGCGACCAGGATATTATCTCAGATCTGTCTCCCTGAAACAAAAGCACCAATTTGAGCCTCGCTACCAAAATCTTGGAGACGACTTCACAAGATTTGGCATAAAAGGTTTGAGCCTCGCTACCAAAATCTTGGAGACGACTTTATATATCACTGAGCAAAGACTAATTGGCCTTAGATCTTTCATTCTAGTGGCATCAACTATCTTAGTAATCAAGCAGATGTGAGTGTAGTTCCATTCCTTCAGAAACGTACCTTTCTCAAAAAACTCTTGTATCTCCTTCGTCACTTGCACTCTTATGATATCCCAATACTCTTGAAAGAACACACCTGTCATTCCATCAGGGCCAGGAGCCTTTGTAGGCTTAATGGAGAATATTGCATCTCTGATCTCATCCTTACTCACTCTCCGTGTCAATGCTTCATTCATTTCTTCGGTAACAGTAGGTCTAAATCCTGCAAAGAACTGTTCAAAATCATCCGGATTAGTGGAAGTGAACAGTTTGGAGAAATAATCTGAAGCTACCTCTCCTTTGGCAGCCTCTGATCTATGCACCAATCTATTCTTATCAAGAAGGAGTTCAAGAGCATTTCTTGTTCTTTCAACTTTAACAGAAGCATGAAAGTATTTAGTATTACCATCTCCCTCCTTTAACCACTTCTGCCTGCACTTTTGACTCCAATGGCTTTCTTCTTCTCTATTAGCCATACATAGATATGCTTCAGTCTGTTAATTTGCCAAGAAGAGGGCCTAACACTAGACTGCTCCATCTCAAGATCCCTTTGAATCTGGTGAATTTGGTCCAAAGCATTATTGTTATTCCCTTTTTTCCACTTGCTTAGTGCCTTTCTACACCTCCTAATCTTTTCTGAAACAGTAGGAATCTCTCTGTACCATTACGCCTTCCAAGCTCTCTCAATGCACTCTTTAACCAATGGGTGGTGTAACATTCTTTTGTCAAATTTAAAATGTCCCTTGTAAACCTCTTGAGAAGCTAAAAGATTGATAAGAACCGGACGATGATCCGACCCTCTCATCTCCAAAAACCTCTGATTGGTTACTGGGAACATATTGAACCAAAACTTATTTCCAAAACACCTATGTAACTTTGACTGAATGTACAAACTGTGTCTCCACCCTCCCCGAGGGAAAATTGCTAAAAATACAAGTTCTCCAAAAAAATATTAAAAAATGTCATTATTTCAAACACCCTAAAAAATGCCACAAATCACTATTCACGTAAGGCATAATGACAATTTTGTCCTCTTTTTATCTCTCTCCCTTTCTCAAGAAGAAGAAATTAAGAAGGATTCGCCGAATCTCTCTCGCCGTCGCCGGATTTTTCTCTCTCTCGCCGGATGTCTCTCTTTCTCTCTCTCTCCCTCTCTCCCTCTCTCCCTCTCTTTCTCTCTTTTTCTCTTTTTCTCTCTCTCTCTCGACTGGATCTCTCTCTCTCTCTCTCTCTCTCTCTCTCTCGACCGGATCTCTCTCTCTTGATGAAGAAGAAGGTGGTGGAGAAAAATGAAGATGGTGGTGGTTAAAGACCGCGACGGCGATTATGAAAAACTGTGTCGGTGGTGGTGAACAAAAACGGCAACTGTGGAAAAACTGTGTCGGTGGTGGTGAACAAAAATAGAGACGGAGATGGAAACAACGATGGACAGAAATAGAAATGGCGGTGGTGGACAAAAGCGATTGTGAACAGAACCGGTGACGAAAAATGCAGTTGTGGACAAAATAGAGATGGATATGATAGTGGACCAAAATGAAGACAGTCGGTGTTGACGGAGACAGTGGTTGACGATGACAGAGACGGTGGCTATAAACACAGACGGTAATGGTGGACAAAAACGATATGGATGAAAATATATACCATGAAAATCATAATTAAGGGTATAAATATTTTTTTCATATCGTGAACAGTGATTTGTGGTATTTTTCAAGGATTTTTGAATAAATGGCATTTTTCGAACATTTTTTCAAACAAATAACATTTTTGGTAAAAATGCCAATTTTTTATTGGAAAATTGCATAGCTGTAGTTAATTCATGCCGACTGCAATCAAAATATACATCTAAAACACCTAAGGGCAAAAGAGGCCTGAGATATACGATAGATGAGATGAACATTATTATAGATCACTGAGGCATGTAACTGCAAATGTGTTAGTGCATTTGGATATATAATCGATTTATAGAGGGTAAAAGTGATGTACTCATATTTTCTTCTTTTAGTCGTGGAAATCTCGTTGGCTTAATGGTTTGTCCAAGGATTTTTATTAATGCTTCTATTTTAGAAAATCTGAAATTGAAATTTTCTTTTATGAGATTTATTAGCATTTATGCAAATTAATAGAAACAAACTTGTTACAAATGGAATTGTCATGCGTGGATTCTTATAGAGCGATGGAAATATCCATTGTAGAATCGTCGATATAATAGTTTTCATAATTTGTAATAAAATAATAAAATGAAGTGTTGAAAAAAAAAACTTTGGTTCTAATCACTTCTTTATAGTTTTGTTTTGTATTTGATTTCGTATTTTCTTACGTATTTCGAAACTTTCCACATTTTAGAATCTAGTGTAAACATGTGTTTTCTTAGTCTATTTAAATCTTTATCTAGGCACTTGCACAAAAGATGTTATAAAGATCAAGAGGTGAACAAAGAGAACGGATCAAGACGAAGAAGGGACAAAGAGAACGGATCAACTTCTGGGCAAGCATATAACACCAGACCCACAAAACAGAAAAATTATAGTTCAAGTCTTAGAACATTTTCATATTTCATTGGTCAAATTTTCATTGATCACGAATAAGGGTTTCAAAACAACACGCGTTGTACAGTCATGTCCATTTCGTGTTGCCTCCTCTTCATGTGCCAGCATATGGTCCATCTGATCGGTTGGATTAACATGCAATGTCTTGTTAAAAGGTGAATATGAATATTTAGTAAGATAGTCGTCCCTGTCTCACAACATATTTAACCCTAAATATAAACCCTTGACTACCACTAATACCCACATGATTCCTCTACGATCATGCGACAATCATTTTTACACAATATACTCAATTATCACTTTACATATTGACACCGCTCTAGCCCAAAGCTAGCAGCACAATATATAATTATGCCATTCCTACCAACTCCATTATGTTCTCCGTTGGGGTAAAATTCTACCTAATAGAATCAACAATATAAAAAAAACTAAGTATGGAAAGGGAGTTGATCCGCTTACTAAACCGACGAACCAAAGACTAGACTAAACTGGTGAGTCGCAGACTAAATTGGTGAGCCGCAGGCTAAACTGGCGGGCCATTGGGCCTTTTGGTGGACATTCCATTGAGCTTTGCGCGATAATTCGATGGGCTACATGTTACGATCCATTGGGCCAAGTAATGGGCCGATCTGAAGCAGAACAACATAGGGGCAAGCCCAAGATGAAGGCCCATATGGCTAGCTGACTTAGAGACATCCGCGAATAAAGAAAAATCTCGAAAAATAAGGAAGTTTTTCTTTACCTATAATGATTAATATTCCCAGTAGAAGAGAGTGACATAGATATCCACAAAAAGGAAAGTACCTTGAAGGTTTACCTATAACTATATTATCAACTCCCAAAGCCTTCATGAAACAACCCAACCCGTAAAATTTAAAAAAATTTCCTTTCGGATTATTATTACCACAAATAATAATCCTCAACGGGTCATCACGTCAAGCGGAAAACAATACAACAATTAAACAACAATGCAATTCAATAAATCCCATACTTTATTGAAACTAAACCAACCAATTCAATTCAACAATACCAATACGAAACAACAACCAAATAACAATCCAATACTGTTCCAGAATTACTAACACTCTAGCAATTCTAACAACAATAACCACTCAACCGAGTCCTTAGACCATCTCCTCTTCCTCGCCACGATTCCACGATCACACCTTGTCTTTACCTGCATCACATGGTTATACGAGATGCGTGAGTATTATCATAAATACTTAGTGACATGGCATCCCATCTACTTGGCTATACACACAGGCATAAGGGACAAACCACAACACCAAACAATAACCAACCATCACACAACAATCAATACGTCAAACTGACGGCATCGATCGACATACGCACTATGTGTCAATCGATGCACTCTGTGTCGATCGACACAAGCCTCGTGTGTCGATCGACGCATCGACACAGAACCTAGAAATCGAGCCTATCCTCTCATGGATACCTTATTCCAAACGATTCCCCTGCATAAATCCACTCAAAACAACACGAAATCCACCAAATAACAACAATCAAACGCATCCTATCAATCCCTTTACCCAGATAAGCCTATGGTCACGCATTCACCTCGATTCAGGAAGGAAAAGAATGACGATTCACGAAGAACACGAGAACGCGGATTCAATACCCTCCTGGATCCTCTCAATCACGAACCCATGCCTTGCACAAGCCTCCAAGGATCAAGAATGATGATAAATCTCCCAAACACTCAAAATCACTCAAAATCTTTGATTTCTCTCCTGGTTTCTGCCAAACTCGGCCAGAAAACGCGACTGGACAGCTTTTATACCCCAACCCTAGGGTTTCCCTAAACCGACCCACCGAACCAAAAATTGAAACGAACCGGTCTGGTCCAATTTCAATCTCTATCGATCGACACACACACCTTGTGTCGATCGACGCAACGCCCAGAAACACAACTTCTCACAAGTCAAAACACACGTGTCGATTGACACACACACCCTGTGTCGATCGGCGCACCAACCAAAAATCTACTTTTTAGTTTACGGGCGTTACATTTCAGCTTAAAATTATATTTGATAGATTAAATCTCTTGATCTCTGGTTTAGTTGAATCCTCCAGAATCGCAAATTCAATTTCAGGATAAAGACGAAAACAGTTTCCAGGACCCTCACATCTTACACACGTCTACTAAAATAAAAGCGAAAAGAGAAACAAATAAATTTGTAGGTAAAACTCCCAACTCTTGTGAACCATTAAACCACCTTGAATGGAACAAAAGAATGAAAATAGAACATGGTACCTTCTTTGAAGTGTCTCTGCTTTTGACGTTGGAACAACATGTGCCTCCATTCCTTTGATTGGATTATAATTTTGTGTTGTAACAAATGTAGGGTCTAACACATATCTTATTCCATGAATTGTAGTCGGTGTCTCCGCTATATTTGTGGCCAAAATCACCTAAAATTTACATACAGTCAAACAGTATAACAAGATATAATCCTATTGCAGGTTGACCAAGTGAGTTAGCATATATATAAGCATATAAATAAAATTTGTTTATTGTTTCTAAGATCTATCAGCTGTTACAAGATTTTTGTGTGTCCATCAAAATTGAAACAATGGTATCTTTATTTTGGACCTGAAAGACTTCTGAATTGAAATCAATGTAGATCAAGAGTACTCATATCCCCTGTTTCATTTCACAAACAACTACTATACAAACCCATGACACGGTAAAAGTCTTTCAACCAAGAGGTTTAAAAATGGCTTACATAACAGAACCAATAAATCAAGTTATAATAGAAGAGAGATTTCTAGAAAATACCAGCTCGAGATGAAGTTGATTTTTTCCAGCGAGAATTACATAATGTAGCATCATAGCGTAAGATCACCAAACCACTGGCCATAGTTCTTAAGCATGATTTGTCTTTACCAGTGCATTCTTACTTGTGACAACAGCCAACAAATTCTTGTCACAAACACTCGTACAAAGGACCATACACTACAAATGAAATATGCATATATCAGGTATTTGATTACCCTTAATCGAAGAAACCTAGAGTCAAGAAAACTTGATTAATGATACGTTGCGGATTTCTTAGGCTTCACAGAGGAGAACAATTTTTATCATCGGAGAAGCAATTCCATTTAAATTCTTCATGAGAGTTCTTTGTGCCACTCCTGTCAAATCAATTGCAGTTGGTACGAACACACCACTATTTCTCGTCCTTGTTCTCCTTGACAAAATTCACAACCATCTTCCTCGGACAAACCAAACTTGGCGCAAAATCTCAGGGGTGGCCTCCGATGCTGCAACGTCTGGCGAAGAGATGTTTTTTGGAGAGAAGTTTTAGCCAAAATTTTGGATTGATATTTTATCATCGTTAATTCCAACGGAAGCTGTATAGACAACAAGAGTACGTGAAATTTAAATCAAATTTTTGGAGAGTAAATGGGCGTAAAGGCTATTAAGGGGTTACATTTGAGAAGTGTAAAAAACAACTTTTTGGTAGACATGTGTCAATCACATAAACCGCCACATAGATGGAGAGGGTTCCGTATTTGAAAAATGTGTTTCTTTGAGATTTTATTATATATTAAATAACAACGATGCTAAAAATAAGTTTAATTTTGTAACTTCATCCTAAACTACATTATAGTTATTTATAGTCGGAGATAAAATAATCTCACTTGAATTAAGTAAATCGTTTAATGCCACATATCTCAAATGTCAAATGGGTCATTTAGTTTTATTAGCATCGTTATCCCTCGAACTGAATCCTAAAGGTATTTATGTCTAAATCACTAATGATCCAAATAACTTAATGGATAAGGTTCCGCATAGCACATCTTGTTATCCATAAAGATGTGGGCCGGAAGCTTAGTGGCCAGACGGACATGTACAATTATTAACACCCTAAGAAGTCGTGGAAGAACTAACACCCTTGGACGACTCTCCATGTAGTTCATGTTGCTCCTCCTCTCTATCCCTTACTTCTCAGATTGATGTTCTGGATTGTAGCCGTCTATGGCTGAGCTTATCGATCTGGTTGCGATTTTTCCTCTTCGGGTACTACATTTTGTTATACCCCTGTTTAAGTTGCTCGGATCTAGTTGCTTCCCTTGACAAAATGTTTGGGTTAGCTCTAGGTCCATCGTTTTGTGTGGTAGTGGATGTGTTGGTTTATGTTGATGTGGCCTAGATTTGTGCACTCCCTCGGCTGTTGTTTGGGTTTGGAGTTGTTGGTCTATACTGTTTGCAGTTTAGGTTACTCTGGCTTTGCAATTCTCTCACTCAGTGTAGCTTCGTAAGCTATGCCTATTGTTATGCGGTTGATGGGGTTGTCTATGTCTTCTGAGTTGGCCCTCTTCTAGTCATGTTGACTCCTCTCGGCAAGTATGAGTCTCGGGGTTGTTAGAGAGTACTTTAAGGGTTGGACTTTCCTTTGCCGCGATCTTTTATTGGGTGTATGATGTGGTTATGCTGTGTTTGTGATGTGGTTATGCTTCTGCTGCTAAGGTTGATGGGGTTGTCAACATCTTTGGTGTTGCCCCTCTTCTAGTTCTAATGACTCCTCTCGGCAAGTAGGGATCTTGGGATTGTTAGAGAGTACTTTAAAGGTTGTCATTCCTTTGTCGCTATCCTAGCTTGGTTGTGTTGTTCCACATCTTCTCGAGGAGTGTCGCTGGTTTGTGCATCGAGGGTTGTGTATACTTTTTAGTATCCTTTATCTTTCCTGGTATTGTTTTAGCATCTCCATTTCCTTATTGTTGTTCTTTTGTACTAATTTCTCCATGCTGTACTCGGTCACCTGCTTTTAATAGAATGTCTTTTTCAAAAAAAAAAAACACCCTAAGACGGCACAGAAAGCATGAGTTCATGTATCAGAAATTCGAATTAGGTATGAAATATCTTTCTTAGGCGATAAGCTCAAATAGTTTCAAATACTTTAATTTAAATCTTCAGTAAAAACTTTTACCTTATGCTACAAATACAATACCTTTCATAGAAACAATACATTTTGAATAATAAAACAAAAACAAAAGCAAGATTTAATCTTCCAATATGTAACTTAATACATTATGGAATCAAACTAACACAAAGAGCAAGCTTCTGTTGTATACAAAACATATAAGGATAAATCATTTCTCGGAATAAGAACCGGTCATTTCCATGTTCAAACAAACCAGTATCCTTAAATTTCTTGTCCACTAACCCATCGATACGAGCTGCCATCTCCGGAGTCAATATTTGTCCAACTCCAACCTTTACCTTTCCTTAAATACGTGCTATTCGCATAAAGAACAAGACGTTCCTCTCTCTCCTTACATTCTTTATTAACTTCACGATTCCTCAATGTCTCGAAATTGCAAAGATTTACCATTTTCTCAGCAACCTGTTTTCCCTCTCACTCAGCTGTTATCCAGAGCCTATAAACTCAGCCTCTATCATTACAAAGAGAATCTTTACAAAAATATAATGCCATAAAACAGAACAAGATCCATGTTTGCTCATAAAGATTGAAGTATTCTTCACTACTTTGGTCTACTCATGACAAGGTCCCGACTTTTTCTGTATAACCAAAGTTACAATTTTATGGCCCCGTCCATATAAAACTTCCTATCTATAGCAAAACATTTAGTTATATACAATTATAATCCATGATTTAACAAAAAAACATATGTTGTAGCGCAATGATTTGAACAATGACTTTGTGGCAAAAATTTGTCTCCACGACAAATGATTTCCGGGTTCGAATCCCGTTAGCGAAAATTCTTTTTTCTGAAAAAAATAAATAAAAACGACACACTTTTCTCTTCTGAAACTACAAAAAACATTCATGTCTTTTCTCATAAATGGCACCCAAATCCACTAAACGTTGTGTATAACTTCACCTTCATTGAGGAAGACACAAGTTTCTCTTGAATAGAACCCATCATGCAACTGGTACTGATTTGAAACTCCCTTTTTGCACTCATTATAGACTTGTGTAAAGTCTAGATCTCTATCATACAGTTCCTTCATCATCTCAATTCCCATAATTCGAGAATCAAGAATAGAGATTAAAGCATACCTCTTTGAGATTGCATATGCCACAACATTCACTTTTCCAGCTTTATACTTTGACACAAATGAGAAAGATTGTAGAAACTCCACCCATTTAGCATGTCTACTATTAAACTTGTGTTGGTTGTTGATGTACTTCAATGCCTCATGATCAGAATGGAGAACAAACTGTCCTGGTCTCAATTAATGTTCCCAATGACCAAGAGCTCTCACAATCGCATAAAACTCCTTATCATACGTTGAGTAGTTCTTTCTAACTTCCGTAAGCTTTTCACTGAAATAAGCAATAGGACGTTGTCCCTGGACAAGAACAACTCCTATCCCTACTCCACTTGCGTCACATTCCACCTCAAACACTTGATTAAAATCTGGAAGTGCCAAAACAGGTGCTTCACAACTTCAAATGTCTTTTGTGCAGCCATACTCCATTCAAACTTATCCTTTTTTCAAGCACTCAGTTATTGGAGCCATGATAGTACTGAAATTCTGCACAATTCTTCTATAGAAAAAAGCAAGACCATGAAAGCTTCTGAAACAACCTAACCCGTAAATTTAAAATTTTTTCCTTCGGATTATTATCACAAACAATAATCCTCAACAGGTCAATACAAGCAATGCGGAATAAGATAAACAATTAAACCAACCATCATTCAATAATCCCATACTTATCGAATCGCTAAACCATTCAAACCAATAAACCAATATTCAATTCCAATATCAAACAATAACCAATAACAATTCCAGAATTTACTAGCAACCTAGCAATTCTAACAATACAACCACTCAAACGAGACACTAGATCATCTCCTCTTCCCGGCCATGATTCCACGATCACATTTTCTCTTTACCTGCATCACATAGCAGAAAGAGATAAGTAAGTATTATCACAAATACAGAGTGAGACGATCATCCCATCAACTAGGATATACACACAGACATAAGCAAACGATACAATACCAGGATGAGCAAACAATAAGCATACACAAACAATCAAGTGTGAACTAGTTCAGGAGCCTTGTGTCGATCAACACACCACCATGGTGTCGATCGACATGATGCACTTGTGTCGATCGACACACCACCATGGTGTCGATCAACACGATGCACTTGTGTCGATCGACACAAAGCAATTGTGTCGATCGACACGGCATCGCAGAACACATGGAACGAGCCTATCCTCTCATGGCTCGAACCCTATTGCGATCCATCGATCTCCTGCATGAATTCACCAGCAACACACGAAATCCAATCCACACAACCGCAATCAATCATATTCTATCGATTCCTTTACCCATATAAACCATGGTCACACACTCACCTCAAAATTGGATTGAAAAGAGGAAGAATACGATGAACACAACAAACCAGCCTCTACCTAGCCGAAATCCTACTGATTTCCTCTCCCACATCACGAAAATCACCAATAATGATCCTCCTCTTTGTTCCTTAAGCCCCTAGAACAATCCTCTTCAAGAACAATCTCCCAAAAATCACCAAAACTCTCCCAATCTATCTTTCACAGAAACTCTTCTGATTTCTCTCCAACTCGGCTGAAAAACACAGCCACGACTTTTTATATCAAACCCTAGGGTTCTGCCCCAAACCGAGTCACAACCGAGCAATTAAACTGAACCTGTCGGTCCAATCTTTCCCCGTGTCGATGATAGACATCACTGGTGTCGATTGACACAACGCCAGAACACGACTTCTCGCAAGTCAATCAATGTGGGTCGATCGACACACACCCTGTGTCGGATGACGCACCAACCAAAAATCTACTTTTTAGTTTACGGGCGTTATAATTCTCCCCCACCAACACGGATTCGACGTCGAATCACGCGACATCGTCACACTAAGGTTAACACTCCCATCCAAAACCCAACCAGATTCACCCGGAAATATCAACAATGCAACGCTCCCTGATCCGGATTAGGGCTGCCCGATTGATCGCGCAACAATTAAACAAGAACATGCACGACCAACCGTTGACCCATAATTAGACCAATTGATCGCGCAACAATCAAACAAGAACATGCACAACAAACGACGCTACATATGCTACCAAGGTCGTTCGAACCGAGGTTCCAAACGTAAGTAAAAACCCTAGACTAGACGTCCACTTACACCTCCTTATCCACACTCCTGACCACTCGGCCAGCACCTCTCGAGATCACTCCCGATCCCCAGGCTCCACTAGTCTCATACTAGCCATATTGCACCGTTTCGCCATGGCTGCAATCCTGATCAAACCCGGTCAACACCACCTGAGATCCACTCCTCATCCCTGAAGCTCATCCAGTCTAATACTTACAATCACACTACGGACACTATTGCTCATACTCATATCTATATACACCACCCCACTCTCAGGATCGTCACCCTTTGAGCTCTCGATGTATATCATACCCCTCCCACCTTCAGGACCGCCGTCCATCCAGCTTTCGGTATGCTCCAGCCCCTTGTACTTTTGGGACACACAGTCCGTCAAGCTATCGGCTGCAGAGGAATCACACATCCTCTGGAGAGATCCCTGTCCCTCAAAGTATATGCAGGGAACCCACTATCCTCTGGAGAGAACCTCACTGTCCCCTCAAGTATATCTAGGAGACCCACTATCCCCTGGAGCAATCACTCTGTAACGTGCATCATAAGCACATGTCGACCAAAATCATCTTTCGTGGTTCCATCATGATATTCCCTCCCCCGAAATATCACCTCATGGCCAATCACCAGGCCATCCGAACAACCCAATCACCAGGGTGTTCCATCAGAGTCCCTGGAAAAGACAGCCCCTAACTCACATAAGACTTCTGTTTCCAGACTCCCCTAAGGAATAGACCGGCTCTAACTCACATAAAACCTCTATTTCCCAGCGCCATCCAGGGAATAGACAAGTCCTAACTCACATAGAATCTCATCCCCAAATACTCCTCCTAGAACATGGATAGCTCTGACTCACACAAAACTACCATTTCTAGCCTCCTTAGCCGATAGACAAGTTCTAACTCCCATAGAACTCTATCGCTAGACCATCCATATGACCTCACCAGTTATCAAAACACGTGACTTCACCAGTCATACCATAAGAACTCACGTCTTATAACACATTTAATAAGGAAAACTCATATCATTACAACACAAACGAAAAATACATCAACACATAACAACATGCTATACAGACTCTGAAAACCATTAAAAGACACTCAAGCCACTGCTTGCTTCTCGAACCACTTCGAGAACTTTGTCTTCATCCTCGCTTCGGGTTCCCAAGTCTCCTCCTCAATACGATCACAGTCCCACATGGCTCTCACCAACGATATCCTCTTCCGGTGCAGAACCTTGACTCTCCTCTCGAGAATCCTTACCGGCCTTGTCGCCAACATCACGTTGGGCTGAAGATCCTCCGGAATCCTAGCCAACACCTTCTTAGACTCATGTAGACACTTCCGCAGCATCGAAACATGGAAGCCTTTGTGAAAAGCCTTCATACTCTGAGGTAACTCCAACCGATAAGCTACCGGTCTAACCCGCTCCATAACCTTGAACGGACCCATAAACCTCAGACTCAGCTTATTCTCTAAAATGGATCTGTTAGCATCGCAGCCTTGAGATACACCAAATCTCCCAGCTCAAACTTCAGCTATTTCCGTCTCTTATCGGCATAACTCTTCTGCCGATCTTGAGCCTCCCTCATGTTCAGCCTCAAGACACGGGTCTTCTCCGTCGTCTCCTGAACAAAATTTGCACCATACATGCTCCTCTCTCCCACTTGAGTCCAACATAATGGTGTCCGACATGGCCTCCTATACAAAGCCTCATATGGTGTCATCCCAATACTCGCGTGGTAGCTATTGTTGTACGCAAATTCTACTAGGTTCAGATGATCTACCCAATGACCACCATAGTTCAACACACACATTCTTAGCAGGTCCTCCAATGTCTGAATCGTCCTCTCAGACTGCCCATCCGTATGAGGATGATACGCTGTGCTCATATGCACCTTAGTCCCCATCTCAGCCTGGAACGCCCTCTAGAACTCTGAAGTAAACCTCGGATACCTGTCTGACACAATACTCGCTGATAACCCGTGCAGCCTCACAATCTCCCGCACATACTTCTTAGCCAACACAGCCACTTTGTCGGTCTTCTTGATGGCCAGAAAATATGCTGACTTGGTCAGACGATCCACAATCACCCAAATCGCATCATAGGTCCGTGACACTGGCAACCCTGTCACAAAATCCATGGTAATCATATCTCACCTTTACTACGGAATTGGCAAACTCTGCAACATACCACTCGTGACCTGATGCTCAGCCTTCACTAACTGGCACACGTTGCACGCTGCAACCCAGTTAGTGACCTCTCTCTTCATCCCGACCCAGTGATAATACCGCTTCAGATCGCGATACATCTTGGTCGCTCCCGGATGAATCGACAACATGCTCAAATGAGCCTCCCTCAGGATCTCCTGCCTCAGACCTCCTCTTTGGGTACACAAAACCGCCCGTTCACCAGTATCGTCTCATTCACTGAGACCTGATACTCTGAACCTGCCACCTTAGAAGCATCAATCAAACCCTGATCCTTCTTCTGAGCAACTCGAATCCTGCTCAACAAATCCACCTAGTTAGCTGTCTCTAACCCCAACGGCTCCTGTGTGATAACACACAATCTCAACGTACTAATCTTGCTCACCAGAGCCTCCATATCTCACTCCTGATCTGAAGCAACCCTCTTCCAACTTAACGCATCTGCAACCAAATTAGCCTTACCTGGATGGTACCCAATCTCCAGATTGTAATCTGCTACCAACTCCATCCAGCGCTTCTGTCTCTGGTTCAGCTCCGGCTGAGTGAAGAAAAACTTCAGACTCTTATGGTCTGTGAACACCTGCACCTTTCTGCCATAGAGATAAGACCTCCAAATCTTTAAAGCGAAAATTATCGCAGCCAACTCCAAATCATGGGTAGGGTAGTTGCACTCATGCTTCCTCAACTGCCTTGAAGCATATGCAATAACCTTCCCTTGCTGCATCAGCACACAACCCATACCAACTTCCGAAGCGTCTGTATACACCATGTAAGGCTCACCCGGCTCGGGTAAAGCCAACACTGGTGTACTCGTCAACATCTCCTTCAGCTTTTTGAAACTCTCCTCACAAGCTGAAGACCACACAAAAGGGACATCCTTCCCCGTCAACTTCGTCATCGACTGCGCCATACTCGCAAATCCCTTGACAAACCTCCGATAATAACCTGCTAACCCGAGAAAACTCTGGATCTCGGTGGCATTCCTCGGTCTAGGCCACCCTCTAATAGCCTCAATCTTAGTCGGATCCACAGAAACTCCCTTTGTAGACACCACATGGCCAAGGAAACTCATCTCTTGCTGCCAGAAACTGCACTTACTCAATTTCCCGTACAGCTTCTGCTCCCACAACTTCTCCGAAACCACTCTCAAGTACACCTCATGCTCCTCGAATACACCAGAGTATCATCTATGAAGATGATCACAAACACATCCATATACTCCTGGAACACCCCATTCATCAACCGCATGAACGATGCTGGCGCATTCTTCAACCTGAAAGGCATACCCACAAACTCATAATGCCCATACCTCATCCTGAAGGCAGTCTTCCTAACATCCACCTCATCAATTGGTATTTGATGGTATCCTGAAGCCAAGTCAATCTTGGAGAACCAAGTAGCCCCTCGCAACTGATCCAATAACTCATCAATCCGTGGCAGAGGATACATGTTCTTCATAGTGACTCGGTTAAGTCCCCGGTAATTGATGCACAACCGGAAACTCCCATCCTTCTTCTTCACGAACAACACCGGTGCTCCTTACGGTGAAACACTAGGTTGGATGAAACCCTTCCCCAACAGATCATCCAACATCTTCTTCAGCTCTACCATCTCTGCTGGAGCTATACGGTAAGGCACCTTGGATATAGGAGTCGTCCCAGGCTCCAGCTCAATCGTAAAAGGATCCAACCGTGACAGCGGTAATCCCTGCAACGACTGGAAAACATCCTGGAAATCCTGAACAACCCGAATATCCCCAACTGCAACCTCTCCAATAGTCTTTGGCATCACTATCGTCGCCAAATATGCCTCGCAGCCCTTCACAATCAGCTGCTCGGCATGTATCGCTAAAATCACAAAACTTTCGGAAGTCAGTCTCACACCCTGATAAACCAACCTCCCCGCCTCCCGCTCGAACACTACTCGTCCTCGATGATAATCCAAATGGACCCTGTACCGATCCAGCCAATCCATTCCGAGGATGACATCGTACAACTCCACCGGACTAATGATAAGATTTGCTGGCATCAATTTTCCCGCCACCAGAACACCTACACCACGAGCCCGCCCGAAAGTTGCCAAGGACTTGCCACCCGCAACCTTAACTACTTCCGACTGCTCACCGAATCGCTCCGGATACCGCTACCCTCCGCACACTCCGGAGTAATGAAGCTATTCGTAGCTCTAGAATAAAACAACACGTGGGACTCACATCCGCCCACAACTAAGGTCCCTGCACAAATCCCATGTGCTTTAAGACCAAAACAGACTCACAATTTACCAAAACAGACTACAATTCAACCACCCAAAGAATTTACAAAGTCAAGTTCGGAAATTACCTATGATCGGTTTGGCGCTAGAACCACCCGCCTCCGCCGAAGTGAAAACCCACGGCACCGCTGCAATCTGAGCCAACAGCTTCACTGCTAACGACTGCACTACCGCGACTGCCATCTGCTGCAACCTCGGACATTTGGGCTTGATATGCCCCGGCTCTCTGCAATGGTAACACACCAGAGCACCCCGAGCCTCACTCTTCTTCGAACAACTGGCCACCTTGTGATCCAAGCACCCACACCCGAAGCATCTCGGACCACCCTGTCCTCTCTGACTCGGCCCCAAAGTGCTCTCCCACTTCCTCTTCTGTCCCTGCGCAGGCTTACCGCCCTTGCTCGGACCCACCTGCTGCTGCGACCTCCTTTGCTGCTGAATCGGTGGACTAACCACCACAACCTTCTCCCCGAGGTCCTCCTCTATTGCAGCAGCCGTCTCGACCAGCTTCGCCCTCGTGGGGAACCTACTCGCCCTGCAGCTAGTCCTCAAATCAGGTCAATGTCCCCTCAGGAACCTCTTCACCTGGGCCTGCTCGCCCTTTATGCCTCTACCCGCATGCACCAGAAGTCGACTAAACTCTGCGTCAAACTCCCTCACTGACCGGTCTCCCTGAGCCAACTCAAGATACCGCAGCTCCAACCGATCCACCGCCTCCTGCGAGAAATACTTGGCATTAAACTCAGCCAAGAAATCCTTCCAGGCCATCTCGGCCTGCGCCCTCCTGGCCTCAACAACTCTCCACCAGAGATGCGCATCACCCTCCAGATAATGCACCACCAGATCAACCCGGTATCCCTCTGGACACCTGATAGAGCAAAAGTTACTCTCCATCCTCAGCCGCCACTCATCGCCCTCCTCAGGCTTGGCACCTCCTCAGGCTTGGTACCTCCCGAGAAAAACCTTGTGTCAATCCTCTGCATCTGCTCCATCATCCTAAGGTAGGATGGGAGCTCCTCCGCAATTGCCACACCTGGCTGCACACCAGCCACTCCCGGCTGAACCCCAGCCACTCCCGGCTAACCACCAGCCACACCTGGCGGTACCCCCGGAGTCTAACCCGGAGCCGGCATCCCACCTGGTAACCGCTCCAGAATCAACTACAGCAAACCCACCACACAATCATCTCGATCCGGGGCAACACCTACGGCAGCACCCCCACATGGGCTCGCTGCACCACCAGCTACATCGGGACCCACACTAGCCCCTCCAGCTCTCACGTTGGTACTCGTAGCAGCCACACCCACAGACCCCTCCTGAAAAGCTTGCGAGCAAGTCACCTGCTCCTGCATGGTCTCCTAGGACACACTCGTGGCATCAAACTCGGTCTCGAGTCCACGCCCACACCCACCACGACCACCTCGGCCTCCACGGCCCCCACGACATCTGCCTCTAGCCACTCTAGCCATCACTCTACACTTACCAGCATAATACTAAGCACTAGAAAACATAAAGTCAAACAACACATACCGTGGAATCTTATTGAAGGCTCGGAAGAGATGATCTAGGACTCCAAACCCACACAACAATCAATAGACTATTCACACAATCAGTCAATCAATCACCCGCCCTAGAACCATAAGGGCTTTGATACCAAAATGAAACAACCCAACTCGTAAATTTAAATTTTTTCCCTTCAGATTATTATTATCTCAAACAATAATCCTCAACGGGTCAACACAAGCAATGTGGAAAACGATAAACAATTAAACCAACCATCATTCAATAATCCCATACTTATTGAATCGCTAAACCGTTCAAACCAATAAACCAATATTCAATTCCAAGAATACAGCCACTCAAACGAGAGACTAGATCATCTCCTCTTCCCGGCCATGATTCCACGATCACATTTTCTCTTTACCTGCATCACATAGCAAAAAGAGATGCATGAGTATTATCAGAATACTCAGTGAGACGATCATCCCATCAACTTGGTTATCCATACATGCATAAGCAAACGATACAATACCATGATGAGCAAACAACAAGCATACACGAACAATCAACCGTGAACCAGTTCACGAGCCTTGTGTCGATCGACACACCACCATAGTGTCGATTGACATGATGCACTTGTGTCGATCGACATGGCATCGCAGAACACAAGGAACGAGCCTATCCTCTCATTTCTCGAACCCTATTACGATCCACTGATCTCCTGCACGAATTCACTAGCAACACACAAAATCCAATCCACACAACCGCAATCAATCATATTCTATCGATTCTGGATGTGTGTCGAGTTTTACCTCTCAACTAACTACCTGCAAGTGTACAACAATCACGGTTAGTATAGATAAGGGATCGTATCCACAAGGACTTCTTAACCACACTTCAAATTGTAATGAATAAAACTAAGCAAGAACAAAATATGTTTGTCGTTTTTTTGATTGAGAATAAAGTAAGCAAGCAACGGTGGTTAAAAAAAACCACTGGCAGATGCCTAGATGATCCTAAGTTGGAATTGTCAAGGGGCTAGTAGCTTTTTGGCAGTTCGCAGATTGCGGGAGTTCCGTAAGAAGATTTTCCTCGGGATCCTCTTTCTTATGGAGACTAAACGTGATCGACAGTTTATCCAGGATTTGCAGTTACAATTTAATTATGATTTTCTTTTTACTGTTGACTCATGTGGTCTTAGTGGCGGCTTAGAAATTTTGGCTAAGTCTAAGTTTCAAATTCAACTTGTTATCGATGTAATGGCCACCATTCATGGTAATAAAGTGTTTCTCTCTTTTGTTTATAGGGAACCTGTTATATCTAATTGTGCAGATGTCTGGGAACGGTTGACACGTATTAGCGCTACACGCTCGGGCCCCTAGTTTATGACATGTGACTTTAACGAAATTACGGGCCATCATGAGAAAACAGGTAGGCGTAGGAGGCCGGAGAACTCTTTCTTGGAGTTTAATCTAATGCGTCAAAGTTGTAGGATGATCGATTTCCCATACTTGGGAAATTGCCTCTCTTGGGTTGGGCGTCAGGGCAAAAAGGTCATTTAGTGTTGGCTAGACCGGTCTATGGGAAATGAGGATTGGTATGAGATTTTTTCTCACACACAAATAGAGTACCTTAGATTTTGGGGATCGGACCACCGCCCAGTGCTCACACGTATCAATTCTAGGCGGGTGGTGGGATCTCAGAAATTTTGTTTTGACAAATGATGGATTTCCAAACCTAACTTTGAACGAATAGTCCATGAAGGTTGGTCTATGAGCCAAAACGGAAGCATGCCAGGAGTAGGTGAACGCATCGCAAATTGCCGCAAGGCGATTTCGCGTTGGAGGAAACAAGACCTATTAACCACATCAGAAGTGATTGAAGTCTTGAAAAGGAGACTGGAAGAAGCATAGAGTAGGGACTCATCCTCCACAGAGGAGATTGGTTCCCTTCAAGCCGAATTGCGATCGGCATTAATGGATGAGGAAATCTTCTGGCAACAGAAGAGTCGCCAACTTTGGTATCAGGTCGGAGATCAAAATACCAAATATTTTCAAGCTTCCACAAAACAACGAAGGGCACGGAATAGGATTACGGGTATCCTGCAAGATACTGGAGAATGGACCGAAAAAGAAGAGGAGGTTGAGGCCACGGCGCTAAACTATTTCCATAATATCTTCTCCTCCTCTCCCCAATCTGACCTGGAGTGATCCCTAACTCATCTAGTATGTCCGGTGACGACAGAGATGAATGTCTCTCTAACTCGTCCGGTATCAGCGTCGGAGGTTAAGGCGGCGTTTTTTCAATACAACCTGAGAAGGCCCCAGGCCTAGATGGGATGACAGCTTTGTTTTACCAGAAGTTTTGGTATATTATTGGGCCACAGGTGGTTGCCATGGTACAAGAATTTTTTGATACTAACACCCTCGATCCCAGATGTAATGAGGTTAATATATGTTTAATCCCTAAATCTGAGAGATCTCGGATGATGAAGGAGTTTCGCCCGATTAGTCTGTGTAACGTCATTTATAAGATAATCTCGAAGGTGCTCTGCCAGCGGATCAAAAAGTTTTTACCGAAGTTAATCTCAGAAACCCAATCAACTTTTGTGGCAGGTAGACAGATTACGGACAATATTCTTATGGCACATGAAGTTTTCATGCCCTACAAACCAATAATATTGGCAAAAGGGAGTGTATGGTGATCAAAACTAATATGAGCAAAGCGTATGACAGGGTAGAATGGCGTTTTCTAACAGCTCTTATGCAGAAAATGGGATTTAATGATAAATGGATCTCATGGATCATGGCTTGAGTGAACTCGGTGACATACCACGTCCTGTTATATCGCCCCTAAAGGAGGGATTACTCCATCCCGGGGGCTACGCCAAGGGGATCCGTTGTCCCCATACCTCTTCATACTCTGCACGGAAGTGCTTATTGCTAATCTATGGAGGGTTGAATCCTCGGGGCGCATCTCTGTTGTTCGAGTGGCCCTGATGTCCCCTACACTATCACATCTCTTATTTGCAGATGATAGTTTATTTTTTTGCAAAGCTACGACGCAGCAATGTGATAGTATTTTGGAAGTCCTTCGTATCTACGGAAATGCGTCGGGGCAATGTATCAACTTCGACAAATCAATTACTTTTGGTAAGGATGTCCCTGAGGAGCTCCGTAAGGAATTAAAGCAAAGAATAAATATCCCCACAGAGGGCGGAGCTGGCAAATACCTGGGTATTCCGAAGCAACTACAAGGATCTAAAGCACAAATTTTTGCTTATGTCCAAGAACGACTTCATCAACGCATTAATGGATGGTCCGCCAAATTTCTGTCTAGAGGAGGCAAGGAGGTCATGATTAAGTCTGTGGCACAGGCTCTCCCGACATATGTGATCTCCAGCTTTTTACTATCCAAAAGCCTACATCGTAAGCTGGCAAGTGCGATAGCTGATTTCTGGTGGAGAAGTACTCAAAACTCAAAAGGGATGCACTGGATTGCCTGGCAAAAATTGTGCCTCCCTAAACATGAAGGGGGTATTGGTTTCAAGTCTTTCGAAGAGTTCAATCAGGCGTTATTGGCCAAACAACTCTGGCGACTCCACCAATACCCAAACTCCCTAGTTGTGCGGGTACTCAAGGGGAAGTATTTCCGATACTCCCATCCCTTCCAAGCGAAGAAGGCATCTCGTCCATCCTATGGATGGAGAAGCCTATGGAGTGCGAAACACTTAATTGATTATGGTATGCGGCGCACCATAGGTAACGGGGCTCGAACATGGGTTTGGACCGATAAGTGGATTCTTGATAATGCCCCCCGCCCAGTAAGGGTGTCCAACGGGGAACTCTGGGTTTTACACCAAACCAGAACCTGAGGGTTATCGATTTGATTGACGAAGCTACCCATACTTGGAATGTCCGTGCACTGGAACAACATATCAACTTGGAGGACATCCCGAGAATCATGTCCCTGATCCCATCCCGAATAAGTACTTCTGATGGATACTGCTGGCATTTCACTACCTCTCGCAAGTACACGGTTCGGTCAGGCTATAAAGTAGCCCGGGAAAATATAGAGGAGGACGTCTGGTTTGTAACATAACTCCCGTCCCTTAACCCACTGAAGGCATTGGTGTGGAAAGCGGTAACTACGAATAAAATCTGCCACTTTCTATGGCAAGCTCTCTTGGGAGCGATAGCGGTTAATGAGCGCTTAGCGTTTCGACATCTCCAACAAGACCGGTTTTGTTTGAAGTGTGGAGATATGGAAGAAACTGTTAATTATGTCCTGTTTACATGCCCCCCAGCTAGGCAATGCTGGGCAATGCCACAAATCCTGCACAACATTTCGTCTTTCCCATCTGATAATCTCTTGTGCAACTTTGATTATCTTCTCTCCTGGATACCTAACCGAGAGGAGTTGGAAGAATATGTGCCATGTTACCCTTGGATAATCTGGTATCTGTGGAAAGCACGTAACGATAAAGTCTTTAGGAATCTGGATCGGTCACCACCGAATATCCTAGACCTTGCCAGAAAGGAGGCTGCGGCCTGGTTTTTAGCACAGGCAAAGGCAATGATATGCTCAAATTTGCCATGAGCTACTCTCTCAAATTAAGAGATCGTAGTAGTACTTAGGGATCGAATCCACAGGGAATCTAAACACACAATCGATTAGTGAATTCAAATTATGCTAAGTAAATAGGAGTGAATGTAAAGTAAAAGCAGAAGTAAACAAGTGAATGATGATTAAAGTTCTTAAAATTCAATGAGACAAAAGAGTTAGGCAATGGGTTGTTCGCTGGAATGATTCGAAAATTGATCGTGTCGATCGACACACAAGTATGTGTCGATCGACACAGAGATAAAAACGGTTAGGATTTTGTTAAGCGCGGTTCTAGAACTCAAACACAAATGTAAAACCAATCAATTTTCGTTGCAGAGATTATCTTTGACTAAATCCCTAAATTCTAAATTTCCTTGCAAACTTAGTGAATAAAATCAAGCTTTAAGTTCATGTTCAATTGTTCACAAAATTACAAAGCCAAATTTCTTTGCAAATAGATAATTTTGCTCATCTAAGATTATAACAGGTTGTTAATAATACTTTCGCATCTATTAAAGCAACCTAGGATATCCAATTTCAGTTGATCAATCCTAAAATCAGAGTTAAATCAATCTAGATGAAGAACATAAAGATAAATCCTAACAGGGTTTCAATCCTATCAATTTCTCATCAAACCCTAGAACTTCCCAAACCCTAACAAGCAAACTACTCAAACATGGATGAGGAAATCATTATGAATGAATAATATTGCATTAAAAAGATAGAGTAAGAGATACAGAGATTTGAAATCGATAAAGTTTGGAAGTCTGAAATCTCCTCAAAGCTCTCCAAAATCTACTCTCTCAAGTCTCAATAGAAAATAAGATAAAAACCTAAAAGCCTTAAGAAAAACTATATATAAGGTCTAAAATTCGGACAGGACTTTTCTGTAAACTTATGGGCTTCGTGGGCCGAAGAGAAAATTCTTCAATCTTCACGTCAGACATACTCGTGTCGATCGACACACAGGACCGTATCGATCGACTCGGCCTTGAAAATTCGACTCCGACTTGATCACTTCGGCTCTGACTTGATCACTTCGGCTTTTCTTTCCTCGATGCTCCAAAATGCTCCAAAAACTCCCATTAAGCTCCAATCGTCATTTAACCTACAAAGACTCAAAAAGACTCGAAAAATACCAAAAAGATTCTATGAAAAAGACTTATATCATGGTCAAAAACGGGTAAAAACCATGATATATCAGGCAACTAAAGAGGTAAGTGGAGCACAACTACCTACTGCCCCAGTGCTGCCATTGGCCACATTTACATGCTTTATTGATGGATCCTGGAAGGAGGGAGAACACACGAGTGGGCTTGGCTGGACACTTTAACTGCAAGATTGGGAGATTGATCTTCTAGGACTACGAGGAGTGAACAGGAGAATCTCCTGCCTACACACAGAGCTGCTTAGTCTATTGTGGGCCCTTCAGAGTCTGCGCCGGAAAAGAATATTTTGTGCAATATTTGCCACAGATTCCCAGGAGTTAGTTGCAATGACACAGGAACCAGACAACTGGCCGTGTTTCAGGACCGAATTGGAGGAATGCAAGGCAATACGAGCGTGGTTATCTAACTTTACTTTACATTATTGCCCCAGGGAACGAAATGGAAAGGCTGACATATTAGCCCGGACCGCTCGACATCAAAACTTAGTTTTCTCTTATGTTAGCACGTGTAATCCATATTGGTTCCCAGATACAAATGTGTTTGGATAATCAAGGAGTTCAGTGCCTCGTGATAAAAAAATAAAATAAAAAAGACACGAAAAAAAAAAAAGACGAACATTATAGTGTTAATCGGTCTTGTAGATATCGTGTCTCGACTGAAATTGCATACTTGAGAGCTTCCAGGCAAGATCTGTCGTTGTTGTTTTGTCAGATCTGAAATTATAAGGCTAATATCGTTTGGTAATTCAGATCGAAACTTTCTGTGGGAAGAGCACATCTGTGGCCATTTTCCATGGCGAACGCCTGGAAAAGAGACAAGAACCAGAAGCTTTTAGCGCCCAAGACCGTAATCTCTCTACTTGTCGTCTCCATCATCTTCCTCTCCTCTCTCTTCTTCTTCTCCGGCTCGTCTCTTCAATACTCCAATCCGAGTGTCTCGATCGATACCCCATTTCCAATCCCTCCCTTCGACTGCTTCAAATGTCCCCAATCAAAACCCATAATCGCAAACGTGGTCGAGAATCTCAAGTATCCTTTTGTCTATTCGCTCGCTGATCTGGGCAATCTCCCGGAGAAACCGCACAAGAACATCATGAGGCTGCTCAAAGGCAAGCCTTTCCGGAAACCAGACATCTCCGCCACGATTCAGGAGGTTCTGGAGGGCATGAGGGCCAGTGGCAAAAATGGGTTCGTTGTCGATGTGGGAGCCAATGTGGGTATGGCCACCTTTGCTGCGGCGGCTATGGGGTTTAAAGTGCTTGCCTTTGAGCCCGTTTTCGAGAATTTACAGAGGATCTGTGATGGGATTTGGTTCAACAGGGTTTCTCCTTTGGTTACAGTCTTTGAAGCTGCTGCATCCGACACAAACGGCCTCATTACCTTCCATAAGGTATCATAACATTTCTACAATCTGACTTTGTCTAGTGATCAACAGTGATGTTGTTATTATGCATACCCTTAATCTGCTTAATAGGTAAAATTGAATACTTGGTTTAACCACCAACTTGTTTATTGGGTCTTTTGCTAATTGTGGATTCCATTACAGTTGGTCGGGCGGCTTGACAACAGCGCGGTCTCGGAGGTGGGCGCAAGACTTGCATTCAAGTCCAACAAAGAAATAGCAGTCCAAGTGAAAACCATACCACTTGATCAACTCATCCCGCCCTCTCAACCTATTCTTCTACTCAAGATCGACGTTCAAGGTTGGGAGCACCACGTTTTAAAGGGTGCTAAGAAGCTACTCTCAAGGAAACCGGCAGAAGCTCCGTATTTAATCTATGAGGAAGATGAGAGATTGCTCAAGGCAAGCAATAGTAGCTCCAAAGAGATACGCGATTTCCTAAAAAGCGTTGGATATAGCAAGTGTACTCAGCATGGCACAGATGCGCATTGCACCAAGGAGTAAAAGACATTGGACATGGCGAAAGGTGGTAATAAGATGCCATATGAGTTGAGGAACACAAGGAAGATTAGCCATTGGTATTTGCAGAGAGAAACACTTGGTCTATATATTTGCTAATTTTGGTCAGTCATCCTTGTAATACGTACTCAATTGTGCGATACATGTCTGTGAGTAAACTCTGGTGATGTTGATGCTTCATTGACTCTTCTTAGGCTTAACTAATCTGACTGTTAGTTAGAATCAATTCTAGTTGGAGAAACATGTTTATTGTAATATTAATAGCACACTTGCAGTTGCATATTGATACAGAAGAGTAAGTCCTTTGGCTAAATCAGATGTACACTTGCAGTTGCATTTTTATACAGAAGAGTAAGTCCTTTGGCTAAATTAGATGTACACTTGCAGTTGCATTTTGTTACTGAAGAGTAAGTCCTTTGGCTAAATCAGATGTACATTTATCATTGAACTAACCAACGAAGCCTATTTAAGCACACAAGGGTCTTGAACGTAGCTTTGAAGCAAGGAAGAGTTTAAACAAGCAGACGATAGTTTATATTAAAACAGGAATGAAGATAAACAATGAGCAGGATTTTAGTTGCCACAAGCCGTATTGAGAGATTGTGAATCAAATCAGAACAATATGAGACGAAGTATTTCACCAGAATACTTGAAAGATTTCTCCGTCTCCTCCAAACAATGATTCTTCTCTTCTCTCGTCCAGTCCTCGGCAACTTTGTTCAGTTTTTCCCTCACGTTCTGCAACAATTGGGAAAGCTCGCCATCCCATTTGTAGAAGTTGAGTTCTTTATTGTCGAGTATTTTCTCCGCTACCTGCGAAACTCGTAAAGCTTCAGAACAAGTCTGAGCTAATTTTCCGAGTACAGAAAGTTACTATTACCTTTCTCCCAATCATCCGGCCACCGGCGCTGTGGGCGAAGTAAATGTTGTAGAAGTGACAGATGAATGCTTGGGGATCCTTGTCTGCTAAATCCTCTAAATAGTGAGAATAAGTTAGACCAGGAGCAGTTGGTTCTGGAATCTCGTAACCTTGTTCCTTGAACCACTCCAAATCCATGGCCAATTTCTCTGCCCTTTCCAACCCTGTGTTCTTGAATTCAGCATCTACAGAAACACACAAACAGGACTAAGAATCAAATCCACGAAAGCATTCATACAAATGGAATGGTGAATTATCAAATCCGTTCAAGACTCACAAGTTGGGAAAGTGGAATGGTGAATAATCCGTTCAAGAGTGTCAAACACCAACTTACTGTCCACAAGAAACCTCAAGTAACCTTCAGGTGTAGGATCCCATTTGGCAACGGGACGTTCCTCGGGAGATTTGGTCTCTTTCTCGCCTTCCTTGGATTGCTCTTTCGTGTGGAGTCTCATGGCAACGAACCTCATCTCCTCCACGAAACCCTTGGCTTCTCCTGGGTATCTCTTTTTCTCCTTCTCCGCAGCCGTCGTCGCCGCAACCACCACCAGAGACGACGTCGTCTTGCTCATGGGCATCCTTAGATTTTGAATCCTAGGAATACCCAAGTTTGGTTGGGAAAAATCGAATTGGAATCTGGTGAGTTGGGGATTCTTGGAGATGGAAATCGGAGCTAAATAAGCCATAGCTGCTTGATCGGTTGCGGAAGAAAATGTACTTTAGCTGCCTTGAAGGAATACCCAAAGAGGAGGAATTCAATTTTGTTTAATATCGGAGGAGAGCAAAACAGTAATCCATGTCGAGATTATAAATCAATATAAACATGGTTTTCCCCGTCCCACGACTTTCTATACCAAAGCAGATAACGATGAGGGTAAGTTAAACACTTTTAACTCCAAGAAATACTACTTAAAAGTATTTAAATTATTATGAATTGTTATTAGTTAATAGGTATTGAAAAATATTTAATCTTAAAAAACAATGTATTAATAACTTAAAATTATTTGTTTCCAATCTATATATATATATATAACTAGTTGAGGTATTGTAAATTATAATATATTTATATAAATAATTTTTAATGGAAAACCAACAAAAAAAAATAAACAATAAAAATTTATAAAATAATTGAATAAAATATCATGACTATAGTACGAAAAAATATTTATAGAGTTATTAAAGAAAATGTTATAACCAAATATTCATTTTATACTAATAAACAATTTATTTAATCTATAAATATACAATTTATATTATTTTAAAAAATTTCTACCATTTAAATCATGTTTTGTTTTAGCAAACTAAGAAAAATTAGAATTTAAAAAAGGAATCTTACTGAAGACTACTACACATTTACGGTAAGGTTACTACAACAATAAGATCAAATGTTACGATATAATACTTATTTTGTACTAATATATTCTTATTTTTTGAATTTCATAGACATACTAATTATATTTTTAACAAATTAAAAATTTCTAAACAATGTTTTAAAACTATAGAAACTTACCACAAATGTATTTTAAACATCTAATCAAATATATTTTTAGCAAATTAAAAGGAGCTAAAACCTAAAAGGGGGAGCTTTAACCCTAGGAAAACTTTAACCCGAATAAAATTGGTTCGTATATAACGTCCAAGAAAGAACGAAGTTAATTGTGGGGTATTTGTTATTCTGTTGTGCGCAAATTTTTTTTGAAAATGCAGTTATACCTCACATGAAGTTTCAATATATATATATCTCAAAAATAAAATTAAAAGTATTATTCAAATTGGTTTTTAATGAAAATTACTAAAAATTCACCATATGGCTACTACAAAAATTAAAATAGAATGTTATTAAAAAAATATCATTTTGATACATCTTTTAAATTAAGGAATTTACAGGAATACTTTAAATTTTCAAAGGTGATCGTTTATAAATAAATTATTAAAAGAAAAAACTAGAACTTTATACACTTTTAAATTATTTCCGGTAATACTCAATGATGCGCTTCATACCACTTATATTTTCAACCAATAACTTATCACAAATAAACTAAATACATTTAAAATAAATAAATTATAAGCAAATTAAAAGAAGTTAAACCCTAAGGGGGGAGCTTTAACCCTAGGGAGCCTTAACCCTCACACAGTGAATAAAAATGGTTTATATGTAACGTCCAAAAAAGAACAAAGTTATTGGTGGGATGTTCGTTATTGTGTTGTGCGCGGATATTTGTTGAAAACGCAGTTATACCTCACATCAAGTTTCAGTATGTATCCCAAAAATAAAATTAAAAAGTATTATTCAAATTTGTTTTTACTGAAAATGATTACAAATTCACCATATGGCTACTACAGAAATTATGATAGAATGTTACTATAAAATTATCGTTTTATACATCTTTTTATTTAAGAAATTTACAAGAATACCTTATATTTTTTATATGCTCAAATTTACCCTGAGCTACTCTCTCAAATTAAAAGATCGATGTAGTACTTAAGGATCGAATCCACTGGGAATCTAAACACACAATCGATTAGAGAATTCAAATTATGCTAAGTAAGAATGTATTACTGTAAAATAGAAAGCTAAAGTAAACAGTGAATGATGTCAAGGATCTAGAAATCAATTGGATAAAAGAGTTAGGCTATGGGTAATTCGCAGCAATTGAATCGAAATACGTCTGTGTCGATCAACACGGATGTCCGTGTCGATCGACACGAGGATATAAAACGGCTAGGATTTTGTTAAGCACGGTTCTAGAACTCAAAGACGAATGTAAAACCAATCAACTTTCGTTGCAGAGATTGTCTATGACTAAATTCCTAAATTCCAAATTTCTTTGCAAACTTAGTGAATAAAATCAAGCATTAAATTCAGGTTCAATTGTTCACAAAATTACTAAGCCAAATTTCTTTGCGAATAGATAATTTTGCTCATCTAAGATTATATCAGGTTGTTAATAATACTTTCGCATCTATTAAAGCAACCTAGGATATCCAATTTCATTTGATCAATCCTAAAATCAGAGTTAAATCAATCTAGATGAAGAACATAAAGATAAATCCTAACAAGGTTTCAATCCTAACAATTTCTTATCAAACCTTTGAATAACCCTAAACCTAACAAGCAAACTACTCAGACATAGATGATGAAATCATAATGAATGAAATAAATTGCATTAAAAAGTTAGAGTAAGAGATACAGCGTTTCGAAAACGATGAAGTCTGGAAGTCTTAAATCTCCTCAAAGCTCTGAAAATCTCTCCTCTCTCAAGTCACAATAGAAAATAAGATCTAAACCTAAAAGTCTAAGGAAAAACTATATATAAAGTCTAAAATTCGGACTGGCTTTTCTGTAAACTTCTAGGATTCATGGGCCCAAGAGGAAATTCTTCTCTTCTCGTCAGACATGTGCGTGTCGATCGACACATAGGTCTGTGTCGATCGACACAGGTCTGTAAAATCGATTTTGACTTGATCACTTCGTCTCTTCTTTCCTCGATGCTCCAAAATGCTCCAAACGCTTCCATTAAGCTCCAATCGTTCTTTAACCTGCAAAGACTCTAAAAGACTCGAAAAATACCAAAATGACTCTATAAAAAGGACTTATATCATGGTAAAAAACGGGTAAAAAACATGATATATCAATTTTCAAAGGTGACCATTTATAAATAAGCTATTAAAAAGAAAATTAGAACTTTATACACTTTTAAATTATTTCAGGTAATACTCAAAGCTCAACTTTATAACACTTATATTTTCAACCAATAACTTATTATAAACAAACTAAATACATTTTAAATAAATAAATTATAAGCAAATAAATTTTAAACAAATTAAAAGGAGCTAATGTAACGACCGCAAACCAATTTCTGTGGATTTTGGTCGTGCGTCGATCGATGCAGGTGGTGTGCGTCGATCGACGCAAGTTAGATTGAACCGGTTTGATTTCAATTATCCGGTTCGGCGGACTGGTTTGGGAACCTAGGGTTGGTATATAAGGGATGAACAGGCAGAATTTGGCCGTGTTTTATCAAAAAATCAGAGGTTTTTGGCTGTTCTTGAGCAGAAATCAGAGGTTTTGGGAGATTTGGAGTGTTGGGGTGATTTCTGGTTGTTTCTGATCGTTGGAGGCTGGGATTTCGTGTTGGATTGAGGATTTTTTGGATTTGGGAGGTTGTATTCTTCGCGTTCTTCGGGTTTTCCTCATTTTTTTCTTCCAGAATCGAGGTGAGTGCGTAACCGTAGGTTTATCTGGGTAAAGGGTTGATAGAATGCATTTTCCTGTGATGTTTCTGTGTGGATTTTGTGTTGATTGCGTGCAGGGATTGATGCAATTCGATCCAGGATCGATCCATGTGAGGATAGATTCGATCCTGGCATCTATGATGTTGCGTCGATTGACACAAGAGACAGTGCATCGATCGACACCGGAGTTTGCGTGTCGATCGACACACTGGCTGATGCATCGATCGATACCTAGAGGTTGTGTCGATCGACACAGGTCAATGCATCGATCGACACGTGGTGGTTGTGTCGATCGACGCATGTCTGTTCGAGGCAGACTTGTGTGTTTTGTTCGTGCGTTGCGTGTTTACCCTGGTATTTTTATTGATTCTTATGCCTGTGTGTATAACCTGTAGACGGGATGACCGTCTCACTAAGTATTTGTGAGAATACTCACGCATCTCTTTTTACCATGTGATGCAGGTAAAGAGAAAGTGTGATCGTGGAATCATGGCCGGGAAGAGGAGATGATCTAGTGTCTCGGTTGAGTGGCTGTATTGTTAGAATTGCTAGGTTGTTAGTGATTCTGGAACCCCTGTTATTGTTATTGGAATTAAATTGAATTGATTGGTTATTGGTTTTTTTTGGTTTTATAATTTAATAAAGTATGAGATTTATTGAATTAGTGTGATTGTTAACTATTTGTTGTTCCGCATTGTTGGTATTGATCCGTTGAGGTTTATTATTTGTGATAATAATAATCCGAAAGGGAAATTTTTTAAATTTTACGGGTTGGGTTGTTTCATTTTGGTATCAGAGCCCTTATGGTTTTAGGGCGGGTGTAATTGATTGGTTATGTGATGTAGTCAATTGATTGTTGTGTGAGTTTGGAGTCCTAGATCATCTTCTCCGAGCCTTCAATGAGATTCCACGGTATGTGTGTTTGACTTTTCTATTTTTCTAGTATTCTTAGTATTCTGCAGGGTAGTGCAGAGGGATGGCTAGAGTGGCTAGAGGCAGAGGTCGCGGGGGCCGTGGAGGCCGAGGTGGTCGTGGTGAGCGTGGACGCGGGCGGGGACTCGAGAGTGAGTCTGCTACCGCGACTGTGGCCAAGGAGATCACGCAGGAGCAGGTGGTTGACTCGTAGGCGTTTCAGGAGGGGTCCGTGGGTGTGGCTGCTACGAGTACTAGCATGAGGGTTGGAGGGGCTGGTGTGGGTCCCGGTGTAGCTAGTGGTGCGGTGGGCCCAGGTGGGGGTGCTGCCGCAGGTGTTGCCCAAAATCGATCGCTTGACGGGTTTGCTGCAGTTGATTCTGGAGCGGTTACCAGGTGGGGTGCTGATATGTCCCATATTTTGCCTAATTTACTATCTATTTTAATATATATTTCTATGTATTTATCTACGGTTTTACACATTTAAAGGTAGCTTTCTCGTATTTGTAGTTTTAGAGTCTTAACAGAGAAATCAAGGAAAAAGGAGCAAAAAAAGCCAAAATAGGTGTAAATCAAGCCACAAAAACTTTCATAAGCCAAAGATGCCATCAAAAACCAAGAATTCACAAGAAACAACATTCTACCAAACTGGACATAACGTATACGCCAGAAGTTCAGCAGTGAAAAGAGGATAAAATCAATTTGTAATTGGATAAAACTTGGTGCGAAGATAGATATTTGAGTTAGCTTTACAATGAAGCTTGAATCATCTCAATTGGAGCTATCAGCAGGAAGATACACTGAATTTACGGAAGACACGTAAAGCTGCCTCAGAAACGAAGCAAGTGCAGAATCGACCAAAACACCGGACCGCCTCGTGGACCGATATTCCAGGCCGATGATAGAAAAAATCAAGTCACTTTGGACCCAATACCGGTCGTGTATTTGGGCCGAAATTCCAACCGACCTTGGGAGAGTTTTGACGTAAAAAGACCGATTTGTCCTAAAGGAGACCCTAGAAGACCCTAAGCCTATATATAATTGTTTTTAGCCTTTTGTTAGGGATATGCCAAAACAATAGAGTATTTTTATCATATAGGAGCTGCCACCATGAGTTCTCTTGGTATTCTTCATTAGATTTGGATTTTAGAGTAATCCGGTAGATGATTTCGCTTTGTATCTTGAATTCTCTTACCCTTACTCTTTAATTCAAGTTTATTTATCATGAATTCATCATCTATCTCTAGTTTTTCGTGCATCATGTTCGAGTAATTCACTTGTTAGGTTTTAGGTTTTCAATGAGTTTCATAATTCGATAATTGATACGATCCCAATCGTAGACCGGAACTTCGATGCAGAGCTAGGTCGTGATCGGTGGGGTTTTTGGTAAAACGGATGCGGAAATGATAAAAGGGGAAAGGGAGTGAGACGGAGATGAATACAATTACACAAGTGATGAAGAACTTGAGTAAAAGGTAGGGACTCGAACCACTTGGATATTACGCACCAAGATGGAAGGAGAATTCTCTCATTGAGAGAATGCTCGGATATTTCAAACCGAGAGTTTTGATCGCAAGTTAGAGAAGAGACTTTGATAATTTTAATAACTTGGATGAATATTATTGAGGGTGGAGAGTACATATATATAACCTAAGGAAGGTTACATGCAACCTTCCTTGGAAATAACAAAAGCTTAATAAATAAGTTTGGCTCATAAATGTAATGCATGCAAAAGACTTTGGAAAATACAATTTTAACTCAAAATAGGCCTTGATGGGCTTGGACTTCACGGATTTGAGATGGCTTGGCAAAATAGGCTTGATGAAATGGAGAAGAAAAGGCCCATGTAAAGACCAAGGAAAATTCTAAGTGAAATGGGGTAAGCAACCTAGCTTGCCTTGTTAAAAACAATGTTCGAAAAACCCATTGGGACAAAACCGAACATGGGAAAAAGAGTACAAACTAGGCGCTTGTCACTTAGTCATTCCTTTGATCTTGTTCCTCGGCTTTCATAAACGTCACAATCCGGTTTGCCTCGGCCGATCCTCCGTCTTGTGCCTCCTTGAGCATTTGTTGAATGGAATGCGTGAGCTCCCTTGCCTTGGCCCTCGTGACCGGTCCTTACGGTAGCTCCAATGCACATGCCTCGTCTCGAACCTCGCAGTTGTTGATCCGGATCACATCAATAATTGATTGATGATTGTTTAGGGAATACGTTAGAGTCTTCACCTTTACTTATACTCAATGCATGATCGCTTTACCGCGCATTTAGTGATCTGATCTTAGGTGGATATACTCTCCAAAAGCTTGTTATATTTTTTGAACTAGTATTTGATGAGCCAAAAGCCTTAACAATTCGAAAGGTTAGTTAAGGAGTGCGGTGAACTTTATCAAACTTGAACTTTAATGCATGTTTTCACCTTGTAATAACCTACGACAGTTGAGTTTATTAGGGTGCTAAAACGTAGATGGTTAGTTACGTCACGATAGTGGGATGACTTTACATCAGTGCTTTGTGTTCTAGACGGTTCATAATTCCTAAGTCCCTAAAATCAATCAATCTTTATTGTTGCATGATTCTCTGCAAAACACCTAAGTCCTAACGCTTTTCTCTTATTGCTTTTTGTTACAATTTATACTCGTTGCTTCTTTTCTTTTTCAATCACAAAAACGACAAAAATATCATGTTCTAGCTTAGTTTTATTCATTACAATTTGAAGTGTGGTTAAGAAGTCTTTGTGGATACGATCCCTTATCTATACTAACCGTGATTGCTGTGCACTTGCAGGTAGTTAGTTGAGAGGTAAAACTCGACACACATCAGGTGCCGGCTCCGGGATTGCAGTCGGGAGTGGCTGGTGTTCAGCCAGGTGTGGTTGGTGGTTAGCCGGAAGTGGTTGGGATTCACCTGGGAGTGGCTGGGGTGCAGCCGGGTGTGGCGATTGCGGAGGAGCTCCCATCCTACCTTAAGATGATGGAGTGGATGCAGAGGATTGGCACCTGGTTTTTCTCGGGAGGTGCAAAGCCTGAGGAGGTCGTTGAGTGGCGGTTGAGACTGGAGCGTAACTTTTGCTCTATCAGGTATCCGGAGGGATACCGGGTTGATCTGGCGGTTCATTACCTGGAGGGTGATGCGCATCTCTGGTGAAGGGGTGTTGAGGCCAGGAGGGTGCAGGCCGAGATGGCCTGGGAGGATTTCTTGGCTGAGTTTAACGCTAAGTATTTGCCGCAGGAGGCGGTGCTGAGGTATCTGGAGTTGGCTCAGGGAGACCGGTCAGTGAGGGAGTTCGACGCGGAGTTCAGTAGACTTCTGGTGCATAAGGGTAGAGGCATGGAGGGCGAGCAGGCCCAGGTGAAGAGGTTCGTGAGGGGATATCATGCTGATTTAAGGACTGCTGTAGAGCAAGTAGGTTTGCCACGAGAGCGGAGCTGGTTGAGACAGCTGCTGCGATTGAGGAGGATGTTCGGAAGCAGGCTGTGGTGGTTAGTCCACCGGTACAGCAGCAGAAGAGATCGCAGCAGTAGGTGGGTCTGAGCAGGGGCGGCAAGCCTACGCAGGGACATAAGAGAAAGTGGGAGAGCACTTCAGAGGTTAGTCAGGGTGGTTCTGGTTGCTTTGGGTGCGGGAGCACGGATCATCGAGTGTGGTTAAGAAGTCCTTGTGGATACAATCCCTTATCTATACTAACCGTGATTGCTGTGCACTTGCAGGTAGTTAGTTGAGAGGTAAAACTCGACACACATCAAGTTTTTTCCGCCATTGTCGGGGACTTCAAAGAACATCACCTTCGAATTTTTGACTAAAACTTAGTCTAGAACGCTTTAATTTCAGTTTTTCTTTTTATTACAATTTTGTTTCTTTCTTTTCCAAGTTTGATTTCTCGTTTTCTTTTATCTTTTTCCATGTGTTTTAGGTGTTTATGCCTACTACTAGAAATTCTAACGAGAAGAATCTAGTTGTACCTGAGCAAGAAATCAACAAGCTTGAACGAGCCCTTAGGAGACAAAGACAACTGAGGATGGGTGATCAAATTGACGAGCACGCCATAAATGAGGAGGAACGAGCTCTTGCTGCTGCTGCTGCCTCCCTTGGTGGAGATAACCAACCCATGGAGCAACCGATTGGTGCTCACATAATCCCACCAATTCGTAATGATGTAATCCACAACCCCCCCGAGAACATTGTTAGGAATCCAGAAGGAGGAAACGACCATCATCTCATTCCACCTAGGAATATGGGAAACCAACAACAAGCTCAACATCTTCAACCTCAAGGGAACCAAAACTTCCAGCAATCATTGCGTCAAAGACAAGTCCAACATCAAACTATCGGAGATGTCGATTCCTCTGACGCTTTCTTCTTTGATAGAAACCCCATCCACCCACCTCTACCTCAAAGGAATGATTTTGAGATCAAACCTCAAATCATTGCATTGGTGAAACAAAACCAATTCCATGGGCTGTCCACGGAGCATCCTCTTGACCACATCGATACTTTTGAAGAAATTTGTAGTATGACTCGTGCTAATGGAGTTCCTGCCGACTACTTTAAGTGTAAGCTCTTTTTCGTTTTCTCTGAACGACAAGGCACTTAGATGGATGAAGTCTCTACCTCCACGGTCCATCACTACTTGGGACGAATACAATGGAGCCTTCTTGAACCAATTCTACACCAAACAAAGATCAAATTCTATAAGGAACAAGATCTCGAGTTTTAAGCAAGGACCAACCAAATCCTTCCTTGAAGCCTTGGAACGTTTCAAGGAGTACACTAGGGACTGTCCTAATCATGGTTTTTCGGAAGGAAACTTATCGAATATCTTCTACAATGGAATCAATTATAAGCACCAAACATCTTTGAATGTTGCGAGTAATGGGAATTTCATGACCAAGCTTGTACCGGAGGCAAAGCTTTTGATTGAGAATCTTGCTGCTAGTGATGCTAACTGTTCTCATGACTAAAATAGGAGCATCAACACCACTAGATCATCAACCGATTCAACCCAAATTGCAGAGCTCAAGAACATGGTTTCACTACTACTTAAGAGTCAAAGAGAAGTTCATGCCGTTGAAGACGTTAATGATACAAGTTATGATTCTAATATGGAACGTATTGGAGATAGAATAGAGGAGAATCAAGAGGAAGTAAACTACATAGGAGGAAACTATGGGAATCGAAATTTCAACAACAACTTTCGATCTCACCCAAATTTGTCCTATCGGAGTAACAATGTCGAGAACCCTCAATATCAATTCTACCCTCGACAAAAAGTCAACCAAGGAGGCTAATATCAGTCCAAGCAACCATTCTATTCTAAGGGAATGTATCAAGTGAAACCACCATTCAACCCATCCCAACCACCCGTACCGGTTTCTTTCAATGCTAAACTTGAAAATATGAAGAACCAAATGCTAGAAGCTTTACGCCAAAACAAGAAAGAGGTAAACCAAATGGTGGAAAGTAGGTGTTCGGAACTTAACACTAAGATCGAGTCTATTGTTACTCATCTCTCTAAGATGGATACACAACTCGCTCAAACCTCGGAAGCCGTTAGAAGACAAGACGAAGAGAAAGCAAAGAAGTTTTGCAATGTCGCCTCTACTAAGGAAGAGAAGGTCGTGGTCACTCCTAAACCACTTGAAGAAGAGGTTATCTTGGTCCAAGAACCAAAAGAGAAAAGCCTTCCCGACAAATCTAAGAGAGCTTACAAGAGAAGACTAAAGTGGATACCCTTGGAGAAAGTCGATAATCCGGAAAAGTTTGTTTTTCCATGCTCTATTAATGGAAAGGATATCCACGATTTCTTGTGTGATATTGGAGCAAACGCTAATGTCATGTCACTAGCCATGGCAAAGGAACTTGGATTGGCCGATTTCAAACCATCCAAAGTCTATATAGAGTATATGCCGATTTGTCATCCTCTACACCTTATGGAATGCTTGAAAACGTCATGGTTAAAGTAGGAGAAGGGATTGTTCCTACTGGTTTTCAAGTGTTGGAGATGAAGACCGGAAAATTGAATCCATTGATACTTGGATTACAATTCTTAGCAACCGCCGGAGCCATTGTTAATTTTCCAAACCGAAGAATTTCTTTCGCCAAAATCAACAACAATTTTTCTATGATGAAGTGGATGCTAAGCGTATACCAAGCTCGATTGGACTAAAGGTTATGAAGCCTAGTATAGACCCCGGAGATGCCAAGAAAGGAGTCAAAGAAGGAGATTCTAAAGCTAAAATGAAGATAGTTGCAAAACTGTCTAAGAAGAAGCATAAGGACATTTACAAAGATCTCAAGACAACTTTGACACCTATAGATGATGCTAAGAATGGGAACAAAGCAAAGGAGAAGTTCATGTTTGAGAACATGGTGCTAAAGATCCTCGTTCCAAGAGAAGAAGGGATCGACAAGGAGACAATCAAGTGGAAACTTGAGAACACTTTGAAGCTTTTCCCGGATGCACTAGTTGTCAAATATGACAATGGAGATTCACTTGGAGTCATCATAGAAGCCGAAAGATCAAAACTTAGTGAAGCTAAAGGAACAACCATTTCTTTAGTGGATCCACCGGAAGTCTAAAATCTTCAAAGGAGTCGAGCAAATTGACTTTAAACAAGCGTTTTGTGGGAGGCAACCCACAATTTCATTTTTATTTATGCTCTAAATAGTTTTTAAAATTTTAATTTTGGTTTTCATAAGTTTATTTTATACTAATCTATTTTATTTTGATTTTTCAGGATTTATAAAAGAAAAAAAAATTTCGTCGGTCGCGGTACCGGTCACGATACCGGACCGCGACTGACACCAGTGTCGTCCTTACTGCGACACTAGTCCAGTACCAGACGGACGTATCAGACGACATCCTCGACTGGTATCGCGTCAATCCGTCCCGCGACACGCACGACCCAGCACCGGTCACGCGTATCGGTCCGGCTTCGCGACCGATATTCAGGACGCATTGCCCCGACCCATGTCCTCACAAACCGCTTTGTAATCCTGCAGCAAACCTACCGCATCCCTACCGCACCCTGCCGGCTCACGTCCCATGAGGCCGATACTGGACACGAACACCGGTCGTTCCACCTGACCGGTATTCCAGCATTTCTGCCGCTTCCCGCATGCCTCGTCCCTCGTCCATACCGGACAGCAATACCGGGTCACGTACATGACCAGTATTCGAGTCCCGCGTCCCATCTCGTCCCACGTACTGAAGTCACATCCGTCCCGCGTCCTACTCGTGTCGCGACACGAGCACAACCTGCCCGCGTCGTCCCACGCCTTGAACCGCGTCTCGACCCATGACCAAGGTAAGTATCGGTCACGATTTTGGTCGGTCAACCCGACAGGTATTCGACCGATCCGACCCGGTAAGTTTTCTAAACCGGTTCCAAACCTTTAACCGGAATTTAAGCAAAAACATCACAAAATCTGATTTTAAAAGGTTTTACAAACTTCTTTTTGTCATTTACAAATACAACTTCATCTCTTTCTCTGTCAAAAGTGTTCTTGAGCTCAAGAACCCTAAAAATCTAATTTTGGGGTTTTATCTCAATTTACTAAAAATTGTTTAGTTTTTTCATTGGGAAATCATTTCCTAATCTCATTTTTCACTAAAACCAAGGTATGTTCTCTCTAAACCCTATTTTTGTCTAAATTCCAAATTTAGCTATATTTTAAATTCTCATAGATTTAGCTTAATCTGGCTACGTTGTTGTAGAATCAATATAGGAATACTTGCTTAGACATCATATAAACATTATTGATAGGTTAATTACATGCTTACCACCTTTAATTTTTTTTTTTCACAACTATGAATTTGTGAGGTCATTATTATAAACGAATTTGGGTGATTCATGGTTAGTTAATGCATCTCTTATTATGGGTTTATCATATATACATAGGATTGAGATGAATTTTGACACATTAGAAACTTAATGTGTTTTAATGTTTTTAGTGTTTTTCAATTGACAATACCATTAAATCCGAAAATTATGATTTAATTAGAAAAAAAATTATTTTACCTTTGTTTATCATCCTTACATATTTCTAATGTCTTGCTATACTTTATTTTGATTTAATTTCCCATTGGAAGCCATTCTTTTGGAAATTACGATTTTCAAGACCGTAAAATACTTTTTCGAGATTTTTCTTTTGTAGGAACTTCAATGGAGGATGATATTGTTCCAAGGAAGTCTAAGAGAGAACATAAACCCAAGAAGCAACACGTGACCAACCAAGATCACGAAACTCAAGTCCCTCGCCCTACACGTTCTAAAACTAGATCGAAAAAGTCATCAAAAAAACATTGAAATGATATTTTGATGGAGAATGAAGAAGAACTTGGTTACCAACTAAGAGATGAAGAGGATGAAGCCACTCAAGTACCAATGAAATTTGTGGAGGTCACACAAACAATACCTCATATATCACCCCCTAAGAAGAAGAAGAGGAAATCGCGAGCTAAGTCAACTATGTTTGTTATGCTTCCAACTCTTGGTATTGATTTCGAGACACTCGATTTACTCGGTATTCGAAAGGATGTTGAATGGTATCTTGAAGCATTGAGCCTATCAAAGTTTGTGACTATCTCTCACCCTACCTACGGGAAGCTTGCACGAGAATTCCTAGCCACGGTAACATTGTCTTACACCAAGACGAAGATGACCATAGCAAAGCAAGGAATTCTAGCTTTTACGGTTAATGAGAAATCGTATACTTTGAGTATTGAAGAACTTTGTGATATTTTGGGACTTGAGTGTCATGAGAGGATCAAGTTCAGTGGTAGTGAAGCTCACTATGATGAATGGTCGAAGATTGGAAGTGATAGACTAAAACCCGGAAGTTCTAAGGCATCAAAGATTACACATCCGGTGATCCGTTATGTCTACTACCTAATTTCTCAACTCATTTTCAGTAGAAACGAGTATGGAGTGGTGAAACAAGAAGAGTTTTACATGCTAATATCACCGTTTGTGGAGAATCCCGAGAAGGTGAACCTTGCTTTACTTTTAACTTGTCGAATGGTACACGTCAAGCATGATGCCATTAAGGAGAAGATACCAAAGAAAGCATCGAGTGATTTTGGTGGAACAATCACGGCTATACTACATGCGTGTGGTGTTGATTTTCATCTCGAAGTCCCTTTGATAGTTGAGAGCAAGCTTGATCTTCATGCCCTTCAAAGGAAGCATTATTTTTGTGGATGGTACGAGCAATCTACAAAATTTGGGTACCTTTTCACTCCACCATACGAAGACGAGAACAAGTGTGTTCTACTCCAACATGTGGAAATCCCAGCCTTGAGTGAGGGTAAGACATACTTTCATCCTACTCGTTCCACATGGTTTTATCGTTGTCCCGGATGTCCTCTTGTTGGAGTTTCGCTCTACTATCAATCCAAGGCAAGGATGGCACGAAAGGAGAGGTCTAGAGGACCACAAGGAGGAGGTATTTTACAGCCTTCCACATCTCACACTCCACCACAAGAATCCCAATTTCCAGCCGCTACACAAGCCGGTTTTGATGAATGGCTTCGACTAGCTTTGAGGAAGAAAAAGAGAAGAGAATAGCTCTTGAAGCTAAGGTTTCTAGGAAAGGAAAGATGATTTCTAAGCTTGTAAAAGCGGTATAGAAATCAGTCCCACATCTCTTTAGGCGCTCCTCTAGAAGCACAATCGCAACAACAAGTAGCGATGATTTTGGTAGTCTTTCGCTCATCTCTACATTTGAGCATGTTGAGGATGTCGATGATGATGTTTCTAGTCATCACAACACACGTGCCATTGATGAGGACGCTAATTCCCAGTACGGACAACACTCACTAGTCCAGGCAACAACTTCAGACGAGACGAAGATCATCAACTACGAGTCCGATGGAGATCACTTTCACGCGATAGTTCTGGATTCACCAGAGTCTATGTCACCCGTCTTTTGAGCCAGGTGTATCGACTTTTATCTATCCTTTTATTATTTTCATTTTTATTTTATTGAGTCATCTCACCCTTATGTGACTATTCACTGCAGGACGGTGTGAAGTAAGTCTGGGGGGATTTATCGTACTAACGTCCTTTTTCTATTTTCTTATGTTTTGAGTCATTTTAATGATTTAATTTGAGTCTTTCATTGAGTCGAAAACCTATGTTTCAAACTATGATATTTTCAGAAATTTATGCGTAGATTTTATGATGTAATGACCATTGTCACAGGGTTTGTCCAGGATAGACGATTCAGAAACCTTCATGACTGAAACTCGCCCCATATAATTAGTCTCGCATAAGTTTTGATGAATTCGATTTTGAATCTATTTATTTGACTACTAACCTGATTTTAATTATTTCTCATTAAGGAGTTATATCGGGAAAACGAATCACACATTCACGACATCTTATCCTCTTTTACCACTCTTTGTTGTCATGAATGGCCAGCTCATTTTTAGTTGGTACCCTACCTAAAAACCCTTTACCTCTTTTTAGACCTCATGCCTTCTCTTTTCAGTTTCATACTTTCAGATATGTGCAAAAACGTCTGAGAGAAAATGATCGACGCAATTTTCCAATTACTAGAGATGCGATGATTTGGTAAAGAATAGTGGAGCACAAAGAACAATTTCCAAAGAGCTTGGCCATTTCCTTGGATGCTTAATACATGATAATGTTTCGTGCCTATACTTAACTCGTATCAAATAGATACCGTTTTCCCCCTTTGAAATCATGAAAAAAAAACGAAAAGAAAATAAAAGGAAGGGAAAGGTAAACGGTTGTCTAAGAGTTTTAAGGCTAAAAGAATACCCAAGGAATGCCATGATACAAAAGAAGAGACGAGTAGAAGAGATTTCCATTGATTCCCGGAGAAAGATCTAAGTCTGAGGGAAAAAGACGCGAAGAAAGTGGTTGGGAAATTATGGATATCAACAGGTCCATTCTCTCTTGCGATTTTGCATAATATCTCGCACCCGGAGTCTATGGTAGCCCTAAACACTATTAACCTCACCATATATTAGCCTTTTTCTCAATCCTAGCGCCGTCTACCCCGAATGATTCCCTTGATGAGAAATTCACCTATACCTTAATGAATGTAGAGAGTCAAAAGAAGTACAGTTGACATTTTTGCAGGATTGTAATTAAAACATGGAGTAGGCTGCGAAGGTTATGGATGGCGTATGATGAAGATAGCCTTGGATCGATCATGTCACATACGGTATTAGTATCAACGATATTTTCAAATGGTTTTTCTAAGTTCGAATTATTTTCAAACCTCTTTTCTATACTTGGATTTTGCTTGAGGACAAACAAGGTTTAAGTCTGGGGGAGTTGATATGTCCCATATTTTTCCTAATTTATTATCTATTTAATATATATTTCTATGCATTTATCTACGGTTTTATACCTTTAAAGGTAGTTTTCTCGTATTTGTAGTTTTAGAGTCTTAACAGGGAAATCAAGGAAAAAGGAGCAAAAAGATCCAAAATAGGTGTAAACCAAGCCACAAAAACTTTCATAAGCCAAAGACACCATCAAAAACCAAGAATTCACAAGAAACAACATTCTACCAAACTGGACATAACGTATACGCCAGAAGTTCAGCAGTGAAAAGAGGATAAAATCGATTTTAAATTAGATAAAACTTGGGGAAAGATAAATATTTGAGTCAGCTTTACAATGAAGCTTGAATCATCTCAATTGGAGCTGTGAGCAGGAAGATACACTGAATTTACGGAAGACAAGTCAAGTTGCCTCAGAAACGAAGCAAGTGCAGAATCGACCAAAACACCGGACCGCCTCATGGACCGATATTCCAGGCCGATGCCAGCACAAATCAAGTCACTTTGGACCCAATACCGGTCGTGTCTTTGGGCCAAAATTCCAACCGACCTTGGGAGAGTTTTGAAGTAAAAAGACCGATTTGTCCTAAAGGAGACCCTAGAAGACCCTAAGCCTATATATAATTATTTTTAGCCTTTTTTTAGGGATATGCCGAAACAATAGAGTATTTTTATCATATGGGAGCAGCCACCACGAGTTCTCTTGGTGTTCTTCATTAGAATTGGATTTTAGAGCAATCTGGTGGATGATCTCGCTTTGTATCTCGATATAGAGAAGAATTCTCTTACCCTTATTCTTTAATTCAAGTTTATTTATCATGAATTCATCATCTATCTCTGGTTTTTCATGCATCATGTCTGAGTAGTTTTATTTGTTAGGTTTTAGGTTTTCAATGAGTTTCATAATTCGATAATTGATTGATGATTGTTTAGGGAATACATTAGAGTCTTCATCTTTACTTATACTCAATGAATGATTGCTTTACCGCGCATTTAGTGATCTGATCTTAGGTGGATATACTCTCCAAAAGCTTGTTATATTGCCTGATCTAGTATTTGATGAGCCAAAAGCCTTAACAATTCGAAAGGTTAGTTAAGGAGTGCGGTGAACTTTATCAAACTTGAACTTTAATGCGTGTTTTCACCTTGTAATAACCTACGACAGTTGAGTCTATTAGGGTGCTAAAACGTAGATGGTTAGTTACGTCACGATAGTGGGATGACCTTACATCAGTGCTTTGTGTTCTAGACGGTTCATAATTCCTAAATCCCTAAAATCAATCAATTTTTCTTGTTGCATGATTCTCTGCGAAACACCTAAGTCCAAACGCTTTTCTCTTATTGGTTTTCATTACAATTTATACTCGTTGCTTCTTTTCTTTTTCAATCACAAAAACGACAAAAATATCATGTTCTAGCTTAGTTTTATTCATTACAATTTGAAGTGTGGTTAAAAAGTCCTTGTGGATACGATCCCTTATCTATACTAACCGTGATTGCTGTGCACTTGCAGGTAGTTAGTTGAGAGGTAAAACTCGACACACATCAGGTGCCGGCTCTGGGTCAGGCTCCGGGATTGCAGCCGAGAGTGGGTGGTGTTCAGCCAGGTGTGGCTGGTGGTTAGCCGGGAGTGGTTGGTGGTCAGCCGGGAGTGGTTGGGGTTCACCTGGGAGTGGCTGTGGTGCAGCCGGGTGTGGCGATTACGGAGGAGCTCCCATCCTACCTTAGGGTGATGGAGTGGATGCAGAGGATTGGCACCGGGTTTTTCCCGGGAGGTGCAAAGCCTGAGGAGGCCGTTAAGTGGGGGTTGAGACTGGAGCGTAACTTTTGCTCTATCAGGTATCCGGAGGGATACCGGGTTGATCTGGCGGTTCATTACCTGGAGGGTGATGCACATCTCTGGTGGAGGGGTGTTGAGGCCAGGAGGGTGCAGGCCAAGATGGCCTGGGAGGATTTCTTGGCTGAGTTTAACGCCAAGTATTTCCCGCAGGAGGCGGTGGATCGGTTGAAGCTGAGGTATCTGGAGTTGGCTCAGAAAGACCGGTCAGTGAGGGAGTTCGATGCGGAGTTCAGTAGACTTCTGGTGCATGCGGGTAGAGGCATGGAGGGCGAGCAGACCTAGGTGAAGTGGTTCCTGAGGGGACTTTCTGCTGATTAGAGGACTCGCTGTAGAGCGAGTAGGTTCGCCACGAGGGCGGAGCTGGTTGAGACAGCTGCTGCGATTGAAGAGGATATTCGGGAGCAGGCTGTGGTGGTTAGTCCACCGGTACAGTAGCAGAGCAGATCGCAGCAGCAGGTGGGTCTGGGCAGGGGCAAGCGGGTCGAGGCTCGGGATACGTGGGTATGCTTTCACTGCAAAGAGTCGGGGCATATCAAGCCGAAATGTCCGAGGTTACAGCAGATGGCAGTGGCGGTAGTGCAGCCATTGGCTCAGATTACAGCAGTGCTGTGGATTTTCACTTTGACGGAGGCAGGTGGTTCTAGTGCCAGACCGATCACAGGTAATTTCCGGACTTGACTTTTTAAATTCTTGTGGTGTTTGAATTTTAGTCTGTTTTGGAAATGTGAGTATGTGCTAGAGTGTTAGGGTTCTTAAGCACATGGGATTTATGCAGGGACCTTAGTTATGGGCGGATGTGAGTCCCATGTTTTGTTTGATTCAAGAGCTACGAATAGCTTCATTACTCCAGAGTGTGCGGAGGGCAGTGGTATCCGGAGAGATTCCGGTGAGCAGCCAGGAGTAGTTAGGGTTGCGTGTGGCAAGTCGCTAGCTACTTTCGGGTGGGCTCGTGGTGTGAATGTTCTAGTGGCGGGAGAGCTGATGCCAGCAGATCTGATCATTAGTCTAGTGGAGTTGTACGATGTCATTCTCGGGATGGATTGGCTGGATCGGTACAGGGTCCATCTGGATTGTCATAGAGGATGAATTATGTTCGAGCGTGAGGCGGGGAGGTTGGTTTATCAAGGTGTGAGACCGACTTCCAGGAGTCTCGTGATTTCAGCCATTCAGGCTAAGCAGTTGATTGAGAAGGGCTGCGAGGCGTATTTGGCGATGATAGTGATGCTAGAGACTGTTGGAGAGGTTGTAGTTGGGGATATTCGGGTTGTTCAGGACTTCCAGGATATTTTCCAGTCATTGCAGGGATTACTACCGTCAAGGTCGGATCCGCTTACGATTGAGTTGGAACCTAAGACGACTCCCATATCCAAGGTGCCTTACCGTATGGCTCCAGCAGAGATGGCAGAGCTGAAGAAGCAGCTCGATGATCTGTTGGGTAAAGGATTTACCCGGCCAAGTGTTTCACCATGGGGTGCACCGGTGTTGTTTGTGAAGAAGAAGGATGGGAGTTTTCGGTTGTGCATCGATTACCGGAGACTTAACCGAGTCACTATAAGGAACAGGTTTCCTCTGCCGCGGATTGATGAGTTGTTGGATCAGTTGCGAGGGGCTACTTGGTTCTCCAAGATTGAATCGGATTACCATCAGATTCCTATCGATGAGGCGGATGTTAGGAAGACTGCTTTTAGGACTAGGTATAGGCATTATGAGTTCGTGGTGATGCCTTTCGGGTTGACGAATGCGCCAGCAGCGTTCATGAGGTTGGTGAACGAGGTGTTCCAGGAGTATCTGGATGTATTTGTGATCATCTTCATTGATAATATTATGGTGTATTTGAGGAGTCCTAAGGAGCATGAGGTTCACTTGATAGTGGTTCTGGAGAAGTTGCGGGAGTAGAAGCTGTACGCAAAGTTGAGTAAGTGTTGTTTCTGGTAGCAAAAGATGAGCTTTCTTGGTCACGTGGTGTCTGCAGAGGGAGTTTCTGTGGATCCGGCTAAGATTGAGGCTATCACAGGGTGGCCTAGACCGAGGAATGCCATAAAGATCCAGAGTTTTGTTGGGTTGGCAGGTTATTATCGGAGGTTCGTCAAGGGATTTGCGAGTATGGCGCAGTCGATGACGAAGTTGACAGGGAAGGATGTCCCTTTTGTGTGGTCTACAGCTTGCGAGGAGAGTTTCAGGAAGCTGAAGGAGATGTTGACGAGTACACCTGTGTTGGCGTTACCTGAGCCGGGTGAGCCTTACGTGGTATACGGATGATTCGGGAGTTAGTCTGGGTTGTGTACTGATGCAGCAGGGGAAGGTTATTGCATATGCTTCAACGCAGCTGAGGAAGCATGAGTGCAACTACCCTATCCACGATTTGGAGTTGGCTGCGGTGATTTTTGCTTTAAAGATTTGGAGGTCTTATCTTTATGGCGGAAAGGTGCAGGTGTTCACTGACTGATATATCATGGTTTTTACCCTTTTTCGACCATGATATAAGTCCTTTTCATAGAGTATTTTTGGTATTTTTCGAGTCTTTTTGAGTCTTTGTAGGTTAAAGGACGATTGGGGCTTAATGGGAGCTTTCAGAGCATTTTGGAGCATCGAGGAAAGAAGAGCCAAAGTGATAATGATTTCCTCATCTATGTCTGAATAGTTTGCTTGTTAGGTTTTAGGAAGTTCTAGGGTTTGATGAGAAATTGATAGGATTGAAACCCTGTTAGGATTTATCTTTATGTTCTTCATCTAGATTGATTTAACTCTGATTTTAGGATTGATCAACTGAAATTGGATATCTTAGGTTGCTTTAATAGATGCGAAAGTATTATTAACAACCTGATATAATCTTAGATGAGCAAAATTATCTATTCGCAAAGAAATTTGGCTTTGTAATTTTGTGAACAATTGAACTGAACTTAAAACTTGATTTTATTCACTAAGTTTGCAAAGAAATTTGGAATTTAGGGATTTAGTCATAGATAATCTCTGCAACGAAAGTTGATTGGTTTTACATTCGTGTTTGAGTTCTAGAACTGCACTTAACAAATCCTAACGTTTTTCATCTTTGTGTTGATGGACACATACCTGTGTGTCGATCGACACGATCGTATTTTGATTCATTCCTGCGAATTACCCATAGTCTAACTCTTTTATCCAATTGATTTCTAGATCCTTGACATCATTCACTGTTTACTTTAGCTTTCTATTTTACATTAATACATTCTTACTTAGCATAAGCATAATTTGAATTCTCTAATCGATTGTGTGTTTAGATTCTCTGTGGATTCGATCCCTAAGTACTACATCGATCTCTTAATTTGAGAGAGTAGCTCAGGGGAAATTTGAGCATATCACTGACCACAAGAGTTTGAAGTCTTTCTTCACTCAGCCGGAGCTGAACCAGAGATAGAGGTGCTGGATGGAGTTGGTAGCAGATTACGATCTGGAGATTGGGTACCATCTGGGTAAGGCTAATCTGGTTGCAGATGCATTGAGTCGGAAGAGGGTTGTTTCGGCTCAGGAGCGGGATATGGAGGCTTTGGTGAGCGAGATTAGTACGTTGAGATTGTGTGTTATCTCACAGGAGCCGTTGGGGTTAGAGACAGCTAACTAGGCCGATTTGCTGAGCAGGATTCGGGTAGCTCAGGAGAAGGATAAGGGATTGATCGATGCTTAGGCTGTAGGTTTAGAGTATATGGTCTCGGTGAATGGGACGATACTTGTGAACGGACGGGTTTGTGTACCCAAGGATGAGGATCTGAGGCAGGAGATCCTGAGAGAGGCTCATTCGAGCATGTTGTCGATTCATCCGGGAACGACTAAGATGTATTGTGATCTAAAGCGGTATTATCACTGGTTCGGGATGAAGATGGATGTCGCTAACTGGGTTACAGCGTGCAACGTGTGCCAGTTAGTGAAAGCTGAGCATCAGGTTCCAAGTGGTATGTTGCAGAGTTTGCCTATTCCGGAGTGGAAGTGGGACATGATTACCATGGACTTTGTGACGGAGTTGCTAGTGTCGCGGACCTATGATGCAATTTGGGTGATTGTGGATCGTCTCACCAAGTCAGCACATTTTCTTGCCATCAAGAAGACCGACGGAGCGGCAGTGTTGGCTAAAAAGTATGTGCGGGAGATAGTGAGGTTGTACGGGGTGCCAGCGAGTATTATGTCAGACAAAAATCCAAGGTTTACGTCAGAGTTCTGGAGGGCATTCCAGGCTGAGATGGGCACTAAGGTGCATATTAGCACATCTTATCATCCTCAGACGGATGGTCAGTCTAAGAGGACGATTCAGACATTGGAGGACCTACTGAGGATGTGTGTGTTGGATTATGGTGGTCATTGGACGGATCATCTGAACCTTGTAGAGTTTGTGTACAACAATAGCTACCAGGCGAGTATTGGAATGGCTCCATATGAGGCTCTGTATGGGAGACCATGCCGTACACCATTATGCTAGACTCAAGTGGGGGAGAGGAGCATGTTTGGTGCGGATTTTGTTCAGGAGACAACAGAGAAGATCCGTGTTTTGAGGTTGAACATGAGGGAGGCTCGGGATCAGCAGAAGAGTTATGCCGATTAGAGCGGAAAGAGCTGAAGTTTGAGCTGGGAGATCTAGTGTATCTCAGCGATGATGAGGGGTCCTAACAGATCCATTTCTGAAAATAAACTAAGTCCGAGGTTTATGAGTCCGTTCAAGGTTGTGACACGGGTGGGACCAGCAACTTATATCAGTTGGAGTTACCTCAGAGTATGAAGGCTTTTCATAAGGTCTTCCATGTTTCGATGCTACGGAAGTGTCTGCATGAGTCTGAGGAGGTGTTGGCTAGGATTCTGGAGGTTCTTCAGCCCAACATGACGTTGGCGGCAAGACCTGTGAGGATTCTCGAGAAAAGAGTCAAGGTGCTGCGCCGGAAGAGGATACCGTTGGTGAGAGTCATGTGGGACTGTGACGGTATTGAACAGGAGACTTGGGAACCAGAAATGAGGATGAAGACAAAGTTCTCAAAGTGGTTCAAGAAGCAAACGGTGGCCTGAGTGTTTTTTCTGGTTTTCAGAGTCTGTATAGCATGTTGCTATGAGTTTGATGTATTTTTCGTTTTGTGTTGTAACTGATGTCGTGGGTTATTCAAGCTTTAAATTTATAACCCTAGATAAAGCTGCAAGTGCACAGGCAAATGCAGTAGTACTTAGGGGGCGATCCACAGAGACTAGAGATGCTACGCTACGAATTTATGTTATGCAAATTAAGCTAAGACAAAATATGATTTTGGTTTTGTGGTTTTATGAATAGCAATTATAAAGCAAAGAAAGTAAAAGCAAGGATAAATCAATAAGAGGAAAGGGTTAGGCATTAGACAATTCGCAGAGACTCATGAAACACATAAAGATATCGGGTTTTAAAGATCGTTCTAGAACTCAAATCACTAATGTAAGGTCATTCCACTGTCGTGACGTAACTAACCATCTACGTTTTCTACCCTAATAGACTCAACTATCGCAGGTTATTATAAGGTGAAAACATGCTTTAAGTGTAAGTTCGATTGTTCATACTACTCCATAACTAACCTTTCGAATTGTTATGACGCAGTACTCGCCAAATATTAGTTCAGGCAATATAACAAGCTTTTGGAGAGTATATCAACCTAAGATCAGTTCGCAAGATGGCCAAAAAAGCAAACAGCATTACGATCGAATAGAGGTGAAGAATCTACTAGATAAACCCTAACAAAGTTCGATATTCAATTATGCATAAACATGAAATCTTTGAATGCCTAAAACCTAACAAGTAATTTACTCAGACATGATTGAAGTAACAACGAAGCAACAAGGATAGGCATGAATCATCATAGATAAACTGAATTTAAAGAGTAAGAGATAAGAAATCTTCTCTATATCGAAGTACAAAGGGAGATCTCCTCCTAGAATCCAAATCCAATGAAGAACAAAGATGAAAACGTGTTTAGTGTTTAGAGAAGAGATAGGCGGCTGCCTAGGGCTCCCTAGTCGTGCCCTCTTGACTGCTTATTGATGCTTCTTCTCCTAAAAAGGCTAAAAACAAGTATATATAGGTGTAGGATCTTCTAGGGCTTCATTTAGGTCAAATCCGTCTTTTTACGTCAAAACTGCTTCAACGTCGGTTGGGATTTCGGTCAGGCTACACGACCAGTATTGGGCCAAAAGTGCCGTGATTTATGCTGGCATCAGCCCAGAATATCGGTCCATGAGGTGGCCCGGTATTTGGATCAATTCTGCACTTGCTTCATTTCTAAGGCAGCTTGATATATCTTCACTAAATCTAGTGTAACTTCCTGCTCACAGCTCCAATTGAGATGATTCAAACTTCATTGTGAAGCTGACTCAAAGATGTATCTTCACACCAAGCTTCATCCAATTCCAAATTGATTTGACCCTCCGTTTACTGCTAAACTTCTGGCGTATATGTTCTGTCCAACTTGGTAGATTGTGGTACCTTGTGAATTCTTTGGTCTTGATGATGTCTTTGGCTTATGAAAGTTGCTGTAGCTTGGTTTACACCTCTTTTGGTCCTTTTTGCTTGATTTCCCTATTAAGACTCTAAAACTACAAATACGAGGAAAACTACCTCTTTTGGCTGAAAAGCTTATTAAAGTGCGTAGAAAATATAGTAAAATAGATAGTAAAAGTGGTAAAATATAGGACATATCAGTAACGATTATACATTGTTGAGATTTAATAAGATGAGTTTCCTTATTAAATGTGTTTATAAGATGTGATTCTTATGGTATGACTTATGGAGTCATCGGTTGGGATGACTGGTAGGTCATGTGTTTTGATGCCTGGTGGGGTCATTTGGAGGTATAGTGATAGAAGTTTTATGGAAGTTAGAGCTTGTCTATCGGCTAGGGAGCTAGAAATAGAAGTTCTAAGTGAGTAGGATTGTCTATTTTCTAGTGAGGCTAGGAATGGAAGTTTTATGTGAGTTAGAGCTTGTCCATGTCCTAGGAGGAGTATCTGGAGATGGAGGTTTTATGTGAGTTAGGACTTGTCTATTCCCTAGAAGGCGCTGGGAAATAGAGGTTTTATGTGAGTTAGAACCTGTATATTTCTTAGGGGGAGTCTGGAAACAGAAGTCTTATGTGAGTTAGGACTGTCTTTTCCAGGGAATCTGATGGAAACACCCTGGTGATTGGGTTGTTTCGGATGGCCTGGTGATTGGTCATAAGGTGATATTCCAAGATAGGGAATGTCATGATGGAACCACAAGAAGTGATTTTGGTTGACAGGTGCTTATGATGCACGTTACAGAGTTGATTACTCCAAGGGATAGTGGGTTCGCTAGATATACTGAGGGGACAATGAGGTTCTCTCCGGGAGATAGTGGTTTCCCTGCATATACTTTGAGGGACAGGGATCTCTCCAGAGGATGTGTGATTCCTCTGCAGCCGATAGCTTGACGGACTGTGTGTCCTGAGAGTGGGAGGGGCTGGAGCATTTCGAGAGCTGGATGGACGGCGGTCCTGAAGGAGGGAGGGGTATGATATACATCGAGAGCTCGAAGGGTGACGACCCTGAGAGTGTGAGTGGTGTATATAGATATGAGTATGAGCAATAGTGTCTGTAGTGTGATTGTAAGTATGAGACTGGATGAGCTTTGGGGATCGGGAGTGGATCTCAGGTGGTGCTGACTGGGTTTGGTCAGGATTGCAGCCGTGTTGAAACGGTGCAATGTCGCTAGTATGAGACCAGTGAAGCTCAGGGATCGGGTGTGATCTCGAGTGGTGTTGGCCAGGTGGTCAGGAGTGTTGATAAGGATGTGTAACTGGACGTCTAGTCTAGGGTTTTTACTTGCGTTTGGAACCTCGGATCAGAGGACCCTGGTAAACATATGTAGCGGCGTTGGTTGTGCATGTTCTTATTTGACTGTTGTGCGATCAATCGGGCAGCCCTAATCTGGATCAGGGAGCGTTGCATTGTTGGTCTTTCCGGGGGAATCTGGTCGGGTTTCAGACGGGAATGTCAACCTTAGGGTGACGGTGTCGCGTGATTCGAGGTCGAATCAGTGTTAGTGGGGGAGAATTGTAATGACCGTAAACCAATTTCTGTGGATTTTGTTCGTGCGTTGCGTGTTGTGTGTTCACCCTGGTATTTTTATTGATTCTTATGCCTGTGTGTATAACCTGTAGACGGGATGACCGTCTCACTGAGTATTTGTGATAATAGTCATGCATCTCTTTTTGCCATGTGATGCAGGTAAAGAAAAAGTGTGATCGTGGAATCATGGCCGGGAAGAGGAGATGATCTAGTGTCTCGGTTGAGTAGTTGTATTGTTAGAATTGCTAGGTTGTTAGTGATTCTGGAACCCCTGTTATTGTTATTGGAATTGAATTGATTGGTTATTGGTTTGTTTTGGTTTAGAATTTAATAAAGTATGAGATTTATTGAATTGGTGTGATCGTTAATTGTTTATTGTTCCGCATTGTTGGTATTGACCCGTTGAGGATTATTATTTGTGATAATAATAATCCGCAAGGGAAAATTTTTAAATTTTATGGGTTTGGTTGTTTCAGCTAAACCCTCAGGGGGAGCTTTAACCCTAGGGGAGCATTAACCCTCACACAGTGAATAAAACTGGTTCGTAGGTAACGTCCAAGAAAGAACAAAGTTAATTGTGGAGTGTTCGTTATTCTGTTGTGCGCGGATTATTTGTATAAAGTCTTAATTCGATTTGGTTTTTATTGAAAATTACCGGTTAATTGTGGAATGCTCGATTTATATTGGTGCATGTTTTTGTGTTCAAATCGCGATTCTTCTCCTCATGGACTGTTTTTTAATATAGTCAATAATTAGTATACAGAATAGTATTCGGACATTAAGGATACGATTTCAGATTATATCGAGACATGTAGATGTAAAGTTTTAGTTCGATTTGGTTTTTATTGAAAAAAAAAAGTTTTAGTTCGATTTGGTTTTTATTAAAATTACCGATTGATTGTGAAGTCCTCAATTTATTGTAACGTTCTAGAAAGAATAAAGTTTTAATTCGATTTTGTTTTTTGTGAAAATTACCAAGTTAATTGTAGGGTGCTCGGTTTATTGTGGTGCGTGTTTTAGACAGAAACAACAATATGTGATATTGATATTAGAACTTGAATGGAGGCAAAACAACTAAGTACTTCTCTTCCATTAAACGGAGTTTCGCTGCGAGCTCAGACATATATCTGTTCATCTCCACTTAGTCAAAAAGGTGATTATTATAGACACGATGAAAACCTACTTCAGAATTTTGCACAGGTGATTGTGAATCAAGTCCACATTATTTGTGATGTGTCCTTCCATTGATGCGATCATGTACACATGTGTGACCGAGGAGCAAAAACAAACGTGAGAAACCGTTAATATCCAATCGTATGGCAGGTATATCTTTCAAATGTACCTAAAGAGCACTATTTAACCTTTGATGTGTCTACCCTCTTGAACACAATGGATGAACACATAACCTTGTTTCATAGCAACATGGCGCATTTGGCAGACCTTGACACCAAAAACATTATCTAATCAAACATCACTAAATTATCAAACAAAAGTCATCGATCGTCTCAAATCCCGTATCTTCATGGCTTTTAGCGGAATCTGAGCACAAAACGGTTGTTGCTAAGACAGTTCACAAAGTCAGATTATAACTATATCGTGTGCCAAGATACCATTGGCTATTCAAGAGGAAGACATAAAACTAAATTGCAAATAATGTAATGTCTAACGTTTGGATCTGATTAAGTAGTTGGAGATCCAAAAGATCGACCATATCAAGATTATGGAAGTTATGAAGAATAAAGAAATATCTAGATAGATCGAGAAGAATATCCGAGAATAGGAAATTCACCATTATCTATAATATACTATTTCCATATTAGTTTAATAAATTAGGTTATTCAATTCCTATATAAGTTTATGCACCTCGTAACTTTATTCTAATGAGAGTCTAATATAATTCTTCCTAAACATTTTTGTGTTCTTACTCTCATCAATTTATCATGGTATCAGAGAATTCGATCCTAAACCTAGTGGGTTGGAGTCACAAATTTTCTTCTTGTCGCACTCGCGATAATCTATTCTACTTGCAATCGCAAGGTTAATTTCTTCTCACAATTGTGAGTTGTGTTCTATCCTTATTATCTCTTATTTATTTTTTATTTTTTAAGTGATTTTCATCGTCTAAGACACTTGGTGGTGACTTGCAAAAGTCAAACAAAGATTAATTCTCTTGGTGGATCCTCTATATATTAATTGAAGAGTCAATAAGTGAAAAATCCTATATGTCACCCAATGAAGATTTTAAAGAATATATCAATTAAATTAACAAATCAAAACATTCAAATTATTAATGTTATTTTGAAAATCTCTACATACTTACATTAATTTCTTAACATGAACTCACAAATACATATGTTACTAATTTAAATCCAACTAAAATATAACATTTTAATATTTAAACGTTATATAACATAATATTTTAATGAGAAATTATTTATATATGATATTTACTTTGTAAAACACGTATTTATGTCCATTTGGATACCATATATAATTATTTTTATATCGTTTTAGTTGTAACATATTACTCCAATTAAAGTTGCGTTTTTGTTATAAACGTACAACTTTACAAATAAAAAATTAATGGTTGAATTTTGAAAATTGTCATTTTCACCTTTTATTATATCTTCAATTTTTTATTTAAGAAGATTTATATAGTAACGCGATATTTTTTGGGTTTTGTACGCTCAAATAAGTTTGTGAGAATCTGAAAGAACCTGAGAAACTGGTTATGTTCTCTGTTACTCAACTTGAGCGAGGGAGCTTGTAGCTGGTGAAGAAAAATCAACTGGTGAACTGGCATCTCGAGCCGAGATGAGTGGGTTTCAACAATTGGGCAGATGGGATGTCTGCAGAGAATAGATGCGAATCTACTGAAGAGAAAGTAGAAGCTACACAAGTCATCATCAGGTAGATGGTGGACTTGCCCTTTGGAGAAAGGTGTCAGGGCGCGTGGAGCACTGTAGCTGTCTGCTGGAATGGACTTTAAAAGAGAAGCAAAGAGCTTTCTTTTTAGTTGGCCTTTCGAATAGAAAAACAGAGAGGTCGTGTAGCTTAGGAGTACAAGAGAGTTGTTACTTGGTGAGCAAAAAGAATAATCAACAGGTGCTGATTACAAGCTTGGGTAGTTTTGGAATAGCTTTAGAAGCAAAACACTTGGGTAGTGGGTTTGTGTAACTCTGGGTAGAACAGATCTGTGATAGATTATTCCAGGATATTCTAAACTTAGAGCTTGGGTAATAAGAATAGATTCAGGAACAAAACACTTGGGTAGTGGGTTTGTGTAACTCTGAGTTGAACAGACTGTAAAAGATTGTTCAATTATATTCTTAACACAAAATGGTTTTTATTGCGGTATTCTTGATCTTGTTGTACTACAAGGATCCTGGTTATCAGAGAGGTTCACCTACCTTGAAATTGTTCATTTCATCACCGGTGAGGTCCTGCTAAAACCATGGAGTCCTCAAATGATCTGGAAGAAGTGTGCTCACAAGAAGCCTATAGAGTTTTGTATAACAGCTGGGTTAAGTTGAGCGAAGGTAAATTGTAGTTGGTTCAAGATACTCTTAGATTGAAAGCAAAAGTTGATCTTGCGAAAGAAGCTAAGGCAAGTAATGTCTCAGATCTCTGCTCATTGATTTGCGCGAATAAAGATGTGAATATTCTCCAAGATGGATATATCAAGGAAAATGAGCGGGCTGACTTGCTTGAAAATGAGCTAGAGGAAAATCGAAAGAAGATGAGAATGTTAAACAATGGCTCTCAAAGTCTTGATACTGATCTATCTATGGATAAACCAAAGGCACATCACAGGGGCCTTGGGCTTCTTAGTGTTGAGAACCAGATACGGAGTTCTAGCTGTGATCATGATCAAAAGACTCCTAAAAAAGTCACTCATGCTGATGTGATTCATGGTAAGAAACATTCAAATGTGGCTAGAAGTTTTAGAGGATGTTTTCATTGTAGTCAGCCTGGTCATAAAAGATATCAGTGTTGCAAACGTAAAGCTAGAATGGCTCTTCTATGGAAACTGAAAAAATGCTGGTTTGAGCCTTCAAGCTTTGGATCTGTCTGGGTTTGCAAAAGAGAGTTATATGGAGAAATGGCTGAAGTAACAGAACGAGTAAACTACATGAATCTTTACAACAATCCAAGCATTGATGGTTTGATGAGTGTTCGATCCAGTGACAAGGAAATGCCTGATATGGTTGCAAAGGTTGCTTACACTTCAACAAGGGAAAGTTAGAATTGGTACTTTGATAGTGGCTGCTCAAGGCATATAATGGGTAGCAAACAAAGTTTTGATAATTTTCTTGAAGCAGCTAGTGGTAGAGTCATTTTTGGTGATAGCGGCAAAGGAAACATCAAAGGCAAAGGTCAGACTACAAAGATTGACTCTCCTCAACTTGAAAATGTGTACCTAGTGGAAGGTTTGAGGGCTAACTTGATCAGTATCAGTCAACTCTATGATAAAGGGTTAAAGGTTGTCTTTACCAAGACCCAGTGTGATGCTATGGACAACAATGGGAATCAGGTTCTGCCTGGTATAAGGTCTGAAAATAACTGCTAAATCTGGAAAGAATTTACTAGTTGTTTGTCTGCCATCAGCTCTGAGTTGGATCTTTGGCACAAACGGCTTGGTCACATGAACACCAGAATTCTGGTTAAACTGGTCCAAGGGGGATTGTTCGTGGAATACCAAAATTGGACAACAAGTCTGATTTTGTCTGCAAATTCGGGTTCAGCATAAGAAGACTGGTGATATCGGGTCTAAAACTATTCTGAACTTCTGCATATAGACCTTACGGGTCTTGTTCAGATGGAAAGCCTCAATGGGAAGAAATACATTCTTGTGATTGTTGATGATTTCTCCAGCACTTGGGTTAGGTTTCTGAGAGAAAATTCAGAGGGTTTTGAAAGCTTTAAGATTCTTGTTCTGCAGCTTCAAAATGAGAAAGGAAGCATCAAGCCGATCAGAAGTGATCATGGACGTGAGTTTTAGAATGATGCTTTTGATAAGTTCTGCAACAATCAAGGTATTAGGCATCAATACTGTGCTCCTTATACTCCTCAACAAAATGGAGTTGTTGAACGGAAGAACACAACGCTTCAGGAGATGGCTCGTGCTATGCTTCATGGAAATAAGGTTGCTGAGCGTTTTTGGGCTGAAGATGTGAGTACAGCATGTTACATCATAAACAGGGTGTATGTGAAACCATGTTCCACAACTACACCATATGAAATATGGAAAGGAAAAACACCGAATCTCTATTAACTTCGTGTCTTTGGTTGTGTTTGTTACATCTTGAATGACAAGGATCACCTTGGGAAGTTTGACTCCAAAAGTCATGAAGGGATTTTCCTTGGGTATGCTTCAAACATAATGGCTTATCGTGTCTACAACAAGGAAACTTGCAGAGTTGAAGAGTCTGTGAATGTGGTGTTTGATGATTGTAGGATGACTATGTCTGAAACATCTCAGGTGGAAATGGGAGAGCTAACTCTCAACCCAACTTATGGTTCCCATGATAAGAATGATGGTGACGAGGTTGTTCAGGACGTCTCTCAAATATAACTTGTGCAACGAGTCCCCATAAATCACTCTGAAGCTGATGTGATTGGAAGCTTGACTGAGGGAAGAGAAACCAGGGGAAAACGCATCAACTATAGAGAAATGATTCAATTCTCTTGTTTCTTGTCTCAGATGGAACCCAAAGACATCCAAGCAGCTCTTGAAGATGAATTTTGGGTTGAAGCTTGTCACGAAGAACTCAGTCCGTTTGCAAGAAATGATGTATGGGAGCTCGTCCTAGACCGTTGAAGGTGAATGTTGTTGGAACTAAGTGGATCTTTAAGAACAAAAGTGATGAAGAAGGAAACACTGTCAGAAACAAAGCTCGGTTGGTTGCTCAAGGTTTCTCTCAAATAGAGAGCATCGACTTTGATGAAACATTTGCTCCGGTTGCTCGTCTTGAGTCAATCTGTCTTCTGCTTGGGGTTGCCTGTGTTCTTAAGATTCGTCTCTATCAGATGAATGTCAGAATTGCTTTCTTGAATGGTGTTCTGCAAGAAGAAGTGTTTGTTACTCAACCGAAAGAGTTTGAAGATCCTGATCATCTGGATCGTGTGTATCATTTGAAGAAGGCTTTGTATGGTTTAAAACAGGCCCAAGGGTTTGGTATGAGCGTCTTACTCAATTCCTTCTCGACAAAGATTTTAAAAAGGGAAGTGTTGATAAAACGTTGTTCATCCTTGAGGCTGAGGAACACTTGTTGATTGTTCAAGTGTATGTTGATGACATAGTGTTTGGAAGCACTAACCAACAGTTGGTAAATGGTTTTGTCAAAACCATGTCTGAGGAGTTTGAGATGAGCATGGTGGGTGAGCTCAACTATTTCTTAGGGTTGCAGATACGCTAGACAAGGGATGATATCTTTGTGTCTCAAAGCACATATACCAAGAATCTAGTCCAGAGATTTGGACTGCAGACCAGCAAGTGTGCCAGAACACCTATGAGCTCTACAACCAAGTTGTGCAAAGATGAGGCAGGGGAACTTGTGGATGAAAAACTCTACAGAGCTATGATTGGAAGCTTGCAGTATCTCACTGCCAGCAGGCCAGACTTATGTCTAAGTGTTGGTGTTTGTGCCAGATTCCAAGCTAAACCACGGGTGTCTCATCTGAATGCTGTCGAACGTATCCTTAAATTTGTCAAAGGAACAGTTGATCATGGTTTGTACTTCTCTAAACAAACAAACCAAAATCTTGTTGGCTTTTGTGATGCATATTGGGCAGGTAGCGTTGATGATAGGAGTACATCTGGAGGATGTTTCTTTTTGGGAAACAATCTTAGTTCATGGCATAGCATGAAACAGAACTGTGACACTTTGTCCACTGCAGAAGCTGAGTACATTGCCATGGGAAGCTGTTGTACTTAGTTACTCTGGATGAAACAAATGCTTGCTGACTATGGTATGAAATCAGACACTCTTCTCGTTCACTATGATAACAAGAGTGCCATTAATATTTCAAAGAGTCATGTCCAACACTCTAGAACCAAACACATTGACATTAGGCACCATTTCATTCGGGAGCTAATTGAAGGAAACCTCATTGATATCACTCATGTCTCTTCTGAAAAACAATTGGCTGATATTTTTACAAAACCTTTGGATTTAATCACGTTTTCGAACTTGAAAGATCCCTTGGGGTTTGTGAAGTTTGATCATTGTTGTTTTTGTTGTGTGTGTGCGTGCTTAGTAGGGTACTTAGTTGCAATATGTTTTAATCTCGTGTATAGATCACCCTCTAAAACCTCTTATTAGTAAGTCTGCCACTGAAAAGAGCTGCTCATCATTCTTATTCAGTTTGTTGTTATCTGTTTCTCTCTGATTTCTTCTTCTCATGGGGTTGGTTCATGTGTGCTACATAATATTAAAAAAAAAGGGAAACACACATTGAATGCAACAGGGGGGAGGGTTCAAAGTTACAAGAAATTCAAAAAAAAGGTTTGTTGTTCCAGAAAAAAAAAATTCAAAGTTTGGTCTTAAGCAAAAGCTTAGACTACGCAGAGTTCATGAGGTTCATAAACAGTATTCTCAAGCAAAGCTTGTGTGGGTTGTTTTTGGAAATCTCTCAAAAGATTGCTATCTTGTATCTTCTCTCTTCTCAAACCTTCCGAATACGAATGATGATGTGAAGTCTAGGTTTGGTAGATCACTAAGTGTCAAAACTATTCTCTGAGAAATAGCTGCCTTAGTGTACTAGTGAGTTGATCATTTTCGAAAATCTCATGCTGCTTCTGTGTGTCTTGCTGTGTAACATCACTCTTGAACATGTGATTCTTCAGGTGGAACTTTGCCTCTATATGTACATATCTAATTTGTGAATATTTCTTTGATCAAAATACTTTTATATAAGGGGGCTGTGTGATGGTTCTTGGTTTCTCTAGACTGCTCCTGAATTGTAGTGGGTGATATATAGTCATTGTCTATTTTTTGTGTCTTTATAAAGTTTTTGTTAGGTTTCGTTTTTGATCTGCTGAAGGCTTGTTAAAATGTTTAGCCTTGTTTTCTTCGTGTCTGAAAAATGTGTTTTTATTTAATGGGCTTTGTTGATTAATATTTCACTTGGGCCCATTGGCCTCGTTGTTACTAACGGACTAAATTGATGAAGCGCGTAGAGGTAAAAGGTGGCTTTTGGTTCAAGGCATGCATAAGAAACTGGCGCCTATGAATGTCTTGTATGAAGACTTGTGGCTCTCTCATGTCTTTTCAGTTTCTCTCACTTCAACCTTGAGTTTTTGCCTAGGGATTTTGTTCCTATTTCTCTTCGATTCCTCAGATCTAAACCATGTCTGAAGCACCAGTTGAGTTCAAGCCTCTTCTCCATGAGCAATCCACTGCAATGGCTGGCTCTAAGCGATCTGATCTTACAGACAAAGCCGATGATTTGTTTCCAAAGAAGCCAAACAACAAATATGTGGTGAAAAATGAATCGACTCCGATCTCCTCCAACAAAGTCGGAAACTCTTGTCCTCGTCGTCGTCCTGCCTTTCGTCGTCAGAAGAAGTTAGTCGATCTAACTCCTTGCTGTTGAAGAAGTCAGTGATGGGTCTGAAGCGTCTCCACCGGGTCTGAAGTTGGGTCATGCAAATGTTGACTTTTCCATGACTGATGTCAATGCCTCTAGATTTGATGAACCTCCGACTTTCATTCTTCGGTACTCGAAACATCGCAAGCGGGTGTTAGAAAGAGATCGAAAATACCCTGAAATCAAGGCATGTGGATGGAAACCACACTGTGATCATTTTTCTACTGTGAAGTCTGTCGAGAAGTATGGCTTACTTAAGGCCAGGTCCTTCAATGATATGCGTATCCTTCATCTGGGTCTGTCAACGACTCTTGCTGCTCAGAACTTGGTCGAAGCTACTGGTTTGCTTCCTACTATTACAGAAGTTGATTCATATGTTGAGGAAGTGGTCAAAGGGTTCTATGCCAACCTCTTTAGTATGGATATCCGTGAGGATGAGAGCACTTTTGTCTACGTTCGAGGTACTATGTATGAATTCTCTCCAGAAATCATCAATTAAATGATTCTACTTTCGAATCCTACGTATGATGATGACCACACTCAGTTTGATATCCCTATTAAGGATATTGTGTCTCATCTGTCTGGAGGACTAGTTCAAAGGTGGGATGACTTAACCTCTTCGTGGGTAAGTCCTGAAATGGTGATGCTCTACTCCATCTGTTGTAGCATCTGGATTTCGACTCTCAACAAGACAACGCTGCACAAAGATCATGCCATTTTGGTCTACATGGTTGCCAAAAACAAGGAGTTCAACTTTTGTAAACTAGTGTACGATCAAATCATTGCTTTCACTAATGCGCTTCAAGTGTACTGTCTGGTGTTGCCCAGTCTGATTTATCAGTTGCTTAGCTATCAACGCATTGTTCCATCTCGGTCTGATGATCACACCTCAGCCTCTCCAGTGAAGTTTGTGTTTGACAAGAAGAGCTCGTCTCTGTACCTGCGTGGTGTTCCCTTCTCCAGTACAAAGAAGTCTCTCCTTTTAGATCTTGATCATCTGACAACATTGCTTCGAGACATCTGTCGCAAGGTCTCAGGTCTGTGTTTTGATTCTTTGACTTAAACTGTCTTATCTCTTGTTTGCGATTGTTTTTTACCTGTGTGTGCATCCAAGCAGGGGGAGAGTATGATGCTGGCAGTTCCAATGTAGAACCGGAGGTCCAGAACAAGGATGAGGAGATAGAGGAGGTTGCTAATGGTGGTGGTGCATAATGATATTGTGGAAGTTTGTTGTTGATTTTTTTGTTGTGTTTCAAGAACTTGTAGGATTCGTGTGACTTCGGTTTATGTCATAGCATTTGAAAATGCTTGAACTTGGCTTTGCTTTTGGGATTGTATTATGTTATGTTTGGTGTGAACTTAAACCTATCTAGTTCAATTTGTGTTGATGATTTTGGTGTGATTTCTGGTCGAAAATGTGTTTGTTTGTGGATACTTGTTATATGTGTTGTTGTGTCCTGCGTGTTTGGTCTTTTTTTGCAGGTGTATGCTTGGATTGACAAACTCAGGTAAAAAGGGGGAGATTAAAAGAACCTGAGAAACTGGTTATGTTCTATGTTACTCAGCTTGAGCGAAGGAGCTTGTAACTGGTGAAGAAAAGTCAACTGGTGAGCTGGCATCTCAAGCCCAACAAAGAGATGAGTGGGTTTCAACAGTTGAGCAGATCGGATGTCTGCAGAGAGTAGATGGGAGTCTACTGAAGAGAAGGTAGAAGCTGCACAAGTCATCATCAGGTAGGTGGTGAACTTGCCCTTTGGAAAAAGGTGTCAGGGCGCGTGAAGCACTATAGCTGTTTGCGCGTAGCATTGTAGTTTCTGCTAGAATGGACTATACAAGAGAAGCAAGGAGCTTTCTTTTTAGTTGGCCTTTCGAATAGAAAAACAGAGGGGTCGTGTAGCTCAGGAGTACAAGAGAGTTGTTACTTGGTGAGCAAAAAGAAGAATCAGCAGGTGCTGATTACAAGCTTGGGTAGGTTTAGGAATAGCTTCAGGAGCAAAATACTTGGGTAGTGGGTTTGTGTAACTCTGGGTAGAACAGATCTGTGATAGGTTGTTCTAGGATATTTTAAATTTAGAGCTTGGGTAGTTAAGAATAGATTCAGGAACAAAACACTTGAGTAGTGGGTTTGTGTAACTCTGAGTTTAACATATTGTAAAAGATTGTTCAATTGTATTCTTAATACAAAAAGGTTTTTATTGCGGTTCTTGATCTTGTTGTACTACAAGGATCCTGGTTATTTCAGAATCAATAATCTCAAACGTATATGATTTACATTAAAAATGCTTACATTCAATCTTAATGTCATGATGATTAAAATTTGTAAGATAAAATATATTTATCTATATGAGAGATATACTATTTAATCTTTTTGTTTTTAATTTCTCCCGTATATTATAAAAAATAACTTTTTATTTTCAAACATTCTAATCCCGCGTTTAACGCGAGATTAAAATCTAGTTTTTTATTAATTTGGGCGGTGATTGGCCATGTTATGTCTATTAGCTAGCATAATTGCTAGTTTCTTGGAGCACAAGATTGTATTTTGCTTCTCTCAGTGGTGAATGTGAATTGATTTCACAAGTTTTTTTCTTCTAATTAACGATTATGGATTTTTTAACATGAGTCTATGAGTATATTCCTTGAAGTTAGATGTTTTTTCAAGATCTGGCGACTGACATCCTTTTGATTTGACTTCTTGCTCTCGTGAGTTGTTTTTCTACTTCGCAATCGCGAGTTTTGTCTCTTTACTATTTGAAGAACCCTACGATCGGGTATAAACGTCGATGATGACCTGATGGCTTGGTGTTACAGCCGATTTGACTCTACGTCCAAGTATAAATGTTGATTTGACGATATGATGGCATGGTCTACTACCGATATTTTGAAGACTTGTCCAATCTCACATATGTTACCACATATGAGCTTGCCGAGGGTATTGAGAGATCAAAGAGATCGACCATATCAAGATTATGGAAGTTATGAAGAATCAAAAAAAATCTAAAAAGATCCAGAAGAATATCCGAGAATAGGAAATTCCATAACCTAATTTCCATATTAGTTTAGGAAATTAGGTTATTCAATTCCTATATAAGTTTATGCACCTTGTAACTTTATTTTTATGAGATTCTAATATAATTCTTAAGGGTGGACAAATTAACCGAACCAAACCAAGCCAAATCGAACCAACCAAACTCGACCCAGACCAAACCAACCCAAATTATATACACAAACAATTAGTTGAGTTTATTCTCAACCCAAATGATTTATTATATTTTTTTTCCTTTGTATTAGAGACCGAAAAAATGAATCTAACTATATTAGATTTTGATTTTTTTTAAGTTTTTACATGATTTTCTCGTTTAGGTATTTAGTTTGGATTTACATATTTTATTTTAGAAAATTGGTTTTGTATCATTGAAATGTTTTTTTTTTTAATTTAAAAAAACCAAAATAAAGTCATACCGAACTAAAACCGAACTAAAATAAATCAAACCAAACCAAATTTACTTCGGTTTGATTTTGGTTACTATTTTACTAAAACCGAACAAACCAAACCCAAACCAAAGCCGAAAATAAACCGAGATGCCCACCCCATTAATTCTTCCTAAACACTTTTGTGTTCTTACTCTCATCAATTTATCATTAAGCAAAATCCAAACCCAAATGACAAACATCAGTGAAAAATAAATCATTATTTTAAATTAAAAATCATAAAAGTCTCGATTTTGGAAAGCACCATGCATCCCGTATAGACAGGGCCGTGCTTGACAGGTTACATAAAAGGCTTTTGCCTTAGGCCCCCGAAATATAAAAACTTTTTAGGGCCCCTTATTTTCGAATGTGTGTAGTGTCATAGTGGCTTTTGCAAACAAACTACAATCTCAAAACATGGGTTTGATCCGTTTTCGAGATTTAAGGGCCTTTTTTTTTTTAGAATTTTGATTTTTCGTTTAAGTCTAAAAAAATCTATTGGAGTTAAGAGGCAGATAATTTTTTTCCTAAAACTCATATCCTAAACCTAAAAAAACTCATAAACACATGGATTCTAAATTATGGTAATTTATAAACAATACAAATCAAAATCCAAATTACTTTTCAATTTTAATCTTAATAGTCGATCTTCCTCGTACTCCGACTACGTTATCTTCGTCCTCCACCATGACACCACCACCACTCCGAAGATATTTCTTCTTCTTTTAAATCACTGGTAAATTTCAAATCCCTTTTCTTTTTGATTTTTCAATTATTCTTTTCTATTTTGTGATTGTTTATTTTTTGAGTGCCATTGAAGAACACGTTTCACGAACACATGTCTGCTATTTAATCTTTGACTTCAACTTATACTAAACTACTAAAGAATATAATAGATCTTATTAATTGTTTTGATGGTGTTGTTTTGTTTTTAATATATTAGATTTAGAATTATGCATCCAAGATCGTATCCGTCTGGAAGCAGGAAAAGACAAAAAGAAGAAGAAAAAGATGCATACTTTAGATCAATAGCAGGTTCTATGGACAGATTTGTTATAAACCCTGAAAGTTCTACTGAATTTGTTGGAACTAACAATGAGGTTGAAGATTAGATAGAGAATGAGAATGAAGTTGATGAGCAGATGGAGAATGAGAATGAACAAGATGATTAGAATCTTAACAAAGAAGATGATGAAAATATTAACAGAGAAAATTATGAAGAGGAGAATGAGAATGAACAGGAGAATATGAATACGGATAAGAAAAGTCTTGAACCTAAAGAGCATCATGGAATTCTAGATATTTATGATCCTGGAAATTGGAGCAAAGTCGATTCTGGGTTAAGACTTATTATGGTTGAAAAAGGTCCTACTACAAGACAACCAATTGATTTTATTTTTCCAAAAGATAAAATTACCGGTCGACATTTTTCTCATTCATACTATATTAGAGTTTTGAGTAATGGAGAGAAGCTAGACAGACGTTGGTTAGTTTACTCAAAAACATTAGATACGCTCTTTTGTTTTTGTTGTAAATTGTTCACTCGAGGCAAAACTACTAGTCACTTGGCATCTCAAGGACTTTGTGATTGGAAAAATATTTTGGATGGAATTCAGAGGCACGAGATTAGTCATGAGCATATTAGATGCATGCGTGAGTGGATGGAACTTGAACTGAGACTGCGGAAAAATGAAACGATTGATAAACATGTGCAACATGAACTCAAAAAAGAGAGGAACCATTGGAAAGATGTGATGCTTAGAATTTTTTCGTTGGTAAAGACTCTTGCTAAAGAAAATTTAGCATTTCGTGGAAGTAACGAAAAGCTAAAAGCCGACAGTAATGGAAACTTTTTAAGTTTTATTGATATGATGGCTGAGTGGGATCCAGTAATGAGAGAATATGTTAGACGGTTTAAAGATGGTGAATCTCATTATCATTATCTCAGTAATATAATGAGTTGATAGCAAGTATAGCTGATGAGATCAAGAGTATGATCATAAAAAAGATTCGAAGTGCAAAATACTTTTCTGTCATTGTTGATTGTACTCCGGATACTAGTCATCATGAACAAATGACTCTTATCCTTTGATGTGTCGATGTTTCAGCAACTTCAGCTAAGATAGAAGAATTTTTTCTCACATTTTTGATAGTTGATGACACATCTGGAGAAGGGCTTTTTCACGAGGTTCAAGATGTATTGGTTGCTCTGGATTTAAACATTGATGATGTAGGGGGACAAGGATATAATAATGGGTCCAATATGAAGGGAAAACATAAAGGAGTGCAAAAGAGATTCCTTGATGTTAATCCACATGCATTTTATACAACGTGTGGTTGTCACAGTCTTAATCTTGCTTTATGTGATATGGCAACCAATTCTGAAAAAACCATTTCATTTTTTGGGATCATCCAGCGTATTTATTGTGTGTTTGCATCTTCAACTAAGCGATGGAAAATATTGGAAGAGATGGTGGGAGGTTTGATAGTTAAATCTTTATCGCAGACTCGGTGGAAGAGTCATGTTGAATGCATCAAGAAAATAAGGTTTCAAGCTCCAAAAGTGAGAGATGCTTTAATTTATATAGAAGAAAATACTGATGATCCTAAAGCACAAAGTGATGTTGAGTGTCTTGTGACAAGTGAAACACATGGGATTGGGAACTATGAATTCTTGTTGTCTATGGTGATTTGGTACAAACTTCTATTTGCTGTTAATACCGTAAGCAAGAGTTTGCAGTCAGAAGACATGGATATTGAAGTTGCAGTTTCTCAGTTGAAAGGACTTGTTGCTTTTTTCAAAGTTATAGAGATACAAGTTTTGAAAGTGCGAAATCAGATGTTAAAGAAATAGCAGAATCTATGGAGATTGAAGTCATACCCGAAAAGAAAAGACGTGCCATCAAAAGAAAAAGGTTTTTTGATGAGAAATCAAAGATTGTTGAAGATACAATGAATTTATCTCCAGAAGAGAGCTTTAGAATTTCTTATTTCCTCCAAGTTATGGATTAAGCTCTCTATTCTCTTGAGACTAGATTTGAGAAATTTCATAGGTATGAACAAACATTTGGTTTCTTTTTTGACTTGAAGAAATTGAAGACATCAAGTGAAGCTAGTTTGAAGGCATCTTGTACAAATCTTGAAGCCTCTTTAAGACATGGAAATCATTCTGATGTTATTAGGGCTGATTTGTTTTTCGAACTAACGGTTCAAAAAGAAGCTTTGTCAAAAGACTGCAAGAGACTCGTCGAAGTGTTGAATTTTTTGAGAGGAATGAAAGCTTGTTATCCAAAATCATGGATTGCTTATCGAATATTGCTGACGATTCCAGTTTCGGTTGCCTCTGCTGAAAGAAGCTTTTCAAAGTTAAAGTTGATCAAGTCTTATCTACGATCAACTATGTCACAAGAAAGACTGAATGATCTAGCTATCATATCCATAGAAAGAGAGCTAGTTACAAACATAGATTATGAGAGTTTCGTGAAAGAGTTTATTGAAAAAAAAGGAAGAAAAATTATGTCTTAAGCGTTTTAGATTATTGTTTATCGTTTTATTTTGAATACTTAAAATCAATGTTCAAAAAAGCGGCCTAGGCGCTAGGCATCCCTAAGCCGCTTCGATTTTATGCTAATCGGAGGTGTTAGGCGGAAGGTGCCATTTGGCGGTCTGGGTGTAAATTAGGCGGTCTAGGCGGAATAAATCCACTTTGAAATTTTTTTTAAAATTTCTTTTAACTTATAAAACGGTGCTGTATTGACTAATTTAAGAAAGAAAAAGGGTTTCTCGCCTTTTTTTATTTAAAAAAGAAAAAGGGTTTTGTTTTTTTTTATTTATTTATGGATCATGTTTCTTAAGATTATTTCATTATGTTTTATTTTATAATTTATATAATATAAATAGTTTATTATATATATAATATATATATATATATATATAATAGATATATATCTATAGTTATATTTAAGAACCGACTAAGCGTTCTAGGCGCTTTTTTGAACATTGCTTAAAATCGTTTTATTTTAATATCTATTCAAAAGGCCCCTGTTTTTTTAGTTTGCCTTGGGCCCCTACGAACCTACGCACGGCACTGCATATAGATGGTGCTATGTATGCCTTGGACCCCTAGGAACAATGTAAACATGGTGCTATATATGTTCCCAACTCAACACTGGACTCACTCTTCATTCTCATGAAGAAATCTTCATCTTCGTTTAAAAAGCCATAATGGAAAACTGGTACAAAGAAGAGCAGAGGAAGCAAGCGATGACACAAAATAAATGAGTTAAAAAAACATGCAATGTCTTATACATGTACGGGGACAATATTTACCATCGAAAGTGATATATCATGGTTTTTACCCGTTTTTGACCATGATATAAGTCATTTTCATAGTCTTTTGGTATTTTTCGAGTCTTTTTGGGTCTTTGTAGATTATTGGACGATTGGAGCTTTATTGGAAGATTTTGGAACGTTTTGGAGCATCGGGGAAAGAAGAGCTGAAGTGATGAAGTCGAAGTCGATTTTATACGACCGTGTCGATCGACACGTACCTGTGTGTCGATCGACATGGTCATATATGACAAGAAGAGAAGTATTTTCCTTTTAAGCCCACGAAGCCCAAAAGTTTACAAAAGAAGCCCAATCCGAATTCTGAACAATATTTATAGTTTATGCTTAAGGTTTTATGTTTTTGGGGGGGATCCAGTTTTTAACTTTAGAACTGAGGAGAGGAGATTTGAGGAGCTTTGGAGATTTCATACTTCCAGACTCTGTCAATTCGAACTCTCTGTATCTTTTATCTTATCTCTTTTATGCAAACTATTTATTCATTGATCATGTTTACATCATCCATGTCTGAGTAGTCTGCTTGTTAGGTTTAGGGTAGTTCTAGGGTTTGATGAAAAATTGAATGGATTGAAACCATGTTAGGATTTATCTCTATGTTCTTCATCTAGATTGGTATAACTCTGATTTTAGGATTGATCAACTAAAATTAGATATCATAGGTTGTTTAATAGATGCGAAAGTATTATTGATAACCTGAAATAATCTTAGATGAGCAAAATTACTTATTCGCAAAGAAATTTGGTTTAGGAATTTTGTGAGCAATTAAACTTGAACTATAAAGCTTGATTTAATTCTCTAGGTTCGCAAAGAAATTTGGGATTTAGGAATATAATCATAGATAGTCTCTGCAACAAAAGTTGATTGATTTTACATTCGTGTTTATGTTCTAGAACGGTTCTTAATTAAATCCTACGGTTTAAATATATCCGTGTCGATCGACACGAACCTGTGTGTCGATCGACACAATCGAATTTCAAATCATCCCTACGAATTACCCAAGGCCTAACCTTTGTCTAAATTGAATTCTAAAACCTTCATAATCATTTATTCATTTGCCTACTGTTTTTATTCATTCACACATATTTACTTAGCAAAATTTGAAATCACGAATTGGTTGTGTTATTCGATTCCCTGTGGATTCGACCCCTAAGCACTACATCGATCTCTTAATTTGAGAGAGTAGCTCAGGGTAAATTTGAGCATATCAAATTTTGTCACCGTTGCCGGGGAGTCGATCTAACCAATCGATTTGTGTTATTAGAACTTTGTCTAAGTTCTTATTTTTGTTTATTTTACTTACTTTTTCTTTTCTTTTTGTTTTGTGTGTTTCAGGTTTATGCATCAGCGCGTTACCAGAAGCAACCAGAACAAAGAGCTACTTGATCTCAATCCTGAGATTGTAAGGTTAGAACGAGCCAACAGAGCAGCGACAAGGACAGCCAATATGAATCCAATGATCCTTATCAGAGGTGACGATGGGCTTCTTCAGGACTCTGAGGGTCGTAGACGTAATGCTCAGGGTCAGAGGTTGGATGAGAATGGGGCTATGAATTTGGAGGAGCAGCATGTTGTACAGCGCCATGAGCCAGCTGGGCGTGGGCGCACTCTAGGAGAGTACAACAGGCCAGACGAATTCTATGCCAACAGGGCAGCGATTCGTCCTCCTGCTTTCCAGAGGAACGACTTCGAGCTTAAACCCGCCTATTTATCTCTTGTGGCTCAGCACCCGTTCCATGGCTTATCTTCTGAACACCCCATGGATCACCTTGAGAGGTTTGAGGATTTGGCGTCTAGCACTAAGGCCAATAGAGTATCCAGTGATTACTTCTACTGCAAGCTCTTCCCTTACTCTCTTGGTGGAGAAGCTGCTTACTGGCTGAAGCAGCTAGAGCCTGGATCGCTAACCACTTGGGAGGACACCAAGAACGCCTTCCTCAACAATTTCTTTGATGAGGCGAGATCAGAGGACCTGAGGACTAAGATTTCCACCTTCAAGCAAGGTTCTATTGAAGCATTCAAGGCTTCCTGGGGGAGGTTCAAGAACTACCCAGAGAGACTGCCCTCACCATGGTTTCAGTGATGTTCAGCTGTTGGGCATCTTTTTCAGAGGGATTGACTGGAGGTATCAGATGGCCCTCGATTCAGCTAGCAATGGAAATTTCAACACCCGATATCTGGAAGATGCTCTGATTCTCATCGACAACTTGGCCTCCAGCAATAGCACCAAGAATGCAGATTTTGAAAGAAATAAGCTAGGAGGTAACATGGATGGAAGCCAAATCGCAGAGGTTAAGGCTAAGCTGGATACTGTACACAATCTTCTGGTAGGAAAGAAGACAGTTCAGTTTGCTCAGGAGGTAGAAACCTTCATACCAGAGCCCGTGTCGATCGACACGGGAGGCATGTGTCGATCGACACAGGATGAAGAGGAAGATGTCAACTATGTCAGTGGAACTGGGTTTCAGAATCAGAGGTTTGGCAATCAGCAGGGTAATAGAAACTTCAGTGGGAATAACCAGAGGACTACATTCACTGGGAATCCAAGCTCACCCACCTATTCTCCTAAGCCACAGTTTCAGAAAACTGAGTATCAGAAGCCTTTTCAGAGCAAATACAATAGGAACTACGGTTCTTCTTTCTACCAGACACCTCCTCCTCAGTCAGCAGAGAGCAGCGAGATGAAATCTATGCTAGAGCAGATCTTGGAAGGGCAACAGAAGATGACTGTGAACTTCAAGGGGAAAATGGATGCAATGTATCAGGATCTGAATGGGAAATTCGAGGCTTTGAATACCCATGTCAAGAAGTTGGATACTCAGTTTGCTCAGACTGCAGAGAACTCGAGGAGGCAAGAGGGGTTTCTTCCATCTAGGACGGATGTAAATCCAAAGCATAGTGTTGCTGCTATCACCACAAGGAGTGGTAAGATGCTTGGAGAACCAGCAGTGAAGAAGGGTCTCCAGCCAGAGCAACTGGACGAGCTCATTGAGATTGACGAGGAAAAGACTTCCGCTAGAAACCCTGTGTCGATCGACAAGGAAGGTTTATGTCGATCAGATTCTGGGAAACACGCTACAGGTGATGTCGATCGACAAGGACCCCATGTCGATCGACACGACTCTCAGACGATCCCAAGTTTGTCGAAACCTGCTGCTAAAGTTGAGGAGAGAGTATATGCGCCTAAGATACCTTATCCTTGAAGCCAGAAGAGGTCTAAACATGAGCTAGAGGATGCTCGATGCAAGGCTGTAATGGATAAGCTAGTTGTGGAGCTTCCTCTGATTGATGCCATCCAGACTAGTCCGGTAATCCGACGCTACGTGAAGAGGATGGTCACAAAGAATCTAGGTTTTGAAGAAGAGGTAGCTATGATTTCTGAGCAGGTCAGTGCAGTGATTCAGAACAGGGTTCCAGAAAAACTGACAGATCCGGGAAGTTTTGTGTTGGACTGTTTGATCTTCAAGGATAGATTTCCGCGATCTCTTTGTGATTTAGGCTCTGGTGTCAACCTGATGCCACGCTCTGTTGCTGTTGGTCTAGGAATGACCGATTTCCAGCCTACTAGGATCTCTCTTATCCTGGCTGATCGATCTGTTAGAATTCCAGAAGGTGTTCTAGAGGATGTTCCAATCAGGGTTGGAGACTGCTTGATTCCTACAGACTTTGTTGTTCTGCAATATAACGAGGAGCCCAAAGACCCCCTTATTTTGGGTAGACCATTTTTATCTACAGCTGGTGCAACGATCGATTGCAAAGGAGGCAACATTACCTTGAGTGTGGGAGATTTGGAGATGAAATTCGAGATGGATAGGCTGATGAAAAGACCCACCCTAGATGGCCAAACATTCTATGTCGACATGCTCACAGACATTGCACAGGAAGTCTTCAATGAGACGCATCCCATTGATCCCTTGGAAAGGACTTTGGTTAACTCTGTGACCGTGGAAAGCCAGATTGATGAAGTTGCTAAAGGGTATGCTAAGCTGATGGATGTTGGGAGAAAAGTGAGACAGTTGGGTAATGCAGAGTTGGTCGAATCTTTGAAGACTCATGTCGATCGACATGAGGTCCGTGTCGATCGACACGGGTCCGCAGACAGCGATTGGAGTGAACAAAAGGCTCCAACAATTAAACTCAAACCACTTCCAGCCGGGCTAATGTATGCTTTTCTTGGTCCTAATTCAACATACCCAGTCATTTTTAATGCTTCCTTGAACAATGCAGAGCTCACCCTATTGTTAAGCAAGCTGCGCAAGTTTCGCAAAGCTCTTGGCTATTCACTTGATGATATTTCAGGGATTTCTCCAGACTTGTGTATGCATAGGATCCACTTAGAGGATGAGGCCAAGTCGTCAATTGAGCATCAAAGGAGGCTAAATCCGAATTTACAAGACAGAGATTCTGAAACTTCTAGAGGCCGGGATCATCCATCCCATTTCGGACAATGTCTGGATTAGCCCGGTTCACGTGGTACCAAAGAAGGGAGGAGTCACAGTGGTAAAGAACGAGAAGAATGAGCTGATTCCTACGAGGACGGTGACTGGACACAGGATGTGTATTGACTACCAGAAGTTAAACGCGGCTACCAGGAAAGATCACTTCCCCCTGCCTTTCATTGACCAGATGTTGGAGTGACTGGCAAATCACCCCTATTACTGTTTTCTCGATGGCTACTCCGGTTTCTTCCAGATCCCCATTCATCCAGAGGACCAGGAGAAGACCACATTTACTTGTCCTTATGGCACTTTTGCATACCGCAGAATGCCCTTTGGACTATGTAATGCCCCAGCGACCTTCCAGAGATGCATGATGTCGATCTTCACAGACATGATTGAGGATTACATGGAGGTCTTCATGGATAACTTCTCAGTCCACAGTTCTTCATTCAAGGACTATCTCGACAACCTAGAGAAGGTGCTGGCCAGATGTGTGGAGAAGCATTTGGTTCTGAATTAGGAGAAATGCCACTTTATGGTGAAAGATGGCATCGTGCTTGGTCATAGAGTTTCAGCTGATGGGATTGAAGTGGACCGTGCTAAGATCGAGGTCATGACAAGTCTGCAACCACCCACTTCAGTCAAGGAAGTTCGTAGCTTCCTAGGACACGCTGGATTCTACCGTAGATTCATCAAGGACTTCTCCAAAATCGCCCGCCCACTCACCAATTTGCTCTGTAAGGATGTCAAATTCCTTTTTGATACTAACTGTTTAGCTGCTTTTGAACAGATCAAACAAGCTTTGGTGAGTGCTCCAATAGTGCAACCTCCGGACTGGGATTTGCCTTTCGAGGTGATGTGTGATGCCAGTGATTATGCAGTTGGGGCTGTTTTGGGTCAGAAGAAAGACAAGAAGTTGCATGCCCTCTATTATGCTAGTAGGACACTAGACGAGGCTCAAAAGAACTATGCAACTACGGAAAAAGAACTGCTAGCGGTGGTTTTTGCCTTTGAGAAGTTTCGCCCCTACTTGATTGGAGCCAAGGTGATAGTGCACAAAGATCATTCAGCACTCAAATACCTGATGCAGAAGAAGGATGCTAAGCCTAGACTGTTGAGATGGATTCTACTTCTCCAGGAGTTTGACATAGAGGTGAAAGATAAGAAAGGAGTTGAGAATGGTGTCGCGGATCATCTTTCGCGAATTCGGATAGAAGACCACGTCCCCATTGATGACTACTTCCCAGAGGAGAGTGTGCACTACATTGAGACTGGTTTGCAAGCAGGCACGGTGCTAGATCAACATGTTTCCAAACTGTCAGATGTCGTATCGATCGACATGAAGGAACCATGTCGATTGACACGGGACTTAACCGTCACGCCTCAGATTTTAGCAACGGATATGTCGATCGACATGGATATGTGTGTCGATCGACATGACCTCGTATGTTCCGTTTCCGGATCAAGCCGACCGTGGTACGCTGACATTGCAAATTTCCTAGCTGCAGAGGACGTGCCTACTGATCTTAAGGGATACGAGAGGAAGAAATTCATGAGGGAGCTAAGGAGGTACTATTGGGATGAGCCTTATCTCTACAAACACTGTTCGGATGGAATCTACAAAAAGTGTATTGCAGAGAGTGAGATACGGGATGTGCTTTACCACTGCCACGGTTCAGAGTATGCTGGGCATTTCGCCACATTCAAGACCGTCTCAAAGGTTTTACAAGCTGGGTTTTGGTGGCCTATTATGTTTAAGGATGTGCATGTCTTCATTGCGCAGTGTGATACTTGTCAGAGGCGAGGTAAGATTAGCTAGAGGAATGAGATGCCACAAAACTTCATCCTTGAGGTTGAGGTTTTTAATTGCTGGGGCATTGACTTCATGGGCCTGTTCCCGTCGTCCTATGGGAACAAGTACATCCTGGTAGCTGTGGATTATGTCTCTAAATGGGTGGAGGCGATTGCTAGTCCTAAGAATGACGCTGCGGTGTCCCCAGAGTTGTCATTAGTGATGGTGGAACACATTTTATTAACAGAGTTTTTGCTAAGCTTTTGCAGAAATATGGAGTTCACCATCGCGTGGCCAGTCCTTATCATCCTCAGACGAGTGGACAAGTCGAGGTATCCAACAGACAAATTAAAGAGATCCTTGAAAAGACTGTGAATTCTACAAGGAAAGATTGGTCTAGCAAACTGGATGATGCACTCTGGGCCTACAGGACTGCCTTTAAGACACCTTTGGGAACTACTCCATTTCATCTGCTTTATGGGAAAGCGTGTCATCTTCCGGTTGAGTTGGAGCACAGAGCAGCATGGGCAGTTAAGCATTTCAACTTCAACATCAAGCCTGCTGCAGAGAGGCGTCTGATACAGCTGAATGAATTGGATGAAATCAGACATCATGCCTACGAAAGCTCTAAGTTATACAAGGAGCGGACTAAGGCATATCATGATAAAAGAATCATCTCCAGGACATTCGAACCAAATGACCAGGTATTGCTTTATAACTCTCGTTTACAGCTTTTTCCTGGTAAATTGCGTTCTCGTTGGTCAGGTCCTTTCACCATCAAGGAAATCAGACCACACGGAGCTGTTGTCCTCATTAGCAAGGATGGGAAGGAATTCACTGTTAACGGGCAAAGGGTGAAACATTATTGGGCGGAAGCCGAGATTCCGGAAGGGCACATTGTGCCTCTGGATGACGCACATGTTGCCTGAGTCCTGACACAGTCAAGCTAATGACTGAAAACAAGCGCTTAGTGGGAGGTAACCCACTGGTAAGTGTAAATTATTTTCAATCTTTTGTTTTGTTCAACTAACCTTTTATTTTAAGTGTTTTATGTGTGATAAGTCGGATTTTTAGAAAAGAGAAGATCGTGTCGATCGACATGGATAATGTTGTGTCGATCAACACGGCCCACAGACGATAAGGCCCACAGCAGGCCCAACCAATCGAAAACAGATGGCCACACAAGGTACTAAACGTCAAAAGAGAAGCAAGGCGGGTGCCTCAAGCTCCGAACCTACATCAACGACTATTGCCTCTTGTCCTCCATGGCCACGCCCTGAGGGGAAGCAGATCGCCATCGCAAGGCAGTTTGATGATGTTCCTGCCAAGATTCTGGTACGAGATGATGTCCTTCGCAGAAAGAGCACACCCGTATAGGATGATTACGACTCTCTGTTGTACAATGAGTGGCTAAAGGTTCAGTTATCGGGGACACGGTTTGCTGACCGCCGAACGATGAGACGGTTGGGTCTACAGGATGAGGTGTTGCGTTTACTGCAGAACGCAGGCCTGGGGACATTCGCCACACGCCATTATCCGCTTTACCCTGATTTGGTACGCCAGTTCTTCGCGTCTATGCAGCTGTGTTGTACGGCATCTACTGATGAGGCTAGCGATGATACCCGGAACTGGCTTATGAGTTTCAAGATCCGAGGGATCCGTCACACGCTCTCAATTTGGGACATTTGTGGGATCTATGGGTTTGACCAAGATCGCGCTCATCAGGACATTCCAGATACATTACCTGATCTGCAAGAGTTCTAGGGTCGATTTGGTACAGGGAGGTATGCAGCATCTGCTTCCACACATACGGATGTGAGGCATCCCGTGCTTAGGTATCTGCTTCGCCTTTTCTCTTCCACTATTTTGTACAAGGTAGAGCCCGGAAAGATGAGGATGCAGGAGTTGGTTTTGCTATCATATGCTCTCAGGTTGGATATGGCCAATCCAGTTTGGGATGAGATTTAACCTAACATGGGGGTTGTTTTTGCACGACAGCTTCTATCTCTGAAGCACACGCCACTCACGCGACTAAGAGCAGCAAGTCTTTCAGTGCTGGTAGTCTTCTCACCCCCATCTTCCAGTTTTGTGGGATTGATACTTCTGGATGCCGTATGGATAGCACAGTTTCTGCAGTTGATTTAGATTTTCTGACGAGGGCTACCTGGCTGAAGCAGCCAAACCACTGGGTTTTCCGCATTTCTCCTGGGCAGCCACGCATGGTGCAGTTACCACTTCCTGCATTGATGGACATTGCATCTGACCCTACCTGCCTGGCCTTTCAGCCTGACGACAGGTTAGTTCATACAGTTGGCGCTGGGCGCAAGCTGATTACCCGTGATATAGAGACAGCTAGTACTTCAGGCGCAGACACTTCCCGTGCTCCATCTCAGCCACCTCAGCTTCCTCCATTACCACCTCTGCCTGGCCATCCTCTAGACGAGTTTCAGAGTTGGATGGCCCAGAGTATCCAGATCCTCTGGACTGCCGTGTCCACTTGGCCACGCTGTGGATGCATCCGTCTTCGCCAACCTACTCCACGACCTTCATCATCATCAGAGGAGGATGATTAGATCACCTATCCTTTTTCATGTTTCTCTTTATTTTCTTTTATTATCTAACTTTGAGTCTATTTTTCCGTTTTTCTTTGAGTTAGTTTGTTTTATGTTTCTTTAGGATTTCAGAACTGATGAACTAATGCGATTCGCCTATGTTTTCCTCTTAATCACGTCTTTTGAGTTGAGTTTTGCAGAATGATTAGCTTTGAGATTTATTTCAATGATGGAAAATGATGACCAAACTTGCGGAAATGTCCAGAGACGCTGTGTCGATCGACATGAATATCTATGTCGATCGACACGGTTCAACATTTTGTCTCCAATTCCGCACAACTCATGATCCGGGTTCGGAAACCTGTGTCGATCGATACGGTTTACTATATCGATCGACATGGGGAAGACATTTTGTAAAATTTCGTTTTCTCTTTCCAAGTTTGTTATCCTTTTGATTCTTTATGCCGAACTCAGCTTGATAACACTGGGGACAGTGTTGTTAAAGTCTGGGGGAGGTAGTTGCTAACTTTGTGTTCGTTTTTGAGAGTCAGTCCAAAACGTTTTACTGAGTCAAAATAGTCAGTAGGAAACAATGATCCTTCTTTTGGTTTAGTGGATTGTTCTTTTCAGTTGTGTGACCATTTTTCCAGGATCGATTTCAGAGTCAGACTAATGGGAAATCCTAAAGCTGACCAGTTAACTAGAGATGTTTGTTACTTCCAGCATAATCCGCCAGGTTAGAGCTAATTATACGGTCTCCTCAGTGATTGATTTTCATAAAGCTTGATTCATCATTCATACCTGAATAGTGCAATTTCCTGTTGAAACTAATGGTACCCCTCTCCCTAATTTATAAAAAAAAATGATGAAGAATGGGGTGATATGATAGTTCTTGAGTATTAGATGAGGAAATACAATTCCAGTGAATCAGTACTCAAGAAGTGATCACCCAGAGCTCAAAAGCAGCAGTCTGAGTCCCTTAGAACGGATGTAGAGGACGAGCGATCTCACGACCCTGTCTCCTCACAAGGAACAACAGTAGTGAAAGCACTGCTTTCGAGTTTCAACATTTTATTCATTGAAAAAAAAAATTCGAATTAAATAAGTCTGGGGGAGAAAGGGTACCGAAAGTTATATGGATTCACTAGTCATGGTATAGAATGGGAATGAGTCTAGAAGGCTTTTGGCGTCAAGATCTGGGACGAGACCTTGCAATGATAACTGACGGGTTATGTTGAGTAGTCGGGGATGAATTTGGAAGGCTGCGAATGTCTATGGAGAAGTACATAGTGGTCTGATTTTGAGTCGGTTATGCATTATGTGGATTACTAGCTGAAAGGGATCGGTTCATTACCCCAAGGGAAGGTAAGTTTCTATGTTTTCAAACCTCTTTCACATTCTTAGTGTAGGTTTTGCTTGAGGGCAAGCAAATGCTAAGTCTGGGGGAGTTGATATATCATGGTTTTTACCCGTTTTTTTACCATGATATAAGTCATTTTCATTGTCTTTCGGTATTTTTCGAGTCTTTTTTGGGTCTTTGTAGATTATTGGATGATTGGAGCTTTATTGGAAGATTTTGGAACGTTTTGGAGCATCGGGGAAAGAAGAGCTGAAGTGATGAAGTCGAAGTCGATTTTATACGACTGTGTCGATCGACACGTACCTGTGTGTCGATCGACATGGTCATATATGACGAGAAGAGAAGTATTTTCCTTTTAAGCCCACGAAGCCCAAAAGTTTACAAAAGAAGCTTAATCCGAATTCTGAACAATATTTATAGTTTATGCTTAAGGTTTTATGTTTTTGGGGGGGATCCAGTTTTTAACTTTAGAACTGAGGAGAGGAGATTTGAGGAGCTTAGGAGATTTCATACTTCCAGACTCTGTCAATTCGAACTCTCTGTATCTTTTATCTTATCTCTTTTATGCAAACTATTTATTCATTGATCATGTTTACATCATCCATGTCTGAGTAGTCTACTTGTTAGGTTTAGGGTAGTTCTAGGGTTTGATGAAAAATTGAATGGATTGAAACCATGTTAGGATTTATCTCTATGTTCTTCATCTAGATTGGTATAACTCTGATTTTAGGATTGATCAACTAAAATTAGATATCATAGGTTGTTTAATAGATGCGAAAGTATTATTGATAACCTGAAATAATCTTAGATGAGCAAAATTACTTATTCGCAAAGAAATTTGGTTTAGGAATTTTGTGAGCAATTAAACTTGAACTATAAAGCTTGATTTAATTCTCTAGGTTCGCAAAGAAATTTGGGATTTAGGAATATAATCATAGATAGTCTCTGCAACGAAAGTTGATTGATTTTACATTCGTGTTTATGTTCTAGAACGGTTCTTAATTAAATCCTACGGTTTAAATATATCCGTGTCGATCGACACAATCAAATTTCAAATCATCCATACGAATTACCCAAGGCCTAACCTTTGTCTAAATTGAATTCTAAAACCTTGATAATCATTTATTCGTTTGCCTACTGTTTTTATTCATTCACACATATTTACTTAGCAAAATTTGAACTCACGAATTGGTTGTGTTATTCGATTCCCTGTGGATTCGACCCCTAAGCACTACATCGATCTCTTAATTTGAGAGAGTAGCTCAGGGTAAATTTGAGCATATCAGAAAGTTATAAAAGGATATGCTTCTTCCACCTAATATGGTTTGATTTGCAGATATGCTTTGGGGTTCAATAGACTCTAACAAACAAACTAAACCATAAAGATAAAAAAAAGTCAAAGAGTAAATCAAAGTGAGAAAGAGCAAATCAAAACTTCACCACTCAAAATATAGAAAACTTTTTATATCCAACATCTAAAAACATAAATCACACAAACAACCAAGACAATCAAAAGCAAGAAGGAGAAGACCACGGAAAAGAGGAAAGCATATGGATCAAAATTCATTAACGTAGATCAACGAATATAATATATGTAAACAAAAAAAGAAAAATATATGAGAAACTATGAAAAATTACCAAGAAAAATTGTATGATACGGCTGAATATGAATTATGATATTGATAAGAAGTTATAGAGATAATGGATAGGGTTTTTGTGACCGATACCATAGAAAAACAGAGCTGGTTTTTAACAGAGCTGGTTTTAATCACCTTTCGAGAGTTTTTGCTTCTCATCTCTTATCTTCCCCTGTTTCAATCCCTTTCTTCAAAACCTAAAAAATCACAGTAACAAATTTAGGTTTAAAACTACAACAACTCGTTAAACAATCATAAACATAACATATCTTAATAAAATAACTACGAAGAAATCAAAGACTATTAGAACACAAATAATGAAATAACCATTCAAGAACTAAATTAGAACGTAGACGATGACAAAAAAGTGGCTGCAATTGTATATCAACAAACTTAGGTGCGATATTAATAAACAAAACTTAGAATTAGCCTTGGACAAAAAAAATTAAGGTAAGCTGCGCGCTAGGGATTCTTCTAACCCACGATTGTACATGGATCACAATATATATTCGGTAAATATTATCTCCTACTAAATGTTGACATGATTTGATTATCTGATCAAGGTTCGACTTTTTTTAAGCAAAAGAAAAAAAATCTGAAATACCTAAAAACATTGAACGAAAGTTTAGGTTGACTACCTAAGAAAACATTTAATTCATATGAAGTGTTGAGAAACCGGTAAGTTTAACTCAATGTTTCGCCTGGTTAAACCCTCCAATTCAATTCCGATCAAGTCTAATACAATTCTATGTGTTTAGGATTGCAGAAGCTAAAGAACACATAGAGGTATTAAGAGTTCCCAGTAACACGCTGGTACATCTCGTTGAAAACCGGTCCTCTCAAAACCTTCACTATCAAGAGAAAGAGTTACAAGAGTAGCTAGGGTTTACGAGAAAACTTGAAGAAGAAGACAACACTTAGAGAAAGAGAAATAGAGAAGAAGATCGATGAAGAAGAAGATCGATGAAGAAGAAGAGCAAAAAAAATTTAGGAACTCTCTCTACTCCAATCGCAAGCTTTCTCTCTCTCTCTTGTTTTAGTCTCTCTCTCTCTCTCTCATCTGTTAAAGATTTTTTTCGTGTTGTTGAAGATGTACCGTCTTCTTCTTCTTTATAACAGACTTTGTTGATAAGATCTGTTATCGGGCTTTAGCGATTTGAACTTGGCCAAGCTTCCTTCTTCCTTTTGTGCGAGGCCCAATAGCTTAAGTCGAGGTCCAGTTGTTTTGTTGTTTAAGTCCAAGTCAATCTCAACAAAACTCCACCTTTGACTCGGAACTCTCTCTTACTCTAGTGAAGAACGGCTCATACTCTGCCATTTTTGGTGATTCCGCTGCCTGGAATCAGATCGCCGATCATCGTAGGTACTCCTCCGTCCTCTTCTCTTCTTTGTTTCGAAGTTTGCTGAAGTAGAACCTCTTCCGTCTTGATGGCTCTTCATTTCTGACAAAACCCGATCTGACCTCTTCCCTTCTTTGTCTCTGTCGAAAATTGAAGCATGAAGAACCCAGCGACGTCTTCAAGCGAAACCCAAGTAAACCCTTCACTTTCCTCTCAGATCTGCGTTATGACTTTGCTGATTCTTCTTATGTTGATGAAGATTCACTAATCAGCTTTTATTTCTTGTCAGATAAGCACGAGCACATCTTCAGATCAACCTTAAAACTTTGACCTTTCTTCAGGTAATCTCTCTGACCCTTCGTGTCTTCTCCCTTCAGATCCGCTTCCGCTTGTGCTGAGATTTGTACTAAAACTTCTGCATGTTTACTTGCAGATTCTCCACCTAGAACAAGTGACTGATTCACTCTGTTCCTTCTCCGATAAGGTAACTCCGATTTTCTTTTGTTTTAAACTAGTAAATGTCTTTGTTCTCTGTTTACCTGAGATCTAACCTGCAAAATAAACAACTAACTCAGCTTGTAATTGTATTTGCGAGGTCCAGAACACTTACCTGAGTTACCGGAGCCGATGCCTGGTCTCAGTGGATGTTGAGCAGCTCACAACAGAGTTGAACTTTTGACCAGGTAATGACTTAGTTAGGAAATCTGCAGGGTTAACTGATGTATGAATCTTGCTTAGGACCACTGTTCCATTTCAACCAAATCTCGAATGTAGTGAAATTTAGAATCAACATGTTTAGTCTTCTCATGATGAACTGGATTCTTTGCTAGGGCAATAACACTCTGTGAATCACAATGCATTATAACCTTGTCTTGAGCAAAATCCATCTCTGTGTATATAGCTTTCAATTAGATTGCTTCCTTAGCTGCTGTGGACAGAGACATATACTCTGCCACAGTAGTTGAAAGAGCTACAACACCTTCTAATCCTGATTTCCATGAAACTGTATTGCCTGCAACTTTGAATGTGTAGCCTGAAATAGACCGTCTCTTGTCTAGGTATGCAGCATAGTCTGAATCTGAATAACCATCAATTCTGATATCAAAATCTTTCTTGAATGTCAAACACTTCTCAAGTGTACCCTTAACATATCTCAAAATCCACTTAACTGCTTTCCAATGCTCTTTGCTTGGACATGACATTAACATGCTTACTAACCCAACTGCATAGGTTAGATCAGGCCTCGAGCCGATCATGGCATACATCAAGCTGCCAACAGCACTAGCATAAGGAATTCTTTCCATATGCTTTGCTTCTTCTAACCTTTAATCCTCACGTAGACTTCTCAGCTTCATCTGAGATGTAGTAGGAGTTATGACTGGATTAGCATAAACCATCCCAAAGGTTTTTATAACCTTTTCTAAGTACTTCTCTTGTGATAGTATGAGAGTTCCTTTCTCTTTGTCCCTGATTAGCATTTCCTTTCTTTATGTAATCTTCTGGTTGGTTCATAAAGATCCTATCTTCGAGGTTTCCATGTAGAAAAGTTGTTTTAACGTCCATCTGCTCAAGCTCATAATTGGGGTTAACAACCAGAGACAACATAAGTCTTATAGAGACGTACTTGACTACAGGAGAGAAGATTTAATTGTAATTTATCCCTTATGTCTGTGAGAACCCTTTAGCAACCAGTCTAGCTTTATACCTTTGATCCTCAATACCAGGAATACCAACTTTAAGTCTGAACACCCATTTGCAGTCTATAACCTTCTGATATTTAGGCCTTTCTACCAAAACATAGGTCCCTGTTCTAGCTAGGCTGCCCATCTCCTCATCACAAGCACCACCCTAGTATTTTTCTCATTTTACTTTTAAGAGCCTCTGCATAAGTCTTAGGCTCATCAACCTCAATATCATTAGCTGCTGACAGGGCATATACAACCATGTTATTAGAATCCTTATACTTAGAAGGCGGACCTCTGTTGTCCCTGATGACCCTGTCCTTTGCTAGAATGTAGTCTTTGATATTAGGGTCTACAACAGACTCACCAGTAGCCTTTTCCGCCTTAGTCTTCTTAGGCTTTACTTTAGGTTCTTCTAAGTCTTCTTCTGATTCATCAGTATCAGACTCTTCTGTTTCTGAACTGGTGTTGCTTGTTTCCTTAACTGATTTTGAGGATGTCTCGGAACCAGGAGGACTTCTCTCATCAGATTCTTCAGATGTAGATGAAGAAGTATCTCCACCTTGATCTGATGATTCACTAGATGATGTACTCGGAGTTGGACCTCTGATCAGATCCTTGTTGAATGATACTTTGCTGGAATCCTTATTTTTAGGTCTCTTTAGGCTTCCCAGTAGTATCATTGAACACCTCATGTTCGTGGAACACAACATTTCTGCTTGTTGTGCACTTACCCTCTTCAGGTTACCAAACCTTGTATCCTTTTATTCCAAAAGGATAACCAACAAAGACTCCTTTGACAGCTCTAGGACTAGTCTTTTCCTTTTTCTGATGAACATAGGCTGAACAACCAAACCTCCTCAAATGACCCAAATCATGTTTCTCATCTGACCACTTTTCCTCTGGAAGTCTGAACCCAATAGCAGTACAAGGTGACCTAGGGCTGGGCATATTACCCATACCCGATACCTTAACCTCGAACCTGACCCGAAAAACTGGTTCGGTATGGGTTTGATATTGTTAAATTACCCGATCGGGTTTGATTTTATTTTGGTTTGGATACCCAGCCGGGTTCGGGTAATATCTGATACTCGATCTACTAACCGAAGTTCGGTCACACACACATCGGTTCGAAAACATAATGGGCCATGTAAATTGGTCACATTAAATTGGCCTTATAAATTGGTCATAATGGGCCCTGTAAACATAATGGACACACACACACACATCGGTTCTTCCTTGTAAATTAATGGGCCCTATAAATTAAATCACGTGAGTCTGAGTCTCAGACCTAATATTTCTTTAAGAGATATCACAGACACATTGGTTCTTTTTCTTCTCTTCTCCCACCCAGCCATTTCTGAACTTTTTTGTTCTTTATGTTCTTTATCTTCAAGAAAAATCTGAGAAAATCGAAGCAAGAGAGATTATCAATTTCCAACGAAGCCTCAAAACTGGAAACCCAAGCGATTATCAATTTCGCATCCTCTCCTCCATCAGTGAACTTACAGAGGAGATTTCTGGCCATTGTTCTTATTTCTGGTAATTTCATTACATATATGAACTGGTAATTTTCTTATTTATGGTAATTGTTCTTATTTTTGGTAATTTCGTTACATATATGAACTAGTAATTATTCTTATTTCTGTTAATTTCGTTATTTTTGATGTACAAATTGCATATATGAACAATCTTTTTGCGTTGATGATCTCTCTATCTAAACACTTGATAAAGTATTATGTGATCAACTTGTATTGTTGGTTGGTTGGGCGTTCAAGAAGGGAATACACGTATCGTTATGAAATGATCGTTCAATTTTGTTTGTCAATAATTTATTGTTTCATGTTTTTGTTGTGATGAATTTTATGGTTCATGTTTTGATCAAGTGTTATGATCGATCTTTGTTGTAGATGGATTCGTCTACTTCCGAAACTCATCATGAAGGAGAACAAGAATAAGAGCCCTTGACACAAGAATCGTCTGAGAGGGGCAAAAGGAAACAATCCACTGGTACTGGATCAGAGCTGAGGTCCCAATGAAGTCTAAGGCTTAGAAGTCACTCCCCCTAGGTCTGGAGTGTGGTCTGTCTTCACAAAACTGGACGGCAATCCCAACAAGTGTACTTGCAACTACTGCCAGAAGGAGCTCTCTTGTCCAACAAAGTCTTGCACTAAAACCTCTGGAATCACAAGGATTCCTGCAAAGAATACAAAGCATGGGAGGATGGCCAAAATTCTGCTCAGAAGGTTATTAACAAAGAAGGCCATTTGCAGAACTCTAAAGTGTCTAAGACTGTGTTTAGAGAAGCTGCAACTGAGATGTTGGTGCTTGGGGAGTTGCCTTTGGCTTTCATAGAAAGCATGGCTTTTAAGCACTTCTGCAACAAGGTAATTGATCTTATATTCTATTACATCTAAATGTTTTAGTTCTTATTCATATTTTTGACACTATTTCTTGCACTAAGGGACATTGTTAAGATGTACGTTCAAAGGAAAATAGCTCTTAGAGAGTTGTTCTGAACTACTAAGCAGAGAGACTCAATGACAACAGAAATTTGGGTGTCTCAAATCACAGGTATTGTATAATTATGTATAAATCTTTCAGCTTTCATAACTTACTTTTTCAGGTTGCGTACTTATTGTTTTTTCTTGAAACAGGTGTAAGTTATATGGTGATTACTGCACATTACATTGATAAGTACTGGAGGTTGAAGAAGCTGATCATAGGCTTCAAGTATGTGAGTGATCACAAAGGTAAAACCATTGCCAATACCTTGCTTGAGTGCTTAGCTGATTGGGGAATAGAAAAGGTCTTTTGTATTACTGTGGATAATGCATCAGATAATAGCAATGCCATTAGTAGATTTCAGGGTAGTTTCTCATTGTTGGCTGCTGATTCTTTAGTTGTGAATGGGGACTATATGCATATGAGATGCGCTGGACACATCATTAACTTGATTGTGAAAGAGGGTTTGGATGATGTTGGTAAGAGTGTCATTGCAATCCGTAATTCCATCTCTTATGTTAGGTCTGGAACAAGTAGAAGGGAATCCTTTGAGCAGAGGGCAGTGGGGTTAGGCTATAGGTTTTCTAGGGGTAGTTTGCCTTTAGATGTTAAGACTAGGTGGAAATCTACTTTTTGTATGCTTCAACAGGCAATTAAGTTCAAAGGAGGGTTTGATAGGATGGAGGCTGAGGATAAAATCTATAATGATAATTTCTTAGAGATGGAGAATGATAGCAAAAGGATTGGACCTCCTACAATGGTTGACTGGCATAGTGTTCAAGAAATGGTCAAGTGGTTTCAGCTTCTACAAGTTTGAATGCACACAAATGCTATGGTGAGATTGTGAACATGGTAGGCAAGGTGCAGCTACTTTGTAGTAGTCTTGAGCCTGAGGTTAGAGTAAAAGCTGAGGAAATGTTTCTGAAATTTGACAAGTATAGGGAGGGTTTGAAGAACATCAACAAGATGGTGATTATTGTCAGTGTTTTTGATCCAAGGATAAAGATGCAGTTCGCAAAGTTGTGTTTCCAGGAGATGTATGGTGAGGATAGTTCAGTTGCTATGGGCTTACATGAATCAGTCTTGATGGTCTTGCGTGACATGTACTCTAAGTATGCAGAGAGACACAATGCAGCTGCTGCAGCTAATGTGCCAACTCCTCCACCTCAAGATGGTCAGAGTTCATCTCAGGCACTTTCTCAAAATTCTCAAGAGCAGGGAGCAGATAGAGTTTTTGATTCCATTGATGATGAGATGTTAGATGGGTATAATCCAGTGGAGTAGAGGTGCAACACATTGCTTAGGGAGATTGGTGTCAGAGACATCAATGAGCTAGAAGCTTATTTGAGGGACAAAGTGGAGAATTCTGAAGTGATCATGGGAGTTGATATTGATGTTCTATCTTAGTGGAAAGTGAACAGTAGCAAATATCCTATCTTATCATAGATGGCTAGAGATCCGTTGGCAATGCAAGTCTCCTTTGTTGCATATGAGAGTGCTTTTAGCATAAGTGAGAGGATCATTGAGCCATACAGAAGCTGTTTAACACATTATATGGTGGAGGTTTTGATGTGTACGGAACAGTGGATGAAGCAAGACATCAAGTTTGAATCAAGTGTGCTCACAAATGGTCAGATACTTGCAAAAGTACACTATGAAGACGAGCTACAAAGAGGTATATTTCTTCGTATGATGATTGATATTAATGCATTATTTGATATGTTTGTAGTGTACTAATTCGGTGTACTTATGTTTTGTAGAATTTGAAACTCTCAATATACAACAGTGAATGGACTAGGTAATCTCTCAATTTGAACAATGGTTTTCATTCTTTTACTTATTTCTAAATGTGATTCTGGAGCTTGCTTGAACAGAATAATGGAAATTAAAGATGGAAGAGAAGACTTGTTGGCTTGCTTTCTTTTGGCTTGTTGGCCACTTTTACTACTAAAACTCTTGTTCCTTTACTACTCTTAGTCTAAAACTCTTGTTCCTTCTTGTATCAGTTACATTTGCATTTTTACATTTGCACATTTGTTGCAAATTTACATTGTTCGGGTATTTGGGTAATACCCGAACCCGTTAGTTACCGATCCTATAATATAGATTACCCGATGGGTTTCTGTAAATCTTAAACCGGGTATCCGATGAATGTAACTACCCACCTTGAACCCGAATGCCCAGCCCTAAGGTGACCTATTGATGATGTACACTGTTGTAGAAGCTGCCTTAGCCCAGAAACTTTGATCCAAACCTCTCTCAGATAACATACATCTCACCTTATCCACTATAGTCCTGTTCATTCTTTCTGAAACCCCATTCTGCTGTGGAGTGTAGGTTTATGTTCTGTGCCTTTTAATCCCAAACTCCTTACCATAGTTGTCAAACTGGTTGTTGCAGGATTCCAAACCATTGTCTGTCCTCAGACACTTGAGTTTCTTTCTAGTTTGTGTTTCAACTGAAACCTTCCATTCCTTGAATGTCTCAAATACTTGGTCTTTTGTCTTAAGAAAGTATATCCAGACTTTTATGGAATAGTCATCAATAAAGGACACAAAGTATTTGCATTCTCCCTTGCTATTATGTGTAGAAAGTGATCCCCAAAGATCCGAATGCACATAATCCAGAACACCTTGCGTTTTGTGTTTAGCAGCATTATACTTTAGCTTGTGTGCCAAACACACAGCTTTCACATAATCCCAAATCAGTTATGTCTTTCTTAGGTAGATAACCATCTTTGACTAACAGATTCAAACCCTTCTGATTGATGTGAGCAAGCCTTGAATGCCAAAGAATGGTCTGGTCTTTGCTGGATTCTGTAGTATTAGTCTCACCCTTTAGAATACTCCCTTGTAGGTGATACAAACCATCCAATAGTTTACCAAAGAAAACCTTCTAATATTTTCTGTAGAAAGTGACAACTCCATTTTCTCCCACATACTTGCAGCCAAGTCTGTCTAATAAACCATAAAAAATTAGATTCCTTCCACCAACAGGCATATACCTCACATCTGTGAGAGTAACAGTGGTGCCGTCTTTTGTTATTATCTTGACATTCCCTATGCCTTCCACATCACTGATAGTATTATTAGCCATAAGAACTTTTCCACCTTTGATAGGTTTGAAGTTAGATAGCACTTCTTTGTCAGGAGTAATGTGAAATGTAGCTCTGGAATCTAGTATCCATTCATCAAGGGTTTCAACTGTACTTGCAGAGAGAACCACAGGCTGATCCCACTATAATTGAGCAACAACAGAACTGGTTGATAAAACTATAGGCTGCTTAGTCTTTTCAGCTAAGTTATTAGAGTCTTTGGTTTTGTTTGCACTGTTTTCTCTACAGTCCCTCTTCCAATGGCCTTCTTTACCACACTGGAAATAGGTACCTTTATTTGCCTTGTTATTGAACCTTGGTTTGGACTTAGACTTGCCACGACTCTTAGATCTTCCTCTGTTATTAGAGGTCCCATTCTTGTCTGACCAGTTAGCTGATCTGCCTCTGTTCTCAACCACCAAACCTTTTGTGTTACCTGTAATAACCTCACTGAGAGTCAAGGTTTCTTTACCCATACCATACTTGAGAGTATGAACCAGTTGTTCATATGCTGAGGGTAAACCTGATAGAACTTGTATGGCCTGGTCTTCATCAGAAATGGTAATTCTCAAACTCTCTAAGTATGCAATCAACTTCAGAAGGAATCCATATTTTCTTCTACGAATTTACTCTCTTCCATTTTGTAGTTTGCAAACTGTTGCTTGAGTTAGATCTTGTTGGGTAGAGACTTGGTTTGATAGTTTCTTTCCAAAGCTTTCCACATCTCAAGGGCCGTGTTATACTTCATGACTTTTCTCAAGATCAAGTCACTCAGGCAAGTACTCAAAAGATTTTTCACTCTTAAATCTTTTGTCTGCCTTCTAGTATCTCTCTGTACTGTTCTTGATTCTGACTTTCTCATTGCATCTCTAATTTCTGCTGGTATTGGTAAGCCTGTAATACCAGTAGTAGCCCCTGTTATAGGTGGAGCAGACGCATGAGTGGGAGTATGAGCTGGAGATTGAACCGGAGTGCTTGGAGCCTGAGCTTCATCAACAACTTCAGATTCTTCTTGCAATACAGAAGCAAGACCCTGAATCTCCAACTGACCAAGAAACTTGTACTTCCATAACCCGAAATCCCCTTTTCCATCAAACTTGTCAATCTCAAATCTTCCCAGAGTAAGATCCATCTTGTACTAATCTTATGTTTGTCTCTATCCTCCAGGTAACAGAAGGAAACACTTAGGCAGTACCAAAGAGAGAAACACACAAAAAACTCAAGAAAAGATTCACATAGGAAAAGATCTCACAAAGTCTTTATGAGTTATGTGATTTCTGGTAACTCTGATCCTTCAACTCGTGAACAGATTCTTGTTGTCATCTAATCCCACGCTCTTCTTTCCTTCGCAGATGCTTGACCTCAGATTATCAAGCCTGATAATTTCCACAGCTTCTGGTGATCCTCCTTGTCCCTCAATGCACCGTCTGGTGCTCTGATACCAATTGTTGAGAAACCGGTAAGTTTAACTCAATGTTTCGCCTGGTTAAACCCTCCGATTCACTTCCAATTCAATTCCGATCAAGTCTAATACAAATCTTTGTGTTTACGATTGTAGAAGCTAAAGAACACAGAGATGTATTACGAATTCCTAGCAACACGCTCGTACATCTCGTCGAGAGCCGGTCCTCTCGAAACCACTATTAAGAGAAAGAGTTACAAGAGTAGCTAGGGTTACAAGGAAACTTGAAGAAGAAGACAACACTTAGAGAAAGAGAAATAGAGAAGAAGATTGATGAAGAAGAAGAGCAAAAAACTTTAGGAACTCTCTTACTCCAATCGCAAGCTTTCTCTCTCTATCTTGTTTTAGTCTCTCTCTCCTCTGTTAAAGATTTGTTTTGTGTTATTGAAGATGATACCGTCTTCTTCTTCTTTATAAGAGATTTTGTTGATAAGATCTGTTATCGGGCTTTAGCGATTTGGAGAAACTAAACGAAAATATGGACTTTTTACCAAGATAATAAGAACGAATATTCTCCAGACGATTCAATCAGGTTCGATGACATCGATTTTAAACCTAAAACATATGGAGAACGGTTTAAAAAACAAATAAACCTAAAGTTCAAAAAAAAAGTAGAAGAGTTTATACTCGAAAGTGGCTACGACTTCGGAAAAGCGAGAGAAAAAAACCATTGTCACGCAAGGACGTAGATGATCAGAAATTTATCAAGCTAGATATCAGATATAACATTAAAATAGTTATAGAGAAAGAAAAGGACACGTAATTGATCCAAAGCAAAACAAAAACAATTAAAGAGAAGAGCTATTACCTCGATTATGAGTGATTTCTTTGTAGGCGTTAAGAGGCCACATATATAAGATATTAAGAGAATATTAATTTAGGAAGATAACAATAAAATTTGTTTAACAATTCGATCTTATCGGATTAAAAAAAGGGATAATTACTAGAACGACCTTGATAAATGCCATAATTATTAGAATGACCTTCACAAGTATGAAAATATCAAGGTCGAGTATATAAGACATAAAAACCAAAGTATAACTTTGTAATTACAAAAATGCCATTCAGATTTGAAAAAAAAAACAAAAACAAAACCAGTAAACACGAAGCTTGGTTCCTGACTTCTTTTATGAGTTTTGGTTTCGAATCATTTCCCTTTGCTTCGAAAATTGGAGAGTGAAAAGAATGACCTTGGTGCTGTAGTAAACACGAAGCTTAAAGTGAGTAAAAAGCATTTTGCAAAAAAAAAAAAATTGAAAACTTTTGATTTTTGGTTAAAAAGGATATATGATGTTAAATCTACTAGTTTTAGGCTAAATCCAGTTGAAAACAAGTTAAAATACAGTAAAAACGAGCTAAATACATGTTGGCCGCCATTGTTAGGGTTTGACAGCTTCTGGTGAAGAAGATGAAGGGTTTGAATAAGTCTACCACAACAGATAATTAAGTCTACCACCACAGATTAGTAAGTCTACCACAACACATCAATAAGTCTACCACAGCACATCAATAAGTCTACCACCACTACATATTATAAGTCTAACACTACAGATCCATCTATTTTTCGGAAAACTCTAAGTGCCACATACCAAAATTATTTGTTCCATTGCAAATCAACCAAATATCGAGTTTAAGAAGTAAAAGTTGAGGTAAGAATTTGATATTCAAGAGAGGAGGTTCGTCGAAATGAAGAAAAGAAGCTATGGCGGCGGCTACCCTAGTTCTTCACCGTTTAAGGTCCGCTTGAGGGCAAAACAGTGATTTCGCAACAAGTCTACACCTACCACAAACAAGTCTACCATGCCTAATCTAAACAAGTATACCATAACTGATTAATAAGTCTACCACCACAGATTAATAAGTCTACCACAACAGATAATTAAGTCTACCACCACTGATAATTAAGTCTACCACAACTGATAATTAAGTCTACCACCACATATTATTAAGTCTACCACCACGTATTTTTAAGTCTACCACCACAGATTAATAACTCTACCACAATAGATCAATAAGTCTACCACCACTACTACATATTAGTAAGTCTACCACCACTACAGATTATTAAGTCTACTACTGCAGATCAATAAGTCTACCACTGCATATCTGCAGGAAATAAATCTACCGCCACTACAAATTATAAGTCTACCACCACAGATTAATAAGTCTACCACAACATATAATTTAATCTACCACAACAGATAATTAAGTCTACCACAACAGTATATTAAGTCTACCACCACAAGTTAATTAAGTCTTCCACAACAGATAGTTAAGTCTACCACCACAACAGATAATTAAGTCTACCACCACAGATTAGTAAGTCTACCACAAGGGATAATTAAGTCTACCACCACAGATTAATAAGTCTACCATAAAGGAAAATTAAGTCTACCACCACTAAAGATTATTAAGTCTACCACAACAGATGAATAAGTCTACCATGACGGATTATCAAGTCTACCACTACAAATTATTAAGTCTACCACCACAACAGATAATTAAGTCTACCACAACAGATAATTAAGTCTACCATAACAGATTATTAAGTCTACCACAACAGATAATTAAGTCTACCACAACAGTAAATTAAGTCTACCACCACAAGTTTATAAGTCTACCACAACAGATAATTAAGTATACCACCACAACAGATAATTAAGTCTACCACCACAGATTAGTAAGTCTACCACAAGGGATAATTAAGTCTACCACCACTAAAGAATAAGTCTATCAAAAAGGAAAATTAAGTCTACCACCACTAAAGACTATTAAGTCTACCACAGCTGATCAATAAGTCTACCATAATGAATTATTAAGTCTATCACTACAGATTATTAAGTCTACCACTACAACAGATAATTAAGTCTACCACAACAGATAATTAAGTCTACCACCACAGATTAATAACTCTACCACAACAGATAATTTAGTCTACCACCACGTATTATTAAGTCTACCACCACGTATTTTTAAGTCTACCACCATAGATTAATAATTCTACCACAACAGATCAATAAGTCTACCACCACTACTACATATTAGTAAGTCTACCACCACTACAGATTATTAAGTCTACCACTGCAGATCAATAAGTCTACCACTGCATACCTGTAGGAAATAAGTCTACCGCCACTACAGATTATAAGTCTACCACCACAGATTAATAAGTCTACCACAACATATAATTAAATCTACCACAACAGATAATTAAGTCTACCATAACGGATAATTAAATCTACCACAACAGATAATTAAGTCTACCATAACGGATTATTAAGTCTACCACAACAGATAATTAAGTCTACCACAACAGTAAATTAAGTCTACCACCACAAGTTAATAAGTCTACCACAACAGATAATTAAATCTACCAGCACAACAGATAATTAAGTTTACCACCACACATAAGTAAGTCTACCACAAGGGATAATTAAGTCTACCACCACTAAAGAATAAGTCTACCAAAAAGGAAAATTAAGTCTACCACCACAACAGATAATTAAGTCTACCACAACAAATAATTAAGTTTACCATAACGGATTATTAAGTCTACCACAACAGATAATTAAGTCTACCATAACAGTAAATTAAGTCTACCACCACAAGTTAATAAGTCTACCACAAAAGATAATTAAGTCTACCACCACAACAGATAATTAAGTCTACCACTACATATTTGTAAGTCTGCCAAAAGGGATAATTAAGTCTACCACCACTAAAGAATAAGTCTACCACAAAGGAAAAGTAAGTCTACCACCTCTAAAGACTATTAAATCTACCATTACTGATCAATAAGTCTACCATGCTGACTTATTAAGTCTACCACAACAGATTATTAAGTCTACCACCACGACAGATAATTAAGTCTACCACAACAGATAATTAAGTCTACCACCACAGATTAATAAGTCTACCACAACAGATAATTAAGTCTACCACTACAGTAAATTAAGTCTACCACTTGAGCGGTAGACTTATTCGATTTTGGTAGGAAGCTCATTAATGGCAGTTTCGTAAATACGTTTTTTGTTATCAAATGAAATAAGGGCAAATCGGGTGTTAAAAAAATTTCAAATTCGTTCTAGTAATTATGAAATTTTAGAGTCAAAATAGTCAAAAACTCATTTATTAAGGTTATTTTAGTAATCTTCCCTTAAAAAAAAGGTGCATACCTCAAAGTTGATGACGATGACGAATCCTGCAAACAAAAAAAAGCAAATCAACAACAGTATCCTACAATAAAAAAAAACATACACCTACATTAATAGGAACATAGAAACCAAAATAATTAAAACACTTATGAAAGATAAATATCAAAGGAAAACACACCCGATAAATCAAGATGAAACAAAAGCGAAGAATAGAGATACGGATTCAACTAAACTCTAACATATATATAAGGTTTGTTTAAGGTGAATCAATGATATAGTCGATTTTTATATAGGGAACTTAACTTAAACAACACATAAATTAGGTAATATTACTAGAAGTATACAAAACTTTTTTTTATTACTGATTTATTTTAAATGCCCAGCGTGCCCTTGTAATTATGTTATGACAAAAAACCTAATTACAAGAATGCCATTACTTTTGAGTGCCACGCCAGATAAAATCCGGCGCCACATAGGAAATCGCTGACGTGTATTAATGAACTCAGCCGTAAAGCATTACGGCGGTATTGACGGCTGAGTTATATATACGATGTGGTTGACTTAAAAAAATTGACTGATTTACATATACAAATAAGCCAAACGATACGGCTGACTTACAAAACATGGCTGATTTAAGATCTTCTGGCTGACTTAAGATTTATGCGACGGCTGAGTTTAAAAAAATCTGCCTGATTTATGAGCTAATGGCTGACTTACGTACATATATGACGGCTGATTTGTACATCGGCTGGTTGAGATATGTTTCTCACGATGACGAAATGATCATCGACTGGCTGTGTTACTAAACGGACGGCTGACCTATGAAAGATTGTTACGGCTTATTTAAGTATAATTAACGTAAATCAGCCGTGTTTAGCTTGATTAATAGTAAACTCGGCCATATTACGTCTGATTTATTAGCGAAAGATTAATTACTACAATAGCATTCATTTGACGGCTGATTTATTGGAGGATACAGCTGACATAATATTTTCCAGCTGATCTACGCCCTTTTATGTCCTCTTTTCGAACCCGATTTTTGTTGTTTTTATTACTAAAATAGTATTCACGTAGCAACTGACTTACATATGCATTTGATGACTGATTTAGTTAGGCTGATTTACGTTTTCATTTTGTGGCTCACTTGCCATATAAGCAAAAAATTAATGTCATCAGCTCCTATTTTCCATGTCATCCGCTCCTATTTTCCATGTCATTTTCCATGTCATTGTTAGAGTTTTATGTTGTGACGCTGTGTCTTCTTCTTCTTCTTCTTCATATATTTATCTTCTTTATCATCTGATACCCAGAAACTTAATCGTCTTCTTCCACATTATTTTTTTTTCATTGATCTTTGTTCGATATCTTATGGATCCGGTAATTATTATTTCCGGTAACTGGGTCAAGAAAAACAGATACGTATTCAACGCCGACGGTAGAGGGTGTAGAGTTCTGTATTTAAATGATGAAACAACACACGACGAACTTGTGAAGTCTGTACTCGATGATTACGGATTGAACGAGTCGAGCCATCAGATTCAGCTGAGCTACATGTTCTCGAATAAAACTTTGAAAACAATGGTGCACGATACTCCACCAATTTACGTCTCCAATACTCGACAGATGATAGGTTTTCTAAGCCTAAGGAAATTCAAACAGATATGTCTCTGTGTAGAGATTACGGAGAACAAGGAGAGCCAAATTAGTCGGAATGACGAAGTGAGAGAGCAGAAGAAAAGGTTATTCAGTTACGGTGGTTTCAGTAATGATAATTGTCCTGGTGGTGAAACAAAATATGAAGATAAACGCGACGATGAAGACATGGATTGTGCAAGTAAAATGGAAGGTGAAGAATCCGAAGTAGGCGGAGAATCCGAAGTAGGCGAACAAGACGAAGAAGATGATGAATTTGAAAGCCGATTTGATATGTTCGACGACTCGGATGGTGCTTCATCTGAAGATGATAACTTCAGTTCGTACGGTGAGTCTCCAACACAAGACGAAGATTCACCGACCCTACCGCCTAAGAAGAGAGCTCACAACATGTCGGTGAGCGGATCGGAAAGGAATCCAGAGGTTCTAAGGTTGGAGATGTCTTCGCTAAACCTCGCAGTAGGGCAACGATACGAGAGTAAAGCCGATTTGGAGAAACGACTGAAACTTCTTACGGTGACAGATCAATTTGATTTTGATGTAGACGTATCCAATTCGGACACACTCATTGTTAAGTGTTGGGCTCTAGAGAGTTCGTGCTTCTACACAAGGGGAATTACCGGCATTTTATGTTCGTATTTACGATTCGGAGCATACATGTTCTGTAACTGAGCGTTCTAATCGATCTCGACAAGCAACACCAGATATTTTAGGCCAGTTGTACAGGGAGTATCTCGGCGACGTTGGTCCGTCTGTTCGATCTAAGAGTGTTGGAATAACTATCAATAAGCATTTTGGTGTAAAGGTAATTTCTATTACGTTGCAGCTAACTTATTTGTATAGTACAGCTGATTTATTAGTACGTTGCGACTGACTTCTATTTCCGCTGATTTTTTAGTACGTTTTGGCTGACTTATTTGTATATTACAGCTGATTTATTTGTACGTTGCGACTGACTTCTATTTCAGCTGATTTATTGATAAGTTGCGGCTGACTTATTTGTTTATTACACCTGATTTACTTACTTGTACTTTACGTTTTCCGTGTGGACAGATGGATTATTGGAAATCACATAGGACGCTAAAATTTGCAAGGGAAATCGATATGGGAACTCCTGAGAGTGGGTTTGAAGACTTGCCTCCTTACCCATATATGATAAGAAGGGCAAATCCGGGTACGGTTACGCGTCTTCAAATTGATGAATTTGGAAGATTCATGTATGTGTTCCTTGCGTTTGGTGCGAGCATAAATGGGTTTCCTTTCATGCGCAAAGTTGTCATTGTCGACGGTACGTTTCTTAACGGTAAATACAAAGGGACACTTCTCACAGCACTAGCTCAGGATGGTAACTTTCAGATTTTCCCAATAGCCTTCGGTGTGGTTGACACTGAAAATGATGATTCATGGCACTGGTTTTTTACGCAACTAAAATTTTTGATTCCTGACGATGAGGCTCTTGCGATTATCTCGGACAGACATAATTCGATAGGAAAAGCAATTGGAAATGTGTTTCCGTTGGCTTCTCGTGGAATTTGCACTTACCATTTATATAAGAACATTTTGCAACAGTACAAGGGAAAAGATGTCTTTCATCTGGTGAAGAAAGCGGCAAAATGTTTTAGGGTTTCTGACTTTAATACAAGGTTCGAGGAGATTGAAGCGATTAATCCTGAACTTCATGACTACCTCCAAAGAGCTGATGTCCGACTGTGGGCGCGTGTTCATTTCCCGGGCCAAAGGTACAATTTGATGACTACGAACATAGCGGAATCAATGAACAGAGCACTGTCAAATGCTAGAAGTCTTCACATTGTTCGACTATTAGAATCGATATGGGTTATGATGACCAGATGGTTTGAAGAACGGAGAGAGGATGCGAAATCGCAGCCAACCACGCTTTCGCGTGGTGTCGAGAAACTACTACATGTAAGTCAGCCATTGCAGTTCATAAGTCAGTCGTTATTGTTCCATAATCCAGCCTTTATGATAAGTCAGCCATTGTAGTTCATAAGTCAGTCGTTATTGGTCCATAACCCAGCCGTAATGTTTTAATAATTTTTTATGTATTATAAATAGGGCTGTGTCATTGCCGCCAGACTTATGACGGTACAAAGGATTGATCCTTATCACACGGAAGTTACATATGGATCGTCTTTGCATATTGTGAATTTGGAAACAAGAAAATGCACATGTCGGCGTTTTGAACACGAGAAATTACCATGCGTGCATGCAATCGCAGCTGCCGAGGACAGGAAAATTTGTCGTATATCCTTGTGCAGTCCTTACTACTACAGCAGTTATTTGGTAAACGCATACGCTGAGTCGATCATGCCCATAGATTCAGCGCTCCAAGTTCCAAATAACGTTGCTAACCAACCGTGCTTGCCCCCGCTTGTTCGTCAACAACCAGGAAGGCCTAAGAAAAGTAGGATGAAATCTGCTTTAGAAGTTGCCCTTGAGAACAAACGTCATAGGAAACGACACGCATGTTCTCGTTGTAAACAGCCTGGGCATAATGCAAAAACTTGTCCGATTTAAAAGTGTTGTTTGGATATGTATGGATTTGTGTTTTTGTTAATGCGATAAATCAGCCGTAAAGATTGAATTATTGTCAATAAATGACTGACTTATGATTACAATACAGCCGATTATCAATAAACGACAATGAGATTGGGTTAGATGAGGAAGACATTTTCTTTCGAAATTTAAGAAGACGAAGATGGTAACTCGTCCAAACGCGTAATATTTTAAAAAAAAATTAGAGTTCCCAAAAGAAATTAGAGTTCCCAAAAGATTAATCATTACTCCTAGTATATGGAGCCATATATATGTCAGTATAGCATCTCGAGAATACGAAACATCGCATGTTAAAATCGAATAAGTAATGTTTTTTTTTCCCGCCGAAATACGAATCTACGCGAGATAAATTACACGTTTCGGCTGACTTATATGCACTTAACGTCGCGAGATAAAATTGAATAAATAAATATTTTTTTTTCCCGCCGAAATACGAATCGTCGCGAGATAAACCGGCTGACTTATATGCACCTAATGGCCGACTTAAGGCACGTTCAATATGACTTATATATTGAAAGAGAACCTATACCTCAAAATTATTTATCTCGAGTTTAGGGTATGGCACTTTTAATACTTTATACGGCTGAAGAAAAATAAGCTTTAGTTTCATCCAAAAGAAAAAAAAAACAAGCAATATAGTTTCATAAAAAAAACAAAAACACACAAAGTTCCATAACTTGAGCAACATGCCTCGATCTTGGAGCAGAACTTGAGCATAGGAGGAGATGTTTTGTCTTCCCAAACCAACTTCAGCACAAAAGATTCGTACGCCTTAACACCAATAGCCTTGAAGAATTCTCTAATCCCTGAACCAAAGCGCAACCTCATCCGTATGTCTGGCACGCATAGATACACTTGCCACTCTACTCCATGCTGGTCCAAAAGAGTAATCTCCTTCCCTCCTGCTTTTTCCATCTGGTGAGCCCTAGTGAAGCTCAGTGGAATATGCTGCATAAGAAAGAGACAATAAGCTCTTGACAAAGCATCAATAACGACAAAAATTGAATAACAAAATTCCTTCAAGAGAGTTTACTTAAACTTACAAGTCTAGAATCTTTGAGACTAGCTGGTGTGATAGTTATTGTCACAAATCGGTTGTCACTTTGACTACTCTCACCGGTTTCTCTCTTCTTCTCTTTGTCCTCCTCCTCCTCCTCCTCCCCCTCCACATCATCATCATCATCGACGTTGTTGCTAGACTGCACATATTGAATCTCACAGCAATTAGGTCCAAGACCAGTGACGTGGAACAAAAATTCTCCTTCGTGTCTGAAAATGACGAAGTCTCCGACTCGGAAATCGTGAGCAAATGCGAACTCTTTCCATCCAAAGGTTAGTCTCCGACCTTCCATCTTCACCTTCCATGTTTTTTCAGACGCGTCCGACTTAAGCTCCATCATATTTTTTTCGTTTCTTCCTTCTATGTATTTCGAGAAAACTTTTCCGGAATGCTCTGCAACCAAGACATTGAGATATATATATATATATATATATATATAGAGAGAGAGAGAGATGGAGGGAAGAAGGGAGATTACATACGAGGTGGGAGTAGAAGCCGGGAAGAAGAGGTTGAAAAAAATATGAGTTTGTAGGAGATTTACAAACTTGATCCGCCATTATGGAAGTTGGAAAAGGAGTTTCAAAGATAAGAAAACCCTAAGTTTATGAGTGCTGTTCGTAATCCTCCTCTTATTTACATGGTTCATACAGAAAGATTACACTAATAAATGTTAGTTGACTAAACATTGTAAGTTGTGTTCAAAAACATTGAAAACTAACGACAAGGCATTTAAGTTTTTTAGTGGAATATTTAAAAAAGATTAGAGTTCTCAAAAGATTAATCATTACTCCTAGTATAGGGAGCCATATAACTGTCAGTATAGCGTCTCGAGAATACTAAACGCGTGCGTAATACGATTACGTACTAACTACACGGCAAACTTATTTTAAATACACGGCTAAACTTATAGAAACTAAACGTCTGACTTATATTTTAAAAACGGCTGACTTATCTCATGCGTGTCAAAAGTTAGGTTGAGTTATGTTAACGGTTAGGCTGAGTTATGTTAAAGGTTAGGCTGAGTTAAAAACGAAGTTTAGGCTGAGTTATGTTACAGGTTAGCCTTAGTCATAAACGAAGTTTAGACTGACTTATTACATAAACATAAGTGGCTGAATTATATTTAAAATACGGCTGACTTATATTTACTACACGGCTGAATTATATTTAACATGAAGTCATAAACAAAGAAACAAAGGAGGAAACAATAGTTTATATTACAACATCCAAAGCCAATCCGGCCAATATATAATCGGCTTAAAATCACGGTAAAAAAAACCTAACTCTTTGATCGAAAAGCATCGGTCACACAAATTGTTATCCTTATTGTCTTCAATGAACCAAAGATCCCAATCTCGGTCCATCAATGGAGTACATGTGCAATTATAGAACAAGGTTTTTTCCGTTGACATGAACTCATACTTCTTCGTTAGAAACGCATCAGTGTGATACGTTCCCCAACTCCAGTCTAGAGATCTAACAATCTTTCCTATCCTCTGAACAGATTCCCTTGTGAAAAGAGATAAATACTCCTCAGTATTCCAAAATACCTTGCGCGTCATTGCATATGTGTACAAAGCACGCTCGAATCCTGCATCTGCTGCTCTCTTAATCAAAGCAATTCCTTCATCTTGGAGGTCGAACGTGAAGAACTTTTGTACACCCTCTAAGAACAGTGTACTCGGGTTTCCATTAGCGTAGCAAACTTGCATCACCAAGCTAGATATATGTGTGTACGAAGGGAAGGTAAACACATCTATAGATGCGGACACTCCGGGCCGGTCTGTTAGTTCCTTCATATACCTGCATGTTGCTCTCAATCTATATAGATCTGCAACAGAGTTAGCGGCCACACGTTCGACCACTAAGGCTTGGATTTCTTCAGGTAGGGCTGTAAGAGGGAATACTTCCATTACAAAGTGGATTTCTCTAGAGATATAAAGTTTATGAAAATCTAAACAGATGGTAAAGGCTGACTTATGTGTTAGTCAGCCTTTAATCTAAACAACTGGTCGGTAACTGAGTAGAAAAACAAGTAGGGTTTATGGCTGGTTGATGAGTGTTTAAATGGTATTTATATATTAAAAAAAAGAAAAATAGCGACTCTTCGGTTACTGAGTAGTTACGAAAAGCAACTGTTCGGTAACTGAGTAGAAAAAACAATTGTTCGTATATTTTGAGTAAAGGCTGACTTAGTGTTTCGACTGAGTTATGACAGCGTTGCAAAAGAAGCGGCTGACTTATTGGTTTAAATTTTCAAAATACAAACTAACTAAAGGGTCTCATACAGCTGAGTCATAAACGAATTTTAGGCTGAGTTATGTCAAAGGTTAGGCTGACTTATAAATGAAGTTTAGACTGAGTTATGAAAAAGTAAACAAATTCTATATTAGAGTTCGAAAAATACATAAACATCAGAGTTCTAAAAATACATAAAAATTTGAGTAATAAGCATTACATAAACATAAGCATTAGCATTAGATAAACATTTAGTCAGCCATATATTGTGCACCAAGCTTCATCCAATCAATTTCTGGAACTTCGACTTTGGCCATCTTTTCTTCGGATTCAACGATTTTATGAGCAAGTTCATCCAACTCAGCAAATAAGTCAAACTTTTCCTTCCCCATAATTTCTTCAAGCAAATCCATTTTTGCATTAATAGATGTCACTTCCATCATAGCATCTTGCAATTCAGATTTAGCTTTCATCTGTTCCTTGACCAAGAGGAGCAACGACTTGTAATGCTCCTCGGTTTCCCTTCTGACCTTTTTAACATCGTTTGCTCCATGGTCATCCTCCATTGGACGCTTCATCATCTTCTTCGATTCTACCATTGAGATTGCAAAAGGAGAAAACAAGTTCAAAGTTCATAAAAACGAATGTTCGGTTACTGAGTGTAAACTTGGTATTTATAGAAAATACGGACAACTGTTGGGTTACTGAAACTGTTCGGTTACTGAATAGTTATGACTGAGTTATTAGTGACGTAAACGTGTTAAGGCTGACTGAGTTATTCTCATCAAATAAAAAAGTATAAAATAATAAAAAGTTGGAGAGAGAAGGGAATTGAGGTTCTTAAGTTTCTCATTTGAGAAACAGTTTTAGCCATACCCTCCACGAACATATGTTCATTTTCTATTGGATCCACGTTTTTCTATTAATTTAAAATTTAAACAAATAATGAAAATGAATATAATACTATTTTTTAGAGATTCATCAAGTCTCTATCCGTTGTACATGCTCTAACTCCTAGTTCCCAAGAGATATCATTACACCTATAATATAGGAAGCGCCATATAGCTCGTTAGATTAGCATCTCGAGAGTATTAATTTTGGTTATGATTACGTATTCAGACGCCACAATAAATCATATATTATATATTATTTAAATTTAAAAATGTGTAATTTAAGGTTAACTTTACGGCTGACGTATCAAATGTTAGTCTGAGTTATAGGCTGAGTTTCGACTGAGTTATATCAAAAGCGACTCTTCGGTAACTGAGTAGATAAACAATTGTTTGAATATTTTGAGTAAATGCTGACTTGACTGATCAACCAAAAAAGTAAATTTTGATGCGTTTTTTACCATCGCATAATAAATGAAGCCATAGTAATTTCGGACTTGTAAATCAATTAATTCAGCTTTCTGTCTACAAGAGAAGCGGCTGACTTAATATTGACGAATTCGTGTTTCGGCTGAGTTATGATTGCTTTGTGGAAAAGAAGCGGCTGATTTATTGGTTTAAATATTCAAAACGCAAATAACTCGTCAGTTTAAAGCATCGACACGGCTGATTTATATATACATCCAAAACTCAAAAGATGCGGCTGATTTATTCATGCAAACACACAAAAGATACGGCTGGTTTAAAGAGATGAAACACAAATAACTAAAGTGTATCATAACTAAATTACATTCAAAAACCAAAATTATCAGGGCCAAACTCTTCAAACATATCGACCAGATTCGTCCAAACTATAGTGTTAATCCAATCTGGCTTCTCGCCACCATGCGCCCATATCCTCCTTAACGTGCGCATTTGAGTTCGAAATAACGTTCTAGCCAACAGATTAAAATGTGTCCAAATCGTCAAAGTGTGTCTCGGTTCCCATCTGTATTTCCGCTACCCAAAAAAAAAAAAGAGAAATATTATTGTTGTTGATAAAATGATCGGGAAAGAATGATATTAGTGTTGGCTTACAGCGAGTTTAAGAAACCATTGTTCCTTAAAATAATCTGGAATGAATCTGTATGTCGGCCACTCATGAACCCATCCTTCTCGAAGAATCTCCGGGATCGCCTTCGAGAGCTCGTGTAAAAATTCTAACCACGTGATGGTTGTCTTATCAATAATACCAAAACCAGGGTTTAGAACGGGCAGGTGATCCCGATCAGCAGAGTATAATATGGCATCGACACTGTTGAATAACTTGGAACTACAGTGTGGGACAACCGACATTTCGAAAATGAATATGAAACAGATAGATTACAGAGAAGAGAGAAAACAATGTAGGCTATAATGTGATAGGGGGAGGCAAGGTTTACGAGAAGGTATATATATACAGATATATAGAAATATGAAACGTCGCGAGATAAAATTGAATAAATTTTGGTTAATTTTTGTTTTCCCCGCCGAAAATACGAAACGTCGTGAGATTTTTTAGTACGTTTCGGCTGACTTATATGAACCTAATGGCTGACTTATGGCATGGTTTGGGAATGTCATAAATTTGGGTTTAGAGTTAGGCTGAGTTATATCAAATGTTAGGCTGAGTTATATCAAATATTAGTCTGAGTTATAGGCTGAGTTTCGGCTGAGTTATATCAAATTTTAGGCTGAGTTATAGGCTGAGTTTCGGCTGAGTTATATCAAATTTTAGGCTGAGTTATAGGCTGAGTTTCGGCTGAGTTATATCAAATTTTAGGCTAAGTTATAGGCTGAGTTTCGTCTGAGTTCTATCAAATGTTAGGCTGAGTTATTACGGTGACTGCTAAAACATAAGCATTTGATAAAGTTAGATAAACATAAACATAAACATAAGACTACTAAAGCATAAGCATTAGATAAACATATATCCCTATTTTTCATGAAACTTCATCCAATCAAGTTCTTCAACGCTGGCGTTATACATCTTTTCTTTGGCTTCAACGAGTTCTGCTGCAAGTTTGTCCAACTCAGCAAGGAACTCAACCTTTTTCTTCCCAATAAATTCTTCAAGCAAATCCATTTTCGCAGAAATAAACATAACTTCCACAAAAGCATCATGCAATTAGACTTTTGTATTAATCTGTTCCTTGAGCGAGAGGATCAACGTCTTGTAATGGTCCTCGTTTTCTCTTTTGGCCTTTTTAATAGCATTTCGTCGATGGTCATCCTCCATTGGACGCTTCATCATCTTCTTCGATTCTGCCATTGATGCTGCATGTATATCGAAAATAGGATGTTAATATAACTTCTAAACATACAAACAAATCAAATTGCAAAAACGTGAATTACATATACTAGGAGAACAATGAAAAGCTAACTTGTATTTGAGATTGCAAAAGGAGAAAACAAGTTCAAAGTTCAAAGTTAATAAAAACGAATGTTCGGTTACTGAGTGTTCACTTGGTATTTATAGAAAATACCGAAAACTGTTGGGTTACTGCGTAGTTGCCAAAATATTATAAAAAAAGAGAAAATTACTCAAATAGCATAGAAAAGTTTAATATGCTTAGCGTATCGAGACTACCAAACGCGTGCGTAATGATTATGTACATATATTCACACGCCATATTTATATAATAGAGAATAGATGATTTATTATTTATATGATTATTATAGGGTTTAGGGTTTAGGGTTTTGTGAGAACAATGTGTATGTTTTGCTATACCTCTAGGAATTAAGGTTTAGGGTTTAAGGTTTTGTAAGAACAATGTGTATCTTTTGCTATACATCTAGGAATTATGGTTTAGGGTTTCGTTTAGGGTTTTGTGAGAATCAGTCAGTCATAACTCAGCCAAATCCCGAATTCGTCACTTTTAAGTCAGCCGCTTCTTTGCACAATCAGTCAGTCGCTATTAAGGAGAGTAAAAGCTGACTGACACATAAGTCAGCCTTTACTCAGTAACCGAAGAGTTGCTATTACACTTTTTTTTATATCAATAAAATACAATCTCTTTAGTGTTTCACAAAACCCTAAACCCCAAACATTAAGTGTTCACTTGGTATTTATAGAAAATACCGAAAACTGTTAGGTTACTGCGTAGTTGCCAAAATATTATAAAAAAAGAGAAAATTACTCAAATAGCATAGAAAAGTTTAATATGCTTAGCGTATCGAGACTACCAAACGCGTGCGTAATGATTATGTACATATATTCACACGCCATATTTATATAATAGAGAATAGATGATTTATTATTTATATGATTATATTAGGGTTTAGGGTTTAGGGTTTAGGGTTTTGTGAGAACAATGTGTATGTTTTGCTATACCTCTAGGAATTAAGGTTAGGGTTTAGGGTTTAAGGTTTTGTAAGAACAATGTGTATGTTTTGCTATACCTATAGGAATTATGGTTTAGGGTTTAGGGTTTTGTTTAGGGTTTAGAGTTTAGGGTTTTGTGAGAACAATGTGTATGTTTTGCTATACCTCTAGGAATTAAGGTTTAGTGTTTAGGGTTTAAGGTTTTGTAAAAACAATGTCTATCTTTTGCTATAGATCTACGAATTAAGGTTTAGGGTTTCGTTTAGAGTTTTGTGAGAATAATGCGTATGTTTTGCTAAACCTCTACGAATTAAGGTTTAGGGTTTAGGGTTTAAGGTTTTGTAAGAACAATGTGTATGTTTTGCTATACCTATAGGAATTATGGTTTAGGGTTTAGGGTTTTGTTTAGGGTTTAAGGTTTAGGGTTTTGTGAGAACAATGTGTATGTTTTGCTATACCTCTAGGAATTAAGGTTTAGTGTTTAGGGTTTAAGGTTTTGTAAAAACAATGTCTATCTTTTGCTATAGATCTACGAATTAAGGTTTAGGGTTTCGTTTAGAGTTTTGTGAGAATAATGTGTATGTTTTGCTAAACCTCTACGAATTAAGGTTTAGGGTTTAGGGTTTAAGGGTTTAGGGTTTAAGGTTTTGTAAGAACAATGTGTATGTTTGCTATACCTATAGGAATTATGGTTTAGGGTTTAGGGTTTTGTTTAGGGTTTAGGGTTTAGGGTTTTGTGAGAACAATGTGTATGTTTTGCTATACCTCTAGGAATTAAGGTTTAGTGTTTAGGGTTTAAGGTTTTGTAAAAACAATGTCTATCTTTTGCTATAGATCTACGAATTAAGGTTTAGGGTTTCGTTTAGAGTTTTGTGAGAATAATGTGTATGTTTTGCTAAACCTCTACAAATTAAGGTTTAGGGTTTAGGGTTTAGGGTTTAAGGGTTTAGGGTTTAAGGTTTTGTAAGAACAATGTGTATCTTTTGCTATACCTCTAGTAATTATGGTTTAGGGTTTAGGGTTTAAGAACAAAGTGTATGTGTATAATTTCGTAGACGAGATAGGGAAGTCTTCAGTTTGGAGATATAGTTGCAGACTTATCATACAAAACATAAGATATAGTAGCAGACTTCTCATACAAAACTAAAAAAGTTCAATCTTTTACAGAAAGCTTGAAATAGAAATCGAATTGGCGTGCCGATTTGCTACGGCGAGGTATCGGCTCTGTGTTTCTTCGGATTTGATGGTTAACTTGGACTCCGGCAAGATGATTCGCCTTTATCTCCAACTTTCGGTGTCTCCTCTTCGAACCGATCTCTGTTCTTTTGAGCGAGAAACTTCTGGTAGTACTTGCACAACGAGAAACAAACCAAAAAACAGTATTAATTTCACAGTTTGACAGTATTAATTTCACCAGGTTGAAAACAACGAAAATTTGACTTGCAAAGAATTCGACATTTCATAGATGCTGAATACACATAATGACAGAATTCGACATTCAATACAATACACATGTTGACTAAGAGTTTACCTGAAAACTCTTTCGAGAATTGCCTCATACGACAAAAAGTTTTCTCCGTTTCGTGACATCTTTCGGGCATAGTTGTCGATGGCCCTGTCGATTGGTCATCTCGCAATAGAGAAACAGATTTCAGATTAGTGCTGCAAAATTTGAGATTGGTATTTGAATTGACATGTGTGCAGTTAGAAGTATGTAAGTTTGTAATGGCGAGAAACAGGGTTGGTTAATGGAACTTACAAGAGATTTCCTCCCATTATCGTGTACTCAGCGATCTCCTGAGGGGCTTCAGTGGTTGTTGTTGGTTCGTACAGAAAGGGAAAGAGAAAAGGGGTCAGACACTGAGAAGTAAGTCAGAACCATGAAGATCTTGAACAGGGGAAGTCGAGGAGACTTACATGGATATACGTCGAAGTTAATGATATATCCAACCCTCTCGAGTCTAGGGAACCGAGTTTCAGAGGTAGCAGAGGAAGAATCCGGTTGCAGATTTGGGAATCGTGACGGAGAGGCCATTATAGGTGATTGATTGAGATTTTAAGTTTTTATTTCGCAAGAGAAGAGAAAGTGAGGAGCCCCATTGGTTGCTAACCTAGGGTTTTCTGAATACGTAATTATATTGAAATTAATTAATACTCTCGAGACGCTTCCTATATTATCAGCCGAAACGTGAATTCGTCACTCTTAAGTCATAACTCAGCCGAAACATGAATTCGTCACTCTTAAGTCAGCCGCTTATTTTGCACAAAGCATTATATAACTCAGCCGAAACATGAATTCGTCACTCTTAAGTCAGCCGATTCAATCAGTCGCTATTAAGGAGAGTAAACGTTGACTAACACATAAGTCAGCCAGCCTTTACTCAGTAACCGAAGAGTTGCTATTAATTTTTTTTAAATCAATAAAATACAATACAATCTCTTTAGTGTTTTAGTGTTTCACAAAACCCCTATTTGAACTGCCCTAACACATTATAAGTTCCTTCATCTAAGATCTCTGATGCCATCTTCACCCGTAAGCCCTGAATATTCGCATCATTTATCCCATGGAAAGTAGTGCCAAACTTCAATGCATACACCCCACAGTCGCCAATTTGGACATTTTGTGGGATGTATTTACCGCTCCTCCTTCGGAACAAAAACTGCTTCACTCTAGGTTTTCGGAGATTGGCAGGAACTAATTCGTTAATCATAAATGGGATCATGTGCGAAAACGGCCTAAAGGAGTCACGGATTTTTTTTCACTTTCGAGTGTCACCTGTCCAATGATGGGATCGTAAACGTCGATCTTCTCATTAACAAGGTCCACGTGATATGCCACCCAATGATCTCCTCCAGTTTGTAGAACTCCGTACAAGTGATCCACATCTTCTAACCACTTCTTGTTTGTTTGCAAGTCATTAGGAGTTTTGCCGTTTACTAAATCCCCATACCCAGCTGTGAACTTAAACGTTTTTGGTTTGATCTTGAACTATATGTAATCCATAGACCATACTGCAGTAAACCAAATGTCCATAAATCCAATTCGCTTGGAGTAGAATGGGGAGGGATCTAGCATGGATTTTTTTATGAGGATTCTCATATACGCGGAAATATGCTGTACAAAGAAAAATTATACTTAACTCAGTCCCATATAATATATAACTCAGACATAAAGCATACTTAAGCCTACATAACTCAGACATATAATAAATAACTCAGACATTACGTATATTTAACTCAGCCCCATATAATCTATAACTCAGACATAAAGCACACTTAAGCCTACATAACTCAGACATATAATAAATAACTCAGACATTACGTATATTTAACTCAGCCCCATATAATCTATAACTCAGACATAAAGCATACTTAAGCCTACATAACACAGACATATAATTAATAACTCAGACATTACGTATATATAACTCAGCCCCAACAGAATACTTATATCATCAGACAGCCATCCATAATCTATCCTTGGCCAATACTTTCTCTCAGACATGAGAACTCTGTAGAACTCGATCTCGTCTGTACCCTTTGTAAATGGAACATCCCTAAAACAATTAAACACTAGTTAGTTTAGGCAAATATTGCTAATAGCCGTATTAACATATGCTCTAAAGGGTTATACTCGAATGGCTTTAGGTGATCCAAAAGTTTAGCCACTTTAACCGGATCAGCAGGTGCGACAGGATCATAGATTGCCGGTGAAGGTTCATAATTTTTCCTCATGCACGTCATTCCATTGTCTCCAATATAAGGAAAAACTCGTGCTTGAGGATCCTTTTCTAGCCTCCCTGAAGACCCATCAGGAGATAATTTCACCCTTGACTCCCGATAAGCCTTAATTCTCTCCGACCTAATCCTGTCCTCTTCCTCCTCATCAGACTCCGGCAGCACTTCATTATATTCTGCGACAACTTGGCTGGTGACATCCACAATCTCACTGTCGTCGTTTAAAATCTGTTTCTTCTTTGTTGGGATAGTCACTTCCGGAGGTTTCGGATCGTCGTTGCCTTTACGATTCCTCGCTGTCCTCCTTCTTACTTGCCCCTCCTTTTTTAAAGCATCGGCCTCCTTCTTCTTTAAAGCAGCGGCCGCCTTCTTTAAATCAGCGGCCTCCTTCCTCTTTAAAGCAGCGGCCTCCTTCTTCTTTAAAGCATCGGCCTCCTTCTGCTTTTTAACCTCAGCGTCCTGCTTTTTTGCCTCAACCAATTTCTTAGCAGGAGAAACAGTAACGAAATCAACTGTTTCTTCTTCGTCATTACCAAACTCCTCAGCCAATTTCAATTTGGTCTTACAAACTGGTTCAGTACTTTTAAGCTGTATTAACATATAAACATAACTCAGCCATAATAAAAAGAATAAATCTGTCGTTATCTAACTATAACTCAGCCGTCAAATAGGTAATAAATCAGTCGTCAAATATAGGTTATAACTCAGCCTTCAAATGTAACCATAACTCAGCCGTCAAAAATAAACATAAATCAATTGTAACGTACATTATGCAGGGGGCTGTTGACTGGTTCAGGACTTTTATCTGGTTCAGGAATTTTAAACTCGTCCTTCTGCGGCTGTATTAACATATAAACACAACTCAGTCGTCGAATAATAAGGATAACTCAGTCGTCAAAAATAAACATAACTCAACTGTAACGTACCTTTGGACTATTAACGGATTTGTGCGGGAAGTTGTTCACTTTTGATTGGTTATCATCCTTTTGAGTACTGTTCCGTGCCTCGAGAGCATTCAGACGCTCTCTTATTTGCATCCGATCATTCTCAATAGATGAAACTCTTTCTTCCACAGCATCTCGGACTGTATCACCAATCATCTTCTTCAAATCTGACAACTCTCCAAATTTTGTGTTATAGGCGTTTAATTGCGCCTCAACACTGTCTATTCTACTACCAAAGTTGTCAAACTTGTCAAATCTTCTGACAAGGTTTTCCAGGACATTGACTACGGTCGTCAAATCCGTCTCTTTCCCCATATCCTTGTAGCTACTATACTGCAACACAATCTCACTGTTGCTTACTTCCTGTTTTTTCATAGCTTTCTTCTGTTTTTTGGCGGGGGGTTGATCGGAATCTAACGAAACTGCAGCCTTCATTTTTTTTCTTCTTCCCATCGCTCTTCACATCCCAAAAACCTCTAACAAACCTACCCGCATGTATGTCTGTTACCAGATTTACAACTTCTGGGTCATTTTCTTCACTCGCCCACTGCGGAAACATCTCTTCTACAGCCTCCTTCATGACCATTTTCTTCACACGCACCTGCATAGTAAATCAGCCATAAACTCATAAGTCAAACATCAAAAGATTCATAACTCAGCCATCAAGTAACTTATAAGTCAGACATCAAATGATTCATAACTCAGCCATCAAGTAACTTATAAGTCAGACATCAAATGATTCATAACTCAGCCATCAAGTAACACATAAGTCAGACAGAATAAAAAGATCCATAACTCAGCCAAGTCAACCTTCTTACCTCACCATGGTCTCTGATCTCCTCAGCTATGGCTGTAGTAAGATTTTTACGTGTACGGGTTCCACCCCATCGCAAAAGAGGAATTTCGTTCTCATTGACTACTCTTCCAAACCGCTCTCCGAAGCAGGTCACAGATTCATACGCCCAAACCAGCAACACGTCCTTCATGCCGCTAATGGTGTACGACTTTCCTTCTGGATTCAACATCTTAACTGAACCAACCAGAACTTCGAATGCAGTCCGACCCCACGGATAAGTCCTCAAGGCTTCATCGTCGAATACTCTTTTTGCACTTTCAAAGGGTATTCTAGAATTATGATGCAAGCCATAAAGTCCCATGGCTTGAAGAAGCAACAGCCCTAACCATTTCCTCTTTTCAAAACTCCAGCCTCGACAGCCATCTAATGCTGCCCTCAGTTCATCTAACTTGTGTCCTACCCCAAGCGGCACCTTCAACTCCTCCCAGAAAGTTTCGTATTGCTCAGGTTCAAAACTTTCTGTTGGCAGTGGATCTGTGTTTAGACCCGTGAGCGCACCAAATTCGATTAAGCTAAACCTAATAGGTTGATCAACAACGAGAGACCAAATCTCCTTGTCATGTACTCGTAGCTGTCTACATAGTAGATAGTGTACAGTCTTCCCAGACCACACCAATTGGCTATCAGCTAGCTTAGCAACTACTCCAACAGGAAACTGCTTGATGTGTTCCCACACATCATGTCCTATTGCGTCTCTGACTCTACGGAACTCTCCCAAATGGACATTGTGATTAATTTTTTTATTTTCCAGCCTAGAAACCCCTTCAGCGCATAGTCTTGGAGGGTAATCCCTTGCTTGATCTTCAGGAATTGCATGATATTCAGACATCTGAACATAAAAGACATAACATATTAATGATAAATCAGCCGCAAAAAAAATCACACTCAGCCACAACTAACAAATAAACCAGCCGCAACCAAACACAAACCCAGCCACAACAAACAAATAAATGAGTTTGTGTTATGTTTGATTTAACATAACACAAACTCAGCCACAATAGCATTGCACATGTAAATCAGTCGCAACACAACACGAATCAGCCATAGCATAACAATAAATCAGCCGCAATAAATAACTTAAACAACCACTAGCAATGATAAACAAGCCGCCACAGAATAAAAAATCAGCCACAATACCGTTAACAAGCGACAAACACCTTCGATTCCTCAGATTATACTCAAAATAAATCTGAAAACTCAAAATAAAACGAAGGAAGATGAAGAATCCCCACTCCTCTGTTTATACTCACCTTCGACTAAAATCCGACTGTGAAAATGCAGAGCAGACGTTTCGACTAAACCGGCGGTGAATGTTTCTCAGAAATCGACTAGAGAGAAAACAGTAGAAGTTTCGACGACAACACACGAAGTTTTTAATTTTCCGTCCTTTGAGTTTCCTTCTCTGACTTGTTAAGACGGTTAACGTAATTAGTGACATGGAACAGTGATTAGTGACGTGGATTAGTTAATCATTTTTTAATTATAAATAACCTCAATTAAAAAAAAAATAACCAAGGGTGTTTATTGTAATTTACTAGGCTTTAAAAACTTTTGAATAATTTCCAAAAGATGTATGCTATTCTAGTAATATAACAACTTTTCTATGCTATTTGAGTAATTTTCTCTTTTTTATATCTAGTATTAAGATTAAACTTGATTTTGGTTTAGCTTAATGAAGGGTGTAGAAGTCTCTAGAAACATCATATAATCTCATCACCTCCTTTCAGATTCTAGAAGATTAGCACCTCCTTAAGTGTTTCTAGAAGGGTAGCATCTCCTTAAATGTTTCTAGAGAGTTGTAAGATAGTAAGGAAATAATCTAAGAGATTGTAAAGAACTCTAGAAACTTCTAAAATATCTATGAAGTAAGGAGGTTATTGTAAGGAGGTTAGAATAATCTAGAGCTTGTGTAAGATATTTTGGGAGGCTATAAATACCTCTCCACCTCTCTCATTTGTAATAAACAAGAAGAGCAAGAAAGTTGAGCAAGTAATAAAAATAAAGTTCTTCCATATTTCTTCATCATACTTAGAGGGTCTTTTGTTTCTTTCGAGTATCTCGGGGTATTACGGTCTTGGGCTAGTGCTAAGCACTATCATAAGGTTTCTCTACATGGTAACAGAGCCATTGTGCTCATCAAGATCGGGGTTTTAAGAGAGCTTGGGTTTACTCTAAGTATGGAATCAACGGGTCGTGTTGTTGGATTGGGAATGGAGATCTTAAACCAATCTAACTATCGGTTATGGAAGTCATGTATGGAGTCATACATTTTTAGTGAGGATTTATGGGATGTCGTCGGCGGTAGTAGCACAACACAACCAAGGGGAGCTGCTACGACAGCAGAAGCGACAAAGGAGTGGACACGGAAGAATGCCAAGGCGGAGTTTGCGTTAAAGAGGTTAATATCCTTGGGAGTATTTGAGCATGTCTCAAGGTGCGATTCTGCTAGTTCCAATTGGCGGGCGTTAGATCAATTGTTCAACAAGAAAAATGAAGCTCGATTACAGTTGTTAGAGAATGAGCTGGCGAATGCGAAGCAGGGGGAGTCTTCTATCTCGGAGATTCTTCATTAAGGTAAAAAACCTTTGCTCTGAGATTAATAGTCTTAATCCGGAGGAGTCAATTTCAGAGGCTCGGTTAAAACGGTCTATTATTCGAGGTCTACGACCCGAATATACACCGTTTGTGACTTCGGTTCAAGGATGGCCTACTCAACCTTCCTTGGAGGAGTTTGAAAATTTACTAGCTTCGCAAGAATCCTTAGTCATGCAAATGGTGGGAGTTAAAGTCCATGATGACTCGGGGAGTGCATTTATAGCTCGGGGACAACAGAGTTTCACAGCTAAACCTAAGGATGGTGGTTCAAAGAACAATGATAGAAGAGAAGGATCTTCTATGGGATATAAGAGACGGCTTAAGTGCTACCGGTGTGGGAAACTTTGGCATTTCAAAAAAGATTGTCGAGTCAAGCTGAAGGAAACAAATATGGCGGAATCAAAAAGTGATACTGAAGACAAAGAATTGGGAAGTTGTTTCATGGTGGAGGCTGCATGTCCAGGAATATCTGCAACCAAAAATTTAGAAAATGGTTGGGTTGTAGATTCTGGTTGTAGCCATCATATTACCGGAGATGAGAAGTTATTTTCAAATCTTCAGCAAAATGATGGGAAAGAAGCCATTATTACCACAGATTATTCAGTCCACCAAGTTGAGAAGGAAGGAAGTGTTGTCATTAAAGGAGATGATGGAAGTCCAATCACACTCAAGAACGTATATCATGTTCCTGGAGTAAAGAAGAATCTTCTCTCTGTGGTGAATGCGGTTGACTCAGGTAACTACATTTTGTTTGGCCCAAGAGATGTTAAGTTCTTAAAGAACATTAAAGAGTTAAAGGCGGATGTGGTTCACACTGGAGCACGGGTTAAGGATTTATATGTCTTATCGCCCTCAAACACGTATGTGGAGAAGATGAGTGCCAATGACAATGCCTATATATGGCATGCTAGACGTGGTCATATAAATAGGACTAAGCTGAAAGTCATGGTGAATAAGGATTTGGTTAATGGACTACCAAAATTGAAGATTCAAGATGAAGGAAAACTTTGTGAAGGACGTCAATATGGAAAATCACATAGGCTTCCATTTGACAATTCTACTTCACGGTGTAGTGCTCCATTAGAGAGAATCCATAGTGATTTGATGGGTCCAACAAGAACATCCTCCTATTCCGGGTTTCGCTACATGTTGTTGTTTGTTGATGATTTTTCATGGTACACGTGGTTATACTTTGTGAAAGAGAAATCAGACGTATTTTCTAGGTTTCAAGAATTTAAGGTTACCGTGGAAGGCGAATTGGGTCGGAAAATAAAAACTCTGAGAACGGATAATGGAGGGGAGTTTATGTCAAAGGAGTTTCTCTCTTTTTGTCGAGATCATGGAATTAAGAGAGAGCTTACATGTCCATGCACACCTCAACAAAATGGAGTAGCAAAAAGAAAGATCAGACATCTAAGCGAGACTTGTAGAAGTTGGTTACATGAAAAAAACTTGCCTAAAGCTTTATGGGCAGAAGGCATGAGATGTGCAGCATATGTCATCAATCGGATGCCGCTTAGTCCGATTAGTATGAAGTCTCCTTATGAGGTGCTTCATGGGAAGAAGCCAACGGTGAAACATCTGAGGATATTTGGATCAATTTGCTATGTCCATGTGTTCGACTCTCAAAGAATTAAGCTGGAGGCAAAGGCGAAGAAGTGCATCTTTGTCAGCTATGATGAAAAAAAGAAAGGATGGAGGTGTATGGATCCAGAGACACACAAGTACGTTGTGTCTCGTGATGTTGTCTTTGACGAAGTCTCTTCATACTATGGGCCACCTCAAGTGTTGGTTGAGCAAGAAGGTGATAGTTCCTCTAAGATCAATGAACCAGTTCTTGAAATGCCTAGTGAAGGTGGAAGTCTAAGAAAAGAGACGCAAGGTGAAAGGGGGAGCACTAGCCAAGAGGAAAATGAAGAAGAAGGTCATGGTTCTTTGGTTAATCAAAGACCAAAAAGGGACATTGTGAAGCCTGCTAGGTACAGGGATAAAGATTTTATCACTACGTACCAATGCTACTTTGCAGCTCCATTAGATGAAGAAGAGCCAACATCATATGATGAAGCAAAAGGAGTTTATGAGTGGGAGACCGCGATGAAGGAGCAAATTGATGCTCTAATAAAGAATGAAACTTGGGATTTAGTTCCGAAACCCAAGGATGTCCAACCTGTTTCTTGCAAATGGGTGTATCGAATTAAGAGAAAGACGGATGGGAACATTGACATATTTAAGGCAAGGTTAGTTGCTCGAAGGTTCTCTCAAAAGTTTGGAGATAATTATGATGAGACTTTCAGCCTTGTGGCCAAGATGACTACGGTACGCTCACTCTTATCTTTAGATGCAAGCTTTGGATGGAAGTTATGGCAAATAGATGTGAAGAATGCCTTTCTATACGGCGAGCTTGATAAGAATATTTTTATGGAGCAACCACTTGGTTTCAAATCACGAGAGCATCCTGATTATGTCTGCAAGCTCAAGAAAGCATTATATGGGTTGAAACAAGCTCCACGAGCCTGGTATGGGAAGCTTGCTCAGTTTCTTCAGTTTTGTGGGTATGTACCATCGAATTCTGATCCGAGTCTATTCTTGAAGAAGAATGGAGGAGTCCATGTGGTAGTTCTACTTTATGTAGATGACATGATAATTACGGGAATGATGAAGCGGAAATTGCTCGTCTACAAGAGAATATGTCGATAAGGTTTGAAATGAAAAAGTTGGGTGAACTGAATAACTTTCTTGGTTTGGAAGTTGAAAGGATTAAGGATGGAATATTCATCGGCCAACAAAGCTATGCAAGAAGGATTGTTGAGAAGTTTGGAGTACACGAAGGAAAGATGCGTACTACTCCGATGGATGTGAAAATAAAGCTTAGGCGTGATGAAGGGTCCTTTTTACCTGATCCTCGACCTTATCGCTCTCTTGTAGGAAGTTTTCTATACTTAACCATTACAAGACCTGACATTGCCTTCGTGGTAGGTCTCGTAAGTCGGTTTATGCAGGCACCAAGGAAGCCGCATCTCGAAGCAGTTAAGAAGATCTTTAAGTATGTGAAGACAACCTTGGTATGGGTCTGGTATTCAAGTACAATGCCAAGGTTTCGCTTCATGGTTTCACAGATGCTAACTTTGGTGGAGATGTGGATGATCGAAAATCCACTTCAGGTTATGTGTTCTTATGTGGAGACACAAGTGTTTCAGGTGTAGCAAGAAACAACCAACGGTGTCGTTGTCTACCACTGAAGCAGAGTATAAAGCTTCGACTCTCGTAGCTCAAGAATGTATATGGCTTCCAAGACTCCTTGAAGATTTGTTCGAGCAAATCAATAAGCCGACTGCAATCTATGGAGATAATCAAAAGTGCTATCAAATTGGCTAATAATCCAATGTTTCATGCAAGATGAAACATATTAAGCTGGAACATCACTTTATACGAGAGAAAGTGCTTGATGGGACAATCGAAGCTTTCGAGGTTCGAAGTGAGGATAATGTTGCAGATATTTTCACCAAGTCATTACCGAAGGGACAGTTCGAGCTATTTCGTTCGAAGCTCGGGATGGTTGACAAAATCAAGTTTAAGGGGGAGTATTAAGATTAAACTTGATTTTGGTTTAGCTTAATGAAGGGTGTAGAAGTCTCTAGAAACATCATATAATCTCATCACCTCCTTTGAGATTCTAGAAGATTAGCACCTCCTTAAGTGTTTCTAGAAGGGTAGCACCTCCGTAAATGTTTCTAGAGAGTTGTAAGATAGTAAGGAAATAATCTAAGAGATTGTAGAGAACTCTATAAACTTCTAAAATATCTATGAAGTAAGAAGGTTATTGTAAAGAGGTTAGAATAATCTAAAGCTTGTGTAAGATATTTTTGGGAGGCTATAAATACCTCTCCACCCCTCTCATTTGTAATAAACAAGAAAAACAAGATGAACAAGTAATAAAAATAAAGTTCTTCCATATTTCTTCATCATACTTAGAGGGTTTTTTGTTTCTTTCGAATATCTCGGGGTATTACGGTCTTAGGCTAGTGCTAAGCACTATCATAAGGTTTCTCTACATCTAGAATATAAAATTCTAAAACAATCATGCGAATATACCCATGACAATAAGATTTAGAAAATTTTAAATATAATTAGTATAAAAATTGAGATTCAAGATTAGAGTTTCATTAAGGGTAATATAGAGATTTAACATTTCAACTTTTATTCTGGTGCATATTCACCTCTCTAATAGTATAATAGATAACACACTTTTCTCTCCATCTAAAACCTCCACATCATCAACAACAAAAATTAAAATTAAATAAGTAAATAAATAAATAAAAATAATAAATACAAGATTATAAAATATTCTATTGGAAATAATAATATAGGGAAACAAAACAAAACTAGATGTAAGGAGATATGAATTTGCATCAGAAGATTACGAAATAAATGTTAGTGAAAAATTGTTCAAGAGAATTTGACTAAATTTCGGAAAGATATATGCACAAGTCTAACATAAAATCTTTTAGATCGCATTTACGGTCTCAAATAAATTACTTCTTATAAAACACATGACATAGATTATTGTATAGGGTTATCATGATTAAAATCGAGCTAAATTTTTTTTATTATATAAACGTGATATGTGAAATAAGATAGAGAAATTCATTATTGGATCGAAATTATATATCTTATCGCATGTTGCGTTTGCTTTGATAGATAAATCGTTATCACCAAACTCATTGTAACATAATGAATATTTCGTTCATCCTTTGAAGCAAATGATAGTTCATGTTTGGCACATTCACATTTAATGTGGTGTTACATCATGTCCGCATATGCATCTAATAATTTTTACGATTAAGTCATTGGTCAACATTAAAAATTTCCGGCAGATGTTTTAATGAAACTTTGAAAAGAACTTTCGCCGAGATAAAAGATTGTGGGATGATAACCGAGATCTTTTTCTCTTTATTGAGGTTAATAATTACTTTGGTTACCACATGGCACATAGTGATTCGTTGTTTTTTAAATAATAATTATCAATATATATGTTACATATTGTTTGCTAATATATATATATATATATATAAAAAATTTAAAACAAAAATATCATTTATATATTCAATTCTTCGTATCGTTAGCAGTTAAAAAAAAAATCTCGCGAAAAAATCTAGTTTGTGTTAATAAGCTAAAACATTAATCTTCAAGGGACGGAGAAAGTATTATGATAATTACTTTCAAAAATAAAATTGATAAAATAATAATATGTGATTTATGGTTCTTTAAATAAGATTAAAACAATTTTTAATTTTAATTTACGTCATTAGATCTCTAATATAACAGAGTTAACTTTTTCGTCAAGCGTAAATGAAAAAATTATTTTGATAGTTTATTTAACTAAATTTGTTACCTTGAAACTTTATTGTTTAAATGATAAATTTTAGACGTTTAAAGTATATTAGTGATCGGTACTTTACAAGTTTTACCATCTTTCTCTTTTTCTTTTGATATCTTGTTTACCATAAAGTATCTTCTTCTTTTTATGATACAATCTCGAACCGTCTGCTTTGAATAAGTACTTGAGGCATGGGCGTTCACTATTCCATATGATATCATTTATGGTATCATTTATTAAAAGTCTTTGGATCTTTATTTGTATATGGTAATTTTTTTGGTTGGAGCAAAATATAATGACTCATTTGAAAACTTTTATGTCTGATTGGTGACCACGTTTGAACATAACGGTTGAAAGTTTTTGAGCGGTTGAACAGAGAATCGTTTGAAACAAAGCGGTTAAGAATAGTGGTTAGAGAAAGCGGTTGGATAATAGAGAATAGTTCAAATATAAGCTTGATTGGTATCATTATAGCGGTTGAATATAATTAGATAAAATTATGTAATATAATTTTTTTTTAAATGATTTTAAAAATATAATGCATTGAAAAATAATTTTAAATTAATAATATGAATTATTAGTAAACATATATTACAATTATTAACTTTCAAAACATTAAGCAAATATCCTTCTAATTGTTTCATAAATTTAAATAATTAGCTATAATATTTTTTTTAAATTGTTATTTTTTGGATAATTCGAGTTTAAAATAATGAAATCGAACTAAATGCAAAAAACAACGGATATTTATGAATATTTCGAATAATCTTTAAGTAGTACTAGTATGAATATTTTGGATAACCGAAATCGAACCCGATTAAAACCGAACCAAAATTTGAAAATACTTGAATGGGTATTATATTCCTAAAATCGAAAACCCGATAACCGAATTAACCGACCCAAAACCCGAATGGTTACCCAAATGCCCATGCCTAGTTCAAACAACCTTTTTATCAATCGCCCGTTTGCAATTTCATTTTCCAACCGTCTGTTTCAAACGATCGTTTAATTGGTAGCAAACGAGCGGTTGAACCACATCTCCTTTTCAAATAGTGTACTAGAGTCATCTTGTGCTAAGACCTTTGTTCTACAAGTGCGAAATAGGCTAGTTTCCTTATTTGGTTCAAGATATAACCGTTGGAAAAAAAATATGCAGGCATGGCCGGTCCGGTTTAACTTTCCACTGGTATCAACTTTGGAAAGCCGTGAAGCCAAGGTGGCTTGTAGCTGAGCCGCATTTATGTTGGACTGAAATGATTAATCTCTGGTTCATGGATGTAATCAGATAGAACTGGGTGTGGTATATGATGTGGTAGATCAACGGGGATTATCTATTTATCATGTATGCTTCATGTCTGTGAGAATGTCTTAGGATTATCTAGCATGAGGTAACATTGTTAGTTAGAGATCTACACTTCAAAAGGTAGTAGCATTATCAACTACAAAAGCTGAATATGTAGCTTTATCAGTAGCTATTACGGAAGGAAGCACTTTTGCTGAAGAATTTGGATTTCCTCAAGATTTAGTGGAGGTTCATTGTGATTTGCGAAGTGCAATTGCACTTTCAAAAAATGCAGTCCATCATGAGAGGACTGAACACAGTGATGTGAAGTATCATTTTGGTAGAGATCACATCAACAAAGAGAAGATTCAATTACTGAATATGTCAACACCTTACAATCCTGAATATAGTTTACAAAGGTTCTACCAGTAAGCAAGCTATCTCTCAAGGAATGGAGGTTATGCATTCAGGTGTTGAATGCTGGTGTCCGGGTTTGGATATAGAAAGTTCATCAAGTTTTCCGATCATATCTAAGGTGGCGTTTTGAAGATATAGTTATAATTTCAAGAAGCTAAGGTTAATGTTGGCTAAAGTCTTGAAAAGCCTTAAAGACAAATAGAAGTTTTCAGGGAGTTGTGTGAGCTAACTGGAATAGTCAACTAAGATTAATAAATGTGTCTCTCTCTAGTACAAAAAGACTTGTTTTGAGAGAAACTTATTGATGAGTAACAAAGTTTTACCTTATGTAAAACAACCTAGGGTGCAAGTGCATAACCAATCAATTGTAGTATTTAGGGATCAGATCCACAGAGAATTAGAAACACTCAATAGCAATGTGAATTAAGAACTACGCTACGCTAGGCAGGTGGTTATGAGAGTGATCAAACGGTAATTGAAATCGGTTTTAAAACAATAATAAAGAAACGTTGGGTCTTTCGGGAATTCTTAGGGTTCATAGTTCGAATTATTTAGGTAATTCCTGGAGATAATTGATTCAGTTTTCCTCCTAGAACATGAACGCATAATAAACCCGGCTAGATCCGGGTTTGTTTGGGCTAGATCTGAGTTGGATCCGTTTCCGATCTATTCGGATGTTGGTCGGATTTGCTTCCATATATATCGGATATAAATCCGACTTTGTTCGATTGTTTCATACGGCTAAGTCCGGGTTTCTCTCTCACTTTTTGGGAGAATAGATTTCTTTTCCCCTTCGCTTTATTCCATAAAGTTTCTATGATTTTCTCCAAAATTTCTTTGTCTCCTTCAACTTTTCGAGGAGTAATATCTTCGTCAGTTTTATTTGCTCATGATGTAAGATTACATCAATATGTTGGTGTAGTCGGTGATGGAGCTTCCGTGAAATTGTGGGTGTTGGAAGAAATTTGAAGCAGATTTTCCAGTAGATCTTGGCGCTTCTTCCATGGGTTTAGAGATCAGCAGAAGGGAAGGGGATTGGTTGAGGCCGTATAGATTTCTACGGTGGCCGAAGAAGGATGGCGGTGATGCTGGATCTTGGACGCGTGTCTTCGAGCCTTTAAACACGTGTCTTATGCTAAATCACTTGTGCTTATTTAATTTCTTTTTTTTTTTTTGTAAAATTGATTTAGCTTAGATGGGCCTTAATCCTCTTTTATAATTTATATCCTTCTATAATTGCCCTTTGGGCTTCATCAATGTTAAAAGTGTTGTAGACAAAAAAAAAAAAAAAAAAAACTTTTGTAGTTCATGTCGGTATATCCTGAGTTGCGGATCGAATAAACCGTTTGTTACGTAGACTGATGAGGTTCCGCCTATATTGTACCAATACAGAAAGAAACCAAGACCGGTCACAAGAAGCCCTTGCGGTCCCGTACAAGAGGAGAAGATTCCAGAAGATGGTACACGCGGATAAGGGATAAGGGTCAAACATGGTCAACACGGTCAGCAACAACCAAGGAGTGTCACTTTTCTTCTTAAGGGAGCAATCTGTTACGTTTGTGTTTTTCATCTAGAGATTGGATCAAATGTGTGAGAGAGAAGAGAGTAGTAAGAAAGTATTGCTCTTGTAAGATACGTGTTCCTCTTTGTTGATAAATAAAGCATTGATCTTTGTTTATCTTTACAAAATCGTGTTCTTTGTTTTACAAACCGTATCAACTTGGTATCAGAGCAAGGACGTTTCTTTGGGAACCATGGGTCCGAAATCTGATTCAAGGTTGGTGACAGTCAAATAAACGGTGACCGACTTACAAAAGGGGTTGAAGGATTTGAAGCTTACCACAGATCGACACATGACGGTCTTAGAGCGAATAGAACGGCGGATTGTGGAAGAATCAGTGGCACGAGCACGTGACAAGGATGCTTACCGTCCTACGCTCAGCCCAGGGACGTCACCTTCGGTGTCAACATCGGCCGGCGATCAGGGCAAAGCCATCACGCATGAGCCGTCGGACCCTTCCGATACCACTCCCTCCGGACCAAACACTGGGGGAATACAAACCGGTCAGATCCTGCCTCACGTAGGAAGGCCACCGGACGACTAGATGGAACCACTGACACGCCGGCTCGAGCTTCCGAGTTTCAACGGGGAGAGCGCGGAGAGCTGGGTGGTACGAGTGGATCAGTATTTCGATGTGGGCAACTTCTCCGAGACCCAGAAACTTCAGGCGGTGGGAGTGTGCTTCGATGGAGAAGCCTTAACTTGGTTACAATGGGAAAAGGGGCGAAACCCGTTTAATAACTGGGAGCAGCTGAAGATGCGAGTCTTAGAGCAGTTCGCGAGTAGCTGCGACACGAGTGCTAGTGAGAGTGGCAGGGTGCGATGGACGAGTCACCGGGTCGTCTCTCGGCCAGTCACGACAAAGGGATGGAGCGGTTGGGCTCCGCAAGGGGGCAAGGCCCATCGGGACCAAATGTGAACAAAACGTTTAATGGGCCAGCCCAAAATTGGCCCACGCAGCCTTCGAGCCCGGTTAAACAGACAGCGGCGTTTAAGGAAGGGGATTCGTGAAACCCTAATAGCCACAATTGGGTCCGACATCCCTTTCGTCGCCTGACCCCAGCCGAGATCGCACACAGACATGATAATGATCTGTGTTATCGATGTGACGAGAAGTACCACCGTCGTCATCTCTGTCCGAAGGGAAAACTCTGGTTGCTGGTGGTCCAGAACGACGGGGTGGATTTGGAACTGGAAGAAAACAAAGAGGCAACGGAGAGAGAAGACGGTCTCGAGGTCGCCAAGATGACGGAGTTATCCCTAAACTCTCTGGTGGGGATTTCGTCCCCGCGGACCATGAAACTCCGAGGCGTGGTCGGAGAAACGGAGGTAGTAGTCATGATCGATAGCGAGGCGACACATAACTTCATCTCCGATGAGTTGGTCCGACGCTTGGGGATAATTCTAATGAAGACCAACGGATATGGGATCCTGACTGGGAACGGCGTGACGGTCCAGGGTAAAGGGATTTGTATGGGCGTTTCCTTGCAGCTCCAAAAGCACACGGTACACGCGGATTTCCTGCCCTTGGAATTGGGCAGTGCGGATGTGATACTGTGAGTCCAGTGGCTCGAAACGTTGGGAGATATGAACGTGAAATGGAAGCTCTAGAAGATGCAGTTCCAAGACTTGGGGACCAAGATCACCTTACAAGGGGAACCGGCGTTGATTTGTGCGGCGGTCTCGCTCAAGGCTCTGTGGAAAGCTATAGAGCGGCAAGGACACGGAGTGATGGTGGAGTTCAGGGGCTTACAAACCACTACGGCCCCTACGGTCACTCAGCCCCAAATACCCAGGGAATTTCAAGGAGTAGTCGCTGCGTTACCACAGGTTTTTGAGGAGCCACAGGGGTTGCCTCCTTCGAGAGGGAAGGAACATCAAATCGTTCTTGAACCCGGCTCAAGACCAGTCAGTGTGAGGCCATTCCGATACCCGCAAGCGCAGAAAGAGGAGATTGAGAAGCAGGTGAGGGCTATGTTAGCCGCAGGGATTATATGCGACAACAACAGCCCATTCTCTAGCCCGGTTTTACTGGTCAAGAAGAAGGATGGCAACTGGAGGTTTTGCGTCGACTACAGGGCCCTGAACAAGGCGACCATACCTTACAGCTTCCCTATACCGATGATTGAACAATTGCTGGATGAGCTCCATGGAGCCACAGTGTTCTCCAAGCTGGACCTGAAGTCGGGTTACCACCAGATCTTAGTGAAGGCAGAGGATGTTCCTAAGGCGGCGTTCCAGACGCAAGACGGGCACTACGAGTTTCTGGTTATGCCGTTAGGCTTGACGAATGCTCCGGCCACCTTCCAATCACTCATGAATGACGTTTTCCATCAACATCTGCGGCGGTTCGTTCTGGTGTTCTTTGACGACATACTCGTCTATAGCCAGAGTATGCAGGACCACAAGGAGCACCTGCACAAGGTCTTGCAATTACTGGCTAATCATCAGCTCTACGCCAACCAAAAGAAGTGCCAATTCGGTGGGGAAGAGATTGACTACCTGGGGCACATTATATATAGCTAGAGAGTGGCAGCTGATCCGAGCAAGATTCGGGCCATGGAGACTTGGCCAAGCCCAAAGAACATCAAGGCACTGTGGGGTTCCTTGGCCTTACCGGGTACTACCGCAAGTTCGTCCAAGGGTACGGGAAAATTGCTGGACAGGAGATGATTCCCTAGCTGTTCTCATTGTCAGTACCGGCTTCCATCCAATTGGAGGAGATAGGGTCCGCAGTAAACCAAGACCCAGAGCTCAAGAGACTCAAGGAGAAGGTGATTCAGGACCCTGCGACTCATCTTGACTACGCCGTTGTCCAAGACCGGCTCCTAAGGCAGGGCAAGTTGGTGTTACCCAGTTCGTCATCCTTGGTAGGGGTTATACTAAGGGAGTATCACGATGGGGTTATGGGAGGTCATGGGGGCATATTGAAGACCCAGAAATGAATTGGAGCATTGTTTTATTGGAAGGAGATGATGAGCGACATCCGCCAATATGTGGCCGCCTGTCAGGTATGTCACAAACATAAATACTCTACACTTGCTCCGGCTGGTTTTCTTCAACCTCTACCAATTCCTTCCAACATTTGGGAAGACATCTCCATGGACTTCTTCGAAGGACTCCCCAAGTCAGAAGGATACGACGTGGTGATGGTGGTGGTTGACAGATTATCCAAGTATGCCCACTTCATCAAACTCAGACACCCGTTTGACAGCCCAGGTATTACTTTGGTCTTTATCCAATAAATAGTCCGGCTTCATGTTTCCCAAGGACCATTGTGTCGGACAGGGACCGACTCTTTACAGGCAAGTTTTGGGGAGAATTTTTTAAACTGGCAGGGACCAAGCTTAGCTTCAGTACGGCCTACCATCCACAATCTGATGGGCAGACGGAGGTGACTAACCGCGGCATGGAAACCTTTCTCAGATGCTATGCCAGTGAGAAACCGAGAAGCTGGTCCCAATTCCTACCCTGGGCAGAACTGTGCTACAATTCCTCCTTCCACTCGGCTATCAAGATGACCCCTTTCCAGGCAGTATATGGCAAGGAGACTCCCACCCTGATCAAGTTTGAAACCGGGGCTGTGCGGATTTGGAAGCAAAGCTCAGTGAGAGAGATGCTATTCTACGGGTTATCCAACAACAAATCCTGAGGGCTCAGCAGTTGATGAAGAAACAAGCGGATGGTCATTGCAGAGAGGTGGTGTTTGAGGTTGGGGACAAAGTCTTCCTCAAGCTGAGGCCATACAGACAACAATCACTAGCCAGAAGGGTGAATGAGAAGCTGGCAGCAAGGTACTATGGGCCCTTTGAGATCGAAGCCCGAGTAGGAGAGATAGCCTACAAGTTGAAACTACCACCAACAGCCCAAATCCACCCTACTTTTCACGTATCTTGATTCTAAAAGGATATAGAAAAACCAAATTGGCGTTGCAGAGAATGCGTATATAAATGAGTACAGATGCTAAACTGCGTATATAATGAGTGGTGTTACTGAGGAAGTTTTTCATTGATGATATGCAGCAAGAGAAGAGAAGTACACGCAACTAAGTTTTGAATGTGGATGATCACAGTTTCTAAGTTTTGTTACAACTGTATACATAACTAATTTAAAAGAAAAGAAAAAAGAGATTCAAAAATAAGAAAAAGTTATAATTCATTTGGCTACTTGTTCGAGGACGCCAACTTTCTTCTTCCAGGAATCATCTTCTAATCCACTCCCCTGTAATGGTGGCAACGAGAAGACGCTAACTGTGGAGCTACCGCTGCGGATTTCCTTTAATACCCTCAATGCAGACACAGTGCTCTTCATATACAAGCTCTCCATGTACTCGATCTCAGATAGTTCTTTCGGAACTCTGAGAAGATCAGAACTGTCGCTTGCTGCTCCAGAAGTTGTTGGTTCTCCTTCTTCCTCCAGAATCCGACTTTTGTAACATGGGAAGAGGCGGTCGAGCATAGCCTCACACTCTTTCACAAATGTGTTGAGCAGGTCAGTCGTGAAGAAAGGTTCCTGCAGAACCTTTTGGATGAATGGTAGTCGGATAAGAGCACCCGTTCTTTTGTCGTACTTCTTGAGAATCTTTGCTAATCCTGTAAACCAATAGAACCCAATTCTATACATATTTAGGCGAATACGAATAAAGGCAACCACCTTTGAGTTATTCTAAAGAAGAAGCATAAGGAAAGAATCTACGACGAGTGGCCAATAAGAGCATATTCCTTCATTTGTGATTAACAAATAAAATACACCGATGGTGAAGAATCTGACTCTTTCCCTACACGTTAATGTTGTCAACACAAAATGAGGTGAAATGCTAAAACTGAACATGGCTGTTGTCCTGACAATGGAGAAAGAAAGTTTTTTTTACCTGTATAGTTAAGAGCACTATAATTCATCAAGAGGACCATTTCTCCATGAAAGTCTACAATCTCTTTCTTAATGTGTATCACCTCTCCATTGGAATTCTTTGCCTTTGCCACTTGGTCCTTCAATTCCTACGATTTAAGAGAACCAAAAAGTAGATAAAGATTGATCTAGTCCAGTTGTTCCTTTGATTAGGTGAAACAAATAATTCGACTGAATCAGGAGGAGGAAATAACAAGGCTCTGTTTGCAGTACCTTCAATCTGATGATGTACTCTTCCTCTTTCTCGACGAAGAAGGAATTGAATTTCTCAAGCTCGTCCTCGAGGAGGCGGATGAAATCGAGCTCCTCCTTTGTCATGTCAGCGTCGACGGAATTGGGATCGGATCTAGAACGTTTGTTTGGGCGATTGTCGCCGCCACGTGGCTCCATGAGCTTGAGCTTCTTCTTGAGCTCCTTGTAAGACAGGAACTTGTCTCTCCATTCGGGCAAGGTTTCCTCGATCTGGTTGCTCAGGCTCTTGCCGAATTTCATTCTTTCTACTAAGACACGAATTTATCAAAACTCAAACCTGCTCCTGCCTCATATATCGTTTTCTTTTTTTCCATTATACGTCGAATATTCCTAGTTTTGTTTTCCGAATATCCATTTTTTAACTCTTCGGTATTTAATATCCATTCTTTCTCTATTTATAATCACTATTCTATTAAAATCAAAATTCAAATGATTATTTGTTTTAATTTTATTGGCTTAAAACTATAACTTGTCTTATAAAACGTGACATGATTCAAATCTTTAATTATTTTTAATACAAATTTTATCATAAATTAAAATACCATAATAAATTTCGAAAATGGTAATTTATATTTTGAAAATTTGTTTATAACAACCATTCTGAAATTACTTTTAAAATTTATTCTTCTGATTTTTTTAAATAAAATACTATGAACAATTTTTTAGATCCGGTTATGGTAATATAAATATGTTACTTATTCTGTCTTTTACTTGTTTCCATATTTGTAGCAACTAAATCTCTTTCCTATTAAAACCAAAAATACAATTAGTAAAAATGCCATAAATTATTTATTTAGTTTTGTTTTTAATTTTAAAAGACCTTGTTCCCATTAACCGAGCGTTGACGGTTTGATCCCGGCAGCTCCCCTTTTACCATCTCAACCTTATTTGCTGAATTTTGTTGCATCCCTTTCTCCCCCAAATAAGCCGAGAGCATTGTCTGCTCGTGTACCGATAGATGACTGGAATAAGACCGAGTCTTGTTTTTTAGAGCCTCCGCAGAAACCGCAAACCTTTTCTTGTATTCCACCACACCACCAGGCTGCCCATTCGATTTCCCTGTCCATGATGATTCTCCACGAAACCTCTGCCTTGGCTTTGCCTTGAGTGACCTCCAGCTTTCTCCGTTCATATTGTCTTCGAGCTCCTCTTGCCCCTCAAGAACTGGTCTCTTACCCTTGCTCTTTCCTAGTGCAGCCTGATTTAAACCTGAGGATGATCCATTAAAAGCACCTGCCACTGCTCCCCTATAGCTTATCAGATCCTATATCTCTTTGTGGGAGATGATTACGTGTTTTCCAACACCTCCATTACTCGGGCACTCAGATGCTTCATGGCACAGACTGAAGCATCGTCGACAGAAACCAAATAGCCGCTAATACCGTACTCTAACCATTGTTTCCTCTCCTCCATAAAACTCCACCGTGGTCTCAAAACATAATGGTTTAAAGCCATCAATCACCACCCTGACCATTCCATTAATCGAGTCAACCGCATCATTTCCCTCTTCCACTCTGCCTAGTGCCTTACCAATTGCGCAAAAAGTTGGCTCTGCCCAGAAGTTTAATGGCACTCCGATAACCCTAATCCAGAAACGGATTTCGTAGGGATAAGAGAGCTCCACCTTTGGTTCCCATCGCACCAACGACAACATCCAATGGTCAAAATGGAATGGTTCCATTTTCATAACTTCCTCAATGTCCTCCTCTCGATCAAAATCAAATTGGAAACGTCCCATACCGAGATCTGCTCCTGCCACTCTATCCTCCATTTGCCATATGCGAGGAAGCATATAGAGGAGATTCTTCATATTCTGGACCCTTGGGTTCATGCATCGACCTGTGATAGTCCTTTGATCCTCAGTTTTTGGGACACCGCAACACCGGACTTTTCAACCATCTCTGGCTTTAGAAAATCGCTTTGGACCATTGTTAACTGACCAAAAACCGAAAGAAGATCTTTTTCTTAAGTGTGTATGAACTGCTTGATTAGCAAGAACTGATGAAGAAACGATAACCCCAAATCGACCCTTTTATACTTCAATAACAAAAAGACCCTCTTTACTCCGATTGATTTGCACAGATCGAAATCAAGATATTTCCTAATCTCAGAATCTGGATCCCAGAGCTGAGGTTGCCATAAAAATACCGACACTAGAGATCCTCTTAATTCTCTGTTCCAATTTCTTTGTTCTGCTTTTTTGCCGTAATATTCACTTCCCAAACTTGATTCCAATTTTGAAATCTGTATATCTTTGTCATTATGTGTGTGCAAACCTTTCTCTTACCAGATCCTTGATTTATTGTGATGAAATTTTCACCATCAAATTCGATTCTTTCATATCTCCCCAACAGATCTTCGTCGCAATAAGACCGTATCTTGACTCCATAACTACTCTGCAACCACAAGATAATCCCAATCCTTTTCCCTGTTCGTTCTCCGCCTTCCTCACCGATGTAAGGTCCGTCGTCGACATCAACCCGTATTAATACAGATCAAACATATCCGCAATTTTGGAACCCGAGAAGAAACCAGTGACCGCATGAGGGAGGCTGAGCCTTCAGCCGCCGCATACCCAAGTCCCCTAAACCCTAGATCGAGGAATCGATATCTAGAAAGAAAAAAAAACCCACAATTCAACATAATTACTTAATAAATATTGGATAGAAAACGTAAAAGATCAATCTTTTAAAAATATTTTTTTTTTCTCAAACATCAATTTTTTAGAAACGGATGGAATATATTCTAATCTTAGATATTGTTAGTTTTGTGTTTGTAGTGTTGTATTTTGCACTCCAAATACAGTCCGAGAGAGACCCATTAGTAGAAAGGCCAACCCACCAGACGAAATCTGATATATAGATTTGAAAAAACAACTAGAAAAATATTCTGCTAGCTGTTAAGTGGAGATGGAACCTGTAAAATGTAGTGACGGACTCATATTAGACCCACTACCATAAAGCCCAATATGCCTAGCTAAAAGCCTAGTCGATGAACCATATGATTGGGCTGAATGAAATAGTTAGCGGAATTACTTGCGATCTACACGCTGAAAAGGAGCTCGGGGATAACAGCTTGAATCAGTCAAGCCAGAGACCTCGGAGCGCGTGCTGAAAATCCGAAATCGTGAGGAGAACGTGCTACGCGAATATTGGAGCAGTTGAACTTGATTGACCACCTATATAAAGAGAGAAGAAGTCTTCTTTAAAAAAGGGTCGAATCATAATCATTTGTACCCTAGAAAATCGTCTAGAACTAAATATTGCGAGCTGCGCTCTGTTGTTTTTATTTTTCCATCTCATAAATCCTTTGTATTAATCTTGATTCTTTGATCATATTAATACAAATCCATCTCGTTATTCTCAATCTTTATTTATCTAAGATTCATACGAAGGTTTAGGCATTAATTCTTTTTCGTTAATAACAAATTCTTGGTTGAGGGTTTTCGGATCCACAATTAGTATACAAATTTTTTTATGATCTTTGTTATTACCGAAATTGTTTTATTTATTATGAGAACAAATTAGATCTAGTAAATCATATAGTTCGTATATACGTATGTTATATTATAATTTTAACAAAGTAGATTACGTGTTTGATTATAACATTTTAGAGAGTAATTTTCTATATATATCATAATTAACAGCAAATGATAATAATAAGAGACAAACTATAAGAATATAAACATAGAGAAGAACCGAGTCTTAAGGGATTGACTGAATTAAACATAAATACCAGAGATTTAAGAGGCAAACATAACAAAATCTACACGAATAAACATATTAGATAAGAAGAAAAAAAAACCCAATTAAGTTCAACGATTATAGCGAAACGTATATGAAACTTTACAAACGATCACGGAAAAGGGTAGTTCTTCATATCATCATCTCTAAAAGGTAACCTAGGTAAAGATAATAACTGGATTACTATAAGAAACACATAATTTAAGAGTATAATATATATTGATACAACCTATGGTTATTTGTTATAAGAGATACTAGATTCTCACCAGCACTTTGTGTAGGAATATTTTTTGTGTACAAAATTGTATCTGTCTTTTAACATAGTGTGGCATATCATATATTCAAACCTTAGAAAAGGTTAGTTTAGTGTTTGTAAGTAAAAATCGATTCATTTCAAAAATAAACAACTATACAAATATAAACATAAAGATAAACACAGAGATTAACCTAGTCTTAAAGTGTTGAGATAATATAAAAGATATAACAGAGTTTTATGAAACAAACTTAACATAGTTTTAGACGGAAAAAAAGCAAATTACATAAGAAGAAAAAAAACTGATTAAAGTTCAACATTGTAATAAAACATATTAGAAACTTTTACAAACGATCAAGGGGAAGGGTAGTTCTTCAAATCAGCATCACCAAAAGGTAACCTAGGGGGAAAAAATAACTGGATTAGTATTTTCACAAAAAATCACTTACAATACATATAATGATACATATTATGGCTATTTTTTTAAGAAAATTACCATCTTTTGAATTCACAAACCTCGCGAATAGGAGGGTCAAATAATATTTGTGAGCATGGACCTCCATCATTGACGAAAACTCCTCCTACAAAAACATGGAAATGTGCAAAATCTAATATACATGTTATCAATAAAGAATGATAGATAGATATCATAAAAATTTTCTTACTAACCATTGTTCATACGTTTGGAACAAAAGAATTGGAGAACCGCAAATGTGCTAGGGTTACTGAATTCATTCCATCGTCTCTCCAAATCCATTGCAAGATTTCCATAGACGTAAATTCGAAATCTTTAAAACTACACATAATAGTGTTGTAGTAAAGATTATACATACAAAAATCCGTTTATTAGAAACTAACCAACAAACAAATTTAACACAAACTCACTTCATATTACATATGGTTACCCTTTTCCTATTAGCCATGCTGCCAAACATCTCCTCATATGGATTATTAAACAAATACTCCATTGGTTCAACTTTCATCACCACTCCAATCAAATCTACAAAATAATATAAAGTGAAAAATAAATTTGTAATAATCTTTAACAATAAAAATTTTTATGAAATTATATTCTAAATAGGATTACAAATCGAGAAAAAAACCCTATTACTCGGCTATAGTTTTAAAATAAATCTATCTAATATTTCGGGATCCGATAAAATGTATTTTAAAAATTCGAGATCCTACAATTATTGAATTAAAAAATCTTCTACTATCTATTTAATTCCGGTAATAAGTCTAAATAGAAAGTAACATAAAAAAAATTACATGCAAAGCTAGAAAACTAAAAATTATAACAAATACGCAACATGCAAAGATTTTATTTAACTAACCGATAGGGTTTTCGGCATCGAAATGTCCTTCAAGAATTGTTTCGAAAGCAGAAAAGTTGAACATGTGGTCATTGGTTCTTGGAGAGCAATCGGTGATCGTTGTGAGCTCCAGAAGATTGATCTTGAAAAAATTGGGAATGTTCTTAACGGTACATCTATCAGGAATCACTTAAAAAAGCTTTTCCAAGAGCTTTCTTGAATCATGTCGAAGTTGGTTAATTTGAACACCGTCATGAAAAGCTTCAATTTTATCTCCCTTAAACAGAAATTGCATGTTAGTAAAATGCTTCGAAAATGTTTTTAAATGAAATATAAAAAAAAAACGCATATTTATACCCTTTCATCACCAAGAATCATATGGAATTGTTTTCGATTCGGATATCTCTAGTAGTCAACCACGTTCGAAGAAACTTAGCACGAATGATGGAGTTAAACGAAACATTAGGATTAAAATCCCAGATGGAAGTGTAAAACAAACTACGAAAAAATAGTTAAATAGTCCTACGATAAAATATACTATTTACCATAAGTTACACAAATTTAAATCATCTATTAACAATCATCGAGATAAAGAGTAAGAAAATATAGTGTAAGAGATTTTGGCATTTGATACGAACCAAGATTTAGATTTAGTATATTTAGTTAATAACCGCTAGATTAGGTGAGTAGATATTCTATAATTGTAATAATAAATTCGACGATATATATATAAGGTTAATAATTTGTGATAGCACTCTCAATTATAACTGACCACGATTTTCGTTTTTTCTGGTAAATACCCAGAATTTAGAAAATTTATATGTTTACTAAATCTCTAAAATTGAAAGAAAACAATTAACATCTGACGACCAACTAATATAGGTTACATAGGAAGAAATCACATATATATGAAAAACAATAAAATCCAAAATAACAACAAATATCTATAAAATAATAAACCAAAAAATGCGTTTGATACATCACAAAGTGTAGAGATACTATGATTTAGAGAAACAAACTTATATAGTTCCAATGGTATGGAAAGACAATAAAAGACGAATATTATCATATGAAATTTATGAAATCTTAAAAACTTTATATCAATAAATAAAGAGAAATAAAAACAAATACCACAAACACAAAATGTCTTACAAAAGGCTTATTAAGAAAAATGCCAACAATTGAGAGTTCAAGAATAAATCAAATCAAATACTCCGTAAAATCAAAATTATTAAAGTTTCTCAGTCTTCACTTCGACCAATCCTCCATTCCTGACTAAAACTTCATGTTCACCGATTCTAACATCCCCACCAGACTTCAAACCAATAACAACACATTCAGTTTTCCTGAAACCATCGTCACCACCATCTGTAGGCTTAGATACATCTAATATAGAGTGGTTTTGATTTGAAGAATTGCCATTGGATGGAACCATAATAGTTTTAGATATCTCATTGCATGTCTCAAGGTTGTTCATTTTAGCACAATGTTTCTTTGTGGTAGAAGATTCAGCATCAGACTTTATTGCCCCACTCCGGTCCCGTTTGGAAGAAGAAGTATCTACGCTTGCATACTACTCTTCTGTTTGGTTTTTTTACTATAAGTCAACATCAGAGGAATCTACAATTATTAAAAACAATATAGCAATTAAAAAATAGATTTATTTAAATAGGATAGGAAAAAAAAACATTTTATACCATAAAAGATTATACCTGGTCACCAGACTCAAGTGAATTTGGATTGACATGATCATTAGATAAAGAATCCGAATCAACATTAACGATGTCTTCTCCAGACCAAACTTTCGCAACTTTAAATGTTTTATTCCCTTGCCAGAGGTTTTCTTTTTCAATACATATGAGAAATTGAAATGTCTTCCCAATAATATTTTTCACTGGACCTGGCATATTTTCCGGGTTTTCAATCTTATTGCATAAACAAATTTATGATACTTGTATATCAATTTGATTCTAATTAGATAAAGAGTTACAAAGAAGAAAACCTCGTTATGCACTCCTTCCAAGAGGTCATCGGTAGTAAATTTGACAACAGAGAAAGCATTGTTATCAAATAGCAAACACTTTGCTTGACCACTAGAATCCATCCATCACAATAAGATGTGACTTGTACCTTCGTAACATGTAAATGATATCAGACTGATAATTGTATAAAATATTCGAATGTAAAATTATACATATAATACATACCTTGCAACAACGGATGTAACATTGGTGTCATTGCAAAACTCACAATGGAATGATTGCTTCTTCACCAACTTACCTAGGTCCTTTTCCTTTGTCTTATTCTTGTAAACCCTATTGTTTTATTTCTTGCATGTAACGTAATACCAAGCCCAATCAGATTCAATACCGCAAATTGTACACATGATTTTACACTTGCCAACCTACAAAGAACCATTTTCAATCACAAACTATTTAAACAAAATTGATAAGTCTAAATGAATTTTAAAATAATACCTCATTAGAATAATCAGTTCACTAATTGTGACCAAAGGAAACTAATCGAAATATTCTTCCTTCACAATCATTTGATCTTTTTGGGCCTTTTTGCATAATTTTAAGCACCAAACATCATCTGACAAGCCGAAAGAAACTATAACATCTTTTGGTTATATTTATATATATTTTTTAAAAATTATACGGTTTAATAATGCATCTAAGCTCTCATTTGGATTGAGTTTCTTTGATCACTACTCTATCCGTAATCCTTATAACTACTATAACACCCTATAAAAGCAATAATAGAAAGTCTAGAAAATAAGAGTTAGGTACGGAGAAGGAAAATAATGAGTTCCTTCTCAAGCTCCTCCTGATTCTCTTTCTCCTAAGCGTTTCTCTTTGGCTCTGGAAGGAGAGAATAATTTTGGTGTGTTGATAATGAGCTCTCTAGCCCCTATTTATACAGCACTAAACCCCCTAGAGAATATTCATTTTCCTTATTTTTTTCCACTTCCTTACTACACGGGCCACAACCCATCAGTTTTCCTTGCCTCCACGTTTTCCCTTTCCTTGCTAGGGTTTCCTTTCCCTTTTACTTATGGGCGGCCCATTTATCATTTCGTGGGCCGGTCCATATGTTTCCATTACCCCTAAAGACCATTTTCTTCTTCGACCGATCATTTCCTAAACCTCTATAAAATATTCTATATCCTTCAAAAAAATTCTATAACTGGTTCGGGGGTGTTACAAATTCTCTTTCCCTTGGAATGGATCCGTCCTTGAATTCGCGTACTGCTTCGTTCCTGGTACCTCGATCCTTTTTGGTTGGTTTGCTCGGTTAGGGCAGAAGGAACTGAATAGAAGATTGAATGGCGTTGGTATAGAAATCATCCAGCCATGGAAGAGATAAGGAGGCATGATGAACCAAAAACACCGTATTATTAAATTAAGAAAATAAGGACCACTCGCCTTGAGAAATACTTAAATTACAAAGGAAATAACGAGAATGAATAAAAAGAAGGGCATGGATAAAAAGGGATAGTTGGTTGATTGAGTTTGGTGGCGGTCCGGATAGGTGGTTTATAGCTTCTGCCCTCTACGCTCTCCCAACACGTGAACTCGAGGGAACATTTCTTGACGCTTGAGTGGGGGTGGTACCGCCCTTTGCCCTGTCGAGTTCCTTCGGGTATTAACAAATGCCCTGTTCGCGTATTCCCTCGCCATGTGTCAATGCTTGCCGCAACGGAAGCATTGGATTCCAAGGTTATGAAGCTTTGGACATGCCATAGTGATGTGTTCAAACTGTCCACATTGCGTGCAACAACTAGGTCCCATGAACTTAATACAATGAAGCTTCCCACACCTAGGACAAGGTGGAACACAATATGCTGATGTTTTATCTTCCACTTTGCGTTTCCCGCCCTCAAACTCCTTGCTTCGAGGTTTAGAGCGGTATTGTTTGCTTTCCTCCTTTAATCCCAACTCTACTATTGCGGCCTTTTCCACTAGATGAGTAGAATGTGAGAATTTCCACACGTGTGCGGATCTCTACTTGTAATCCTCGAAGGAATTTATTGACGACCTGTCCATGGGTCAGGTTAGTTCCCGCGAACCTTCGGAGCCAGTTGAATTCCGTTTTGTATTCCTTCACTGTCACGTTCTCTGGCGGAGCCCCAGAAACTCCCCTTTAAGGCGGTCGATAGACTCTTAAGGAAATTACTTCTTGACGAACTCTTCCCTGAAGGAGTTTCCAGTGCAATGTGGGTGGGCCCATCCTTGAGTCATCCCTTCCCACCAGAGTTGAGCATCCTCTTTCAGGTAGTTAACCAGTGTCCATATCCCCCATCACTCGTAAGATTTCCCAGTAGGTTGGCGCTCTTACCTTGTAAGGCCCTCCTACCACTGGAAGAACTTGGGGTGGACGCAAGGGGTTGGCTGGCTTTAGCACAACCTGAGTTCCTGGTGCTACCAGGTTTCCTGGTGTCTGCTGCCGAGTCATATTCCCTAGCAAGGTCAATAAATATAGGAGCCCATGCAGAAGAGCCGCATTGATCCTTGCTTGATCCACTTGCGGTGCAGCAGCCTCCTCTGGGGCCACTCGGTCAACTGGTTGTTGTTCTTGTATCTTTGACTGGATGGGAGCCACATCCTTCTTATTCACGATTGGGATAGCTGTACCCGCAACCGAAACGACATTTCTTCTTCTTATAGTTGTTGGGATCGAATCTCTCCCTTGAGAACGACAGTCATAAAATAGCTAAGTATGGAAACCGTGCCAAGGCCGTGCACATCGCGTGTTGATATCGTGCGCATCACGACATGAAGTCGGTGAAATTTCGCGATGCTTGGTACCGATGTCACGAGGTGCTGATGTCACGGTAGTTGGTGCTGATGTCGCCCGAGGTGCCGATGTCGTTTAGCGTGATTCCGATGTCGACAAATGACGGTGCTGATGTCGTGAGGGGATGGTACCGATGTCGATCGTTGGATGCATCGAGGTCGCCGCGGACCGATGCCATGGTGTCGAAGTGGTTCCGATGTCATGTCAATGTCGTTGCACCGAAGTGGTTCCGATATCATGCTCATGTGGCGCCGATGTTGACTACGTGTGATGACGATGTCGGTCGATGCGTGACAAAGGCGAATGGTGGCTTGACTAATCGGTAATGGACCGAAGTGGCATCTGACGAGGCCCACGAAAGGACCGACACAAGGAATCTAAGCAAGAATGGAAATCGCAAGAGAAGGAGGAGGATTTTCATTATCGCTTAGGGATAGACAAAACCGCCTTAGGTTACTATATATACATGTACATAACCCTTGAGAAAAAGGTCCCGAAAAATCGATACACAAACACTTGTACGCTAAAGCTTTCCGAACAGCAATAGAACAAGTTAGTCAATTCTCTTTACGTTTGTTTACGTTGGTTTAACCCTAGAAATTCAATTCCCTACGAAAGTCTCTACAAGTTTTGATTGTGCGGATTTGGACTCTCACAATTTGGCGCCGTCTAAGGGGGGTTGAAATTTTTGACACGAAAAACCACCGCAAATCCGATACGAAGGAGGATATCTAGTAAAGAAACAAACTCTGCTAGTACTACAGGGGGAGGAGAGAAAGAGCAGTCACCACAAGTAACTGTAGACAAGATGCCCGAAGCCATGACCCAGATCAAGGCGATGCTTGAAACCTTGGTGAAGAAGATAGAAGATCATGATAAGTAACACGCGACCGGGAAGCCAGCTCATCGTAAACCAGTTCAGCGGCGAATACGCGGTAAAGGAGGATCGCATGGGGTTATATTTGAAGATTGTGAAGGGTTTGGCTGGACAGTTTAAGGAGTTCACCCTGACGCAAATCCCACGGGGCAAAAATACTTCAGCTGATACGTTAGCAGTCCTCGCTTCGACATCGGATCCGGATTTAAAATGGATCATACCTGTCGAGTTCATCAAGCACCCCAACATCATGACAACCGAGACCGTGAACATGGTAACTCGGTCGCAAGCCACCAAACATACAAAGGGAAGCACAAAGAAAGTTTTGACAAAGACAACATCGACTTCGGATCAACGGACATCGACTTCGGCTCCACGGAAGACAACATCGGATCAACAGGGTTCAGATCGACAGACATTGACTTCGGATCCACGGAGGATGACTTCTGTGGCTGATGGAACCGAAGTCGTGATGTCGGGCCAGGCAGTATCCGATGTCGACAAAACTGGCATGCCCACTTCGGCGCAGACTGCAAAGTCGATAGGATCCGGGACCAGCATCGGTAGCGCATCCACTTTGGCGCCAGTATGCTCTTCCACTTTGGAACCAGGGACGAGTTCGGGGTTACCTGGATCCGAAGTCACCGTCCACAGTGATCTCGGCTCAGGACAAGAAGATGCAGTTATGACGGAAGCCGGGAATGATCTGACTAGCAATCCACACGGTAGTCATGATGTTTTCCCGATAGAGGAAGATAATCAACTTCAGGGAGATCCGACGAGTGTCCTGATCCAACCGCTGACGAAGAGGAAATTCTGGAGGGTCACGACGATGTAACCGATCCAGAATACGGCTGCGACAAACCGTGGCTTGGTGATGTTCGCGGTTACATCTACGATGGTGAACGACCTTCTGGTAAATGGGCAGCCCGCAAACTCAAAGCTCAGGCCGCACGTTACATTCTGTTAGATGGAGAAGTTTTCAAGTGGTGTTTCTCTAGACCATTGCTAAAATGTGTAGAAGGCGAGACAGCTCGAAAGATCATGGAGGAAGTTCATAGTGGCTCCTACGAAAACCATTCCGGTGGACGAGCGTTGGCAATAAGGATCAAACGACACGGGTATTATTGGCCAACAATGATAAGGGATTGCGAGATGTTCTCGCCTAAATGCAAGCAATGCCAACGTCATGCTCCAAAAATTCATCAACCTACGGTGATGCTCTCATCAACCTACGGTGATGCTCTCATCAATCACCTCACCTTATCCATTTATGCGATGGTCTATGGACATCGTTGGTCCGCTCCAACCGTCCCGACAAAAGCGTTTCTTGCTGGTCCTAACCGACTATTTCTCTAAGTGGGTGGAGGCAGAGGCAGAGGCATATGAGTCCATTAAGGATGTCCAAGTAGAGAGTTTTGTGTGGCGAAATATCATATGTCGTCATGGCGTGCGATATAAAATTGTCACTGACAACGGATCGCAGTTCATCTCTGTTTGATTTAAGGCGTTCTGCGACAAATGGAAGATTAGGCTTAGCAAATCAACGCCGAGGTATCCTCAAGGAAACAGACAAGCCGAGGCAGCCAGCAAGTCGATCCTTAAAGGGGTGAAAAAACGGCTTAAGGCAAAGAAGGGGAGATGAGCAGACGAGTTGGAAGGAGTTCTATGGTCACACTGTACCACTCCAGGACGAGCAACAGGAGAAACTCCATTTGTCCTTGTGTACGGAACCGAATGCATCATCCCACCGGAAATGCAATTCCTAGGCGTGCGAAGAAGACTTCTGCCAGAGCAGGAAGGACTGAACCATCTCCTGATGCTCGATACGTTGGACCTTATCAACGAGAAGCGTGATCAAGCCCTTATTCGAATACATAACTATCAAAACGCAGCGGCAAAGTACTATAACTCGAAGGTTAAAATTTGCAGCATTTAGGAAGGAGAATTGGTGCCGCGGGAAGTCTTTCAGAATACAGCGGAACTAAATGCTGGCAAGCTTGGTGCTAATTGGGAAGGACCTTACAAAGTCACCAAGGTAGTCAAACCCGGAGTCTACAAATTAGCCAACATGGCTGGGGTTCCGGTTCCGCGTTCGTGGAACGCTCGACATTTGAAGAAATACTATAACTAAGTCATTTCTAAACGAACTACGGGGCGACTTGATCCCTGCAAAGGATACGTATGCAGCCCGTCTTCGGATGGGTTCAGCTGCCCCCTTCCCTTAGAAGGGGGGAGTGGGGTACGTATACTCGTATACTCCCATTTCTCAAAAGGTTTGAACATCCATCACGGATCAACCAAATCAATATTTGAACATCCATAACGGATCAACCAAATAAAAACGAGACACTTAACTTTTTCGTTACTGTTGGCCACAGTAACGCATTGATTTCTTTTACTCCCATATCTGACTATCATATCCCAAACGGGATATTAAGCGTGCAACGATCGTTAACGGAGCAAGTTCGTTTTACGGAAACCAGCTTGTATACCAAAAATGCTCGTCAAAAACCCAACATACAAAACGTCGGTCATAATGTGATTGTAGCTGGAGCGGATATCGTAACATTCCCGAAGCCGAGTTCAATCATTAGAAAAAACCCAACAGACGAAACGTTGGTCGAAAATCAAAACATGTTTCTGAACATAACCATCTTGCAGAAAGCAAGGAAAAGATCTTACGAAAAGAAATAAAGCCGTCAAGGCACAAAGTCTACATAGATAGGGCCAAGATAGGGCCATCTAGGCAATGAAACATAAGAGAACTAAAGCACGAAGCAAACACGGAGGGAGGGAACCGTTCAAGGGAGATTGACTAGGGGGCAACACCTCCATCGCCTCCACCATCACATTCGTCTTCCTCGACCTCGGTTCCATCTCCACTAGCATCAGATTCGACACCATCTTCATCAGCGCCGGTCTCGACGACATTTCCACCGTCATAACCATAGCCTTCAGTGCTGTCGAGTTCGCCTGCGAACCCCGTACCAGTATCCTGGGTGCCACGCGGATCAAGCAGGCACATACCAGAAGGACCCCAGTTTGACCCAGAGGGGAAGTGAACTCCGATTTCCGCTGCCTGAGTCTCAAACGGATTGACATCGAAGATGGAAGCGTCATCGTAAGTAAAAGGAGAGACAACCAAACTGTGTTGAATCTCAGCAAACAACGCGTTGTATTCCTCGTTCCCACCAACAAATTTCTCTCTCCACTCGAAAATTTTAGCAGCTTCATCCTCCAAGGTAGGAGCGTCATCACGCTGAAGCTTCCGAATGAGCTCGAGATTCGCATCAACTTGAGCGAGGTCATTCATCTTGTCCACAGACTTCTCAAGAGCCCTGAACTTCTCTTTTGTCCTCTCTATCTTAGACTTGAACTTGCTCATCAAAGAACGTACGATCCTCTTCGTGGTGGTTTTGACTTTAGACTCGGTAGAGTTTTTCTCCAATGTGAGCTGGTCCTTTAGCGACTCGATCTTAGAATCTTTCTGGGTGCCCGAATCACGCAGTTCGTTATGAATCTTCTCTAATGACTCCATGTTAGCCTCCAAAGCCTTTCTCTGTGCCACTTCGGCTTCCCATTTCGCTTGAGCTTCTTCGGCCGCCTGTTCGACCCGTTCAGCCTCCCGCTTGGCACGACAATCGTACTTACGTGCCAGCTTGGTAACGGAATCAATAAACTGGGGAAAATGACAAGTATATGAGTTAGGAACAACAGTAAGGATATAGGCAACTCATAAGGAAGAAAGGACCACCTTGGTTCCATCAAGCGACAGCCTACCCTTAACCGAAGCTTCCTTTGGGGGGGGGGGGGGGGTGGGGGGGGGGGGGGGTGGGGGGGGGGGGCAGAGTGAGCCTCTTGTTCCGCAATATCGGGCGTTATTAAGCCACCCTGTGAAGCTCCAACCGTGTATTGCATCACCCCTTTTCCCTTCTCTGTAGCAAACAAGGTACGCTTCCGAGGAACCATGTTTCTCCTTATTACAGGCTCTGTTACTTCGGCAACATTACATTCTGGTGTCAAAGAGACTTCAGATAAGGAGCGACGCCCGGGACAATTTCCAGCGGGGGACTCGGAGCGACACCCAGGACGAGGGGCAGTTGCGACATCGACCACCATGTTCTGAACGCCGCCTTCAGACTCACTAGCCAAACGGCGTGCCTCGACCTTCTTCCTTTCGCAAACTGATGGCCTCTTCTCCATGATTGCTTGCGATGAACTGTTTGATGAAGCAGAGCCAACGAAGTAGCGGGCTCGAGCATCTTCGATTCGTTGGAGAGAAAAGTCTTCCTGCCAATTGCAGCGCTCGGATGCAAGTAACTCTGCTAGCGTGAGAAAGTCTAGCGGAACCTTCAGAAATTGATTGATAACTACAAAAACGACAAATAGAGGTACCGTGTTAGTATACGTCCAACGGATCAACAAAAACGAAGAGATGACTCTAGCTCAACTACCCTTTCTTCTCCACTTCCTAACTATCTTCTCGATCCACCGGGGACCGACCGATGCTTCAGTTATCGGGACATAGAAGAAGTAGTCGATCCAGAAGCTATCTTTACCTGGGAAACCACCGATGATTGAATGGTTCGCCTTAGCCAAAATTGAATAGACGAGTTTTTCTTTAGGACGTGACACTCGGACATCCAACCAGTTCAGAAGATGGTAAACGTTAACCTCTTCGTCACATTCGATGCTTCTCACTAAAATACCCATCAAGTGACAAAGACCGCGGGGACTTATCTGTGCTAGGGCAAGCTGATATATCCATAGAAACTCGAGAATGACTTCTGGAATCGGAAAGAAGTACAAGCACAAGTTGAAACAGCTCTCATACATGGTAAAGCAACCCGAAGGGGGATCCCATGCTCGATCCGAAGACGAGGGGGGTATCATTTCGATCTCCTCCGAAATGTTGAACTTACGCCTCAACTTCCGCAGAGATTCTTCATTGCACAGTGTGGAGTCCGGAGGGTCAGGAATATCACGTCTAACCCTTATCCTGGGAGCCTTACGCCTCGGGGGCTTCGCCGCAGCATGCATCTCATTCTCCGTATCTCGTCTAGCAATTTTCGCCAAGGAAACCGCAAATTCATCTTCAAGTTTTGCTCTCCTGATTACACATTATGATCATCCATACCGCTGCCTCGATTAATTGCCACCTCGACGTCGCGACTACACGGAAGAGACCCGACTTCGGCACGATCGGCCCGACTTCAGGCGCGCATTCAGCATGACTTTGGTGCGTGTTTGGCACGACTTCTGTGCGCGTTCGGCACGACTTCGATGCGCGTTCGGCATGACCCCGACGCACGTCCCACTTCGACTTCGGCACGCGATCGGACGTCCGGATCAATTGGGATAACTTCGGCCCGCATCGTGATCGACTTCGGCTCGCGTCATGCCCGACTTTGGCCCACTTCTCGATCGACTTCGGCACCGGCATGGCCTAACTTCGGCGGCAAAAAAAAAACTTAAGCTAAAATGGAGGAATTAGAGAGAGAGAAAGAGGGGTTACCTTCTAGAGAGAGAATGGAGAAGTGAATGGAGAGTGAAGGAGGAGTGGAGTATTTATAGGTGAAGATGACATCATTATCCCTTGGGAAACGACCGGTAGCAGCACAAGCGTCAGGAAGATCAGTAACGTTAAGTCCAGAAGACACTGGATTAATTCAACAGACAAAAGCAAAAGGTCGGTTCGCGGGGCCAACCCATCATTCATCAAAAGATCAACATAATTGAACAGCTGTTTTATGACTGCTAATCACCCACTTAACACAAACCGCTTCACCATTATTTTCATAGTACCGAGCTGGGGGACAAACTGTTGGGGTCGAATCTCCCCCTGGAGAACGACAGTCATAAAATAGCTAAGTATGGAAACCGTGCCGAGGCTGTGCACATCGCGTGTTGATATCGTGCGCATCGCGACATGAAGTCGATCAAATTTCGCGATGCTTGGTACCGATGTCACGAGGTGCTGATGTCACGGTAGTTGGTGCCGATGTCGCCCGAGGTGCCGATGTCGTTCAGCGTGATTGCGATGTCAAATGACCTCGGTGCTGATGTCGACAAATGACGGTGCCGATGTCGTGAGGGGATGGCACCGATGTCGATCGTTGGATGCACCGAGGTCGCCGCGGACCAATGTCATGGTGTCGAAGTGGTTCCGATGTCATGCTAATATTGTTGCACCGAAGTGGTTCCGATGTCATGCTTATGTGGCGCCAATGTTGACTATGTGTGATGACGATGTCGGTCGATGCATGACAAAGGCGATTGGTGGCTTGACTAATCGGTAATGAACCGAAGTGGCATTCAATCTAAGCAAGAATGGAAATCACAAGAGAAGGAGGAGGATTTCCATTATCGCTTAGGGATAGACAAAACCGCCTTAGGTTACTATGTATACATGTACATAACCCTTGAGAAAAAGGACCCAAAAAATCGATACACAAACACTTGTACGCTAAAGATTTCCGAACAGCAATAGAACAAGTTTGTTAATTCTCTTTACGTTTGTTTGCATTGGTTTAACCCTAGAAATTCAATTTCTTACGAAAGTCTCTACAAGTTTTGATTGTGCGGGTTTGGGCTCCCACAATAGTCACCTAAAAGAAAAGGGAATTTAAATCACTAAGCCTAACTTACCATGGTGTCCATAGGTGAAAGGTCTAAGGAGAGGCAGCCAAGACGTGAGTCCTTTCCCAAGTAGTCCCAAGAAATCTTTTGTAATTGTCCCCCAAGCCATAACTGAAGTGACAACAAAACTCTGATACCAACTTGTAACACTCGGATCAAGGACTATAAATCCTTGTCCAAGTGAGTCAAATTTATGTATTTCACTGTTCAAAAAATTCTTTAATACATTGTTTGGTGAAATACAACATATGGAACACAATACTACCACACCTTGGGAAAGTCTTCACCGTGCCTGCCTTCACAGTGCATACCGCTTCCTCTTGCCTTCCTATGGTCCACTTGACCGGATCTTCATCCTGCAAGTCTGGTAAAGGGGTGAGTATTGAATACTCACTAAGACGGTCCACTCCATCTCACGACCTAACTAAACCTATCTACCAGGAACTACCATAACCCATGATGCCAAAGCAACCATATGTTACGTATTTCCACCATACCCTATCTCGTCAGCTAAGTAAGCCCTTGGGCCAGATCATAGCTGTCGTACTTTTCCTCTTTCCTTTACTTAAAGCCTCGTCGTTCCCACCATACTTTAAACTGAGGATCGCTACACTGGCCCTAGGCCAGGTTGTCGCAACCACACATTAACTTAGGATAACTACACCGGGCCCTGGCATGGTCGCAGCCTCCATCACTCATCCAGCCCATCGGTTGTCCGTTACGTAATTGACTCCCAAAGTCCTTCCAACGGCATCATTGTGTGGCTAGGGCTTCGTGCCACTCTTTTAGGCCAAACACAAGCAAATCGACGATATGTGCCTATACACACGCCCCTATGCAATGAAATAATGGTTGCATTGTGAGCCTACTATCCTACCAACTCTAAGCTTCTCTATTCTAAACTCACCTAAGGTTCACAATATTTCTCTATTCCATTTTATCCTAGTCAGTGCTCAATCAATAGCGAAAACATTTTAAACAATACCTTTGCCTCGTATGGTCGGCCCCTGGTAAGCATGGCTATCCCATTACGTTACGCATGACACACCTATGGCCATACGGCACCCGTCCCTACATAAATACAAACATAAGACTAACAATTAATTGTGAATAGCTCATGCTACCAACTTGTCTTGTGGACAAAACAAGCCTTCATGTTTCTATCCTCTCTCTCTCTGTGGTCGTATGCTGCCTAGGATAAGTTCGTCAAATCTCTTTGACTCTTCTCATACCAGACCTCACCGACAAACCTGTGTCGGGTTGGTTAAGGTAATACTAGTATAATCATTAAAATGATCCAAGTCAATTTCCTGCCTGGATCACAACATTTCCTACCGGACTGCCAAATCCTAACAAACTATCGAACCATCAGGTAGAAGTTACTTCCTATGGAGCGGTAGCTCCACCATAGCTTTATTTCATGGTTTAATGATGGTTAATCGAATCACCTTCCAGTTACTAGACTAGCTTCCCATTCGGCCCATGGTAGCTCTCTAGGTAGGGTATAACTTTACCAATGCAAGACTCTATTCGGATTCCTGAGGAACCACTCACATCCATAGTCCTAAACAATCCTAATAATATGATGCAAGTTGATATCCAACTGTGACCTATCCATACAAACCACAACCTTCCCTCAACCCACCAATAAATGAGTCACTCTTGATCCTGCCTAGGCTTGTCAAGTTTCCTCGTGACATATGGTCGAATCTCACGCCCGGGAACATATAGCGCGTGTATCCTAATCCATAGTCTAACATGAATAGACTTGAGTATCTTTCCAAGGCCCCCCACCTTGCCAAGCTCCTCGCTTGACTTCACCTATGAGTCCATAGCCGGATCTTCTTTAATCTAATCGGATACTCTGTAATTGCACCGCAAGCTAAGCTCTCACTAGCTAGATCAATCTTGTGTTTATTTTAGATCAAGGCCTCATTGATCTCTCTACCATGCTCTTATCGACCCGCGACACAGTTTCTATCGGGTTATGTATCGAATCCTGACTTTGCGCGGCAGGATCTCTTATTGAGATACGGTAGGAAACTCTGTCGATACGCTCTTACTGCCCGTATCTAGACTTTACTGATGTGCATGTCGATACGCTATCAAGGCACCATCGATGCTCGCACTTAGACTTTACCGTGGCCATGTCGAGGCGTCATCGATCCTCTATTGATGTCCTATCAAGGTGCGACACGATGCGTATCGAGACGCGGCACGATACCATGCTATTCACAACCCAATCACTTATCGAGATACGTCACATTATCTTTCCGTGTCGTGGCTTGCTGTTTTGTCGTGGTGCAGCACGAGGCTTATCGTGGCATGACATGCTACTTAGTGCTAGTGTCTTTTCAAGGCGTCATTGAGGCACCCCGAGGCCATGCCGATGCCCTACCAAGGTTTCACCCTTGTGTGTATCGAGACAACATCGAGGCAGCCCAAGACCATGCCGATGCTCTCTTTACTTGTCTGGATGAAGTGCTACCGAGGCTAAACTTGGTGCCTACCGAGACACGGCACAAATGTTTATATGCTCGTCTTACAGCCCGTCACCATCTACTAGACGCGTCTCGTCTGCCCCTTACTTGATACATGATCGAGTGGTGCTCGGCCACTGGCCTTACCCTTATCGAGGCTCCCGTCCGGATCCCTTATCCGGGTTGAGTTTCCTCAATCACTATTCTACCCATAATCCCCATAACTACTACAACAACCTATGAAAGCAATATTAGAAAGACTACAAAGTATGGATGACGCCTTACCTTGACCATGAACCTCTATCCTTGGGGCTGGGGTTCCTTCTCGACTCCTCCTAATTCTCTTCCTCTTAAGCATTTTTCTACAGCTCTGGAAGGAGATAATGATTTTGGTGTGTCGATAATGAGCTCTCTAGCCCCCTATTTATACAACCCCATAACCCCTTAGAAAATATCCACTTTACTTATTTTTCTCCACCTCCTTACTACACGGGCCACGACCCATCAGTTTCCCTTGCCTCCACATTTTTCCTTTTCTTGCTAGGGTTTCCTTTTCCTTTTAATTATGAATAGCCCGTTTATCCTTTCGCGGGCCGGTTCATAGGTTTCCATTGCCTAAAGAACATTTTCCCCTTCCTACGACCATTTCCTAAACATCCATAAAATATTCTAAGTCCATAAAAAAAAATCCTATACCTGTTTCTAGGGTGTTACACCATATCCTTTTAGATTGATTTCATTTTCGTCAGACTTATTTAGTGTTCACGTTTACTAGTTTCTCTGAATTTAGTTTTGTTTCTTTTCCATTTATTGCATTTTCTTATCTTACTTGTTAGTTTACCATTTAGCATTTTATATTTGCATTTCATTTAGTAGTTGTCACTTAGGAATTAAACGAAAAACCCAAAAACATTGTTAGATTTAGCTTATAGAGTTCTTTGTATTCTTATCGCCCTAATCAATTTCCTTGTGGATTCAATCCCCTAAATAGTGCATAACATTGCCATGTACTTGTAGTTGTTTAGCGTTAAGATTTAGTAATAGTTTTGCTCCTATCATGTCTGGATCTTGATTGGGCGGCAAAAATGATTTGCCACGTGGCAGCCATGCGCTAGCATGCCCTTCACTTGGAAGAAAGAAGTTTGGGGCAACTTTTGGGCTATAAAACCTACCCTAAGCCTTCAATTTTCGACCCCTAGCTCGTTTTTGTTACATAAACTTTGCCCAAATCGCATCAGGCCCTACCCTTAGAGAAAATCCTTGATTTTAGTCCGTAGTTAAAGGATTCCGAGTAGAATTAAGGTAAGATTTAGTGTTTTTTGTTGGTTTAAATCTAGATCCGTCTATCCTAGTTGTTGAGATAGATTCTTATCACTATCTTTAGGAGATCGAGTCATCCATGCTTAGGATCAAATCGCGGGGAAGGATTCAACCTGGGTAACCTTCGATTCAAAATTGTGAGTCTTGGTAAATTGTGTAACGAGGTGTTAACGTTCTGATGCAGGTTGATTTGATGCATGCATGTGTTGATTTGAGTGAATGGATCGCATGCATGTTTGTTTGGAACAGATATGAGGTTCCTAGTAAAAATTGCTAAGATTTTACCAAATATAAATTGTGATTATGTTGAAAATTGATTTTGGTAATTGTGTAAATATGTTTTGATATGTGCATGATATCATCTATTTTCACACATAAAAGTGATGTGTTGTGAGATGGTTCGACGTTCTCGGATGGATCATTGTTAATGAATTGTACCTTCAAGTGTTATGGGATAACCACACAAAGCACAAATGGTATATGAGTTAAATGGGGGGAACTGGGATATTGTGTGCCTTTGTGGGTAAAATTTTGCGAGGTTGTCCGAGAATGGATGACAGAACTGCAAGACCTTGATAAATAAAGTGAAAAAACCGGATTTGTATGCATGTAGTTTGATATTAATTATTCTTTAGTGATTGTGTGGTTAACGAATGCTTCCACGTATTCACATGATCTTGTGTGATTGTTATCATTTGGGGTTGGGATGAGAATTGCTTATACCTGATAGAGGGATCCAGATTCACTAAGTAATCCTAGATTACTTATTACTACTTGTTTTACAGGTGAATCTAGTGGGTAGACCCAGAAAACACTCTAAAGAGTTATGATAACTAGCGGTAGTTTGTCTTGCCTTTTGTAAAACTATGTGTTTAAGTTCAGATAAGACATATTTTTAGCCTATGGCCGAAACTGAAATGGTTGATTTTGTATTGTGAATCCAAGTATTATGTATAAAAGTAATTTAAGCATATTTCATGTTTCAAACGATAATAGTTTAGTCCGGACAATCCAACCGTCTAAAGGTGATTCGAGTTGGCAAGCCTTGAGTCATGTTAGACGGGAAACACGCTCGTAAATAGTTGGGCTCATGCCGCTAGATTTGTTCTAGTGTCTTAGGCGAGACCATTCATGAGCATTAGTCGTGACATTCTTGGCCGGCCGGCTCCCACTGCTAATCATGGGGAGTAACCTCGTACCCTTCTTGTCTTCTCTTCTCTTCTGCCTTCGAAACGCGTACTCACTTTTTCTTTTCATGTTATTTCAGTCAAGACTTATGGTCTGCATTCTCTCCCTCTTACCATCACCAACCATGGATTCCATCCCTGCCACGGTGCATCTCCAAGACCGTAAAGCTTACCTTCTAAGCCTCTCTATATGCAATTTGGCGTGAGTAGAACATTCGTCTTCACAACTCAATTGTCGCAGAAATCTCCAGAGAAATAAGGAACAAACTCTATATCATGGACATGAATGATGAAAGATCGTCCAGGCACCTAAATGAAGACTCCAACACGGTCTTCTAGTTCCGTCAATTCCACCCAAGGACGAGCTAGCCTTCTATTCCCTCACCTCCTGGCACTTTCATCTTGCTATAATGCACCTAGCTGCTCTGTTTCTCATCGCTACTTGCATCCTTCCTCAATCTTCATTATCTGCTCTAGCACATCTTAATCCTCTCCTTAATCTATTTGTTTATTCTCTCCTCATCTCTAATAAAGCCCGATTCTATTTGATGTGAGTTCAAATTTGGTCAAAAACCCAATCGACTAAAGTCTTGGTAAACATATCTAACTTGTTTCTTTTGGTAATATATTTTCAATTTTTAGGAAAAAAAAAACTAAAAATATTAGATTTGTAAAACTGAAAAGGAACCAATACGTCTTGTGACGAGAACAATACAATTGGCATAAATATAAATCATAAGAAGCTTAATTATAAATATATCTGAACATGGTTGAAAGATAGACATCTTCACAAATATATAGATACGATCATACGGCCCGAGATCATATAATTTAAGCCTAGCAAGTGATGTAAATTGATATATATGTATATTAGTATATATATATATATATAGATAACATGTTGACATATAGTTGTCTTCTCAGCTCTTCTTCAATGATACTTCAAAGCTCCCACACTTATTATCAGTAACCCCGAGACTTAAAACAAAGAGAGAAAAGTAAAATATTATTTGTTTACACTAAATAAAATGTGTAACTAAGGTGAATCTCTAAGACAGTAGATATACAGATCACTTACACTATTAGGCTAGCTTAGCTTGCTTGTTGCTCTCCAGCATTAGACCGAAGTGAATATGAGGAAAGTGTGCCCACTACAAAGTCCAACCAATTTATTAAGAAAATTACTTAAATGATTTAATCAAACTGTAAGAATTATATGTATTTTGATAAGTACTTATTACGTATATGCAACACATGCAATAATAATATTTTTAAGTGTCATTTCAAAGATATCATTTTTTATTTCTTCATTTTCAAAAATGTCATTATGAATTGTCAATTTTCAAAATTGTCATTTATTAAACATAAATTGACTAAACTAGTCTTATTTATTGAAATCAGAGTCTTACAGAGATTAAGATTAAAGGTTTAAAATCCTAAACCCTAAAAATTTATACTCTAAATAAAATTTTGACTCCTAACAAACTCTAAACTCTAGAAACTAAAACCCTAAACACAACATAGTATACCCAAAACTAAAGTTATTTTGGATAAATGATATAATTTTTGTGGCATTCTTAAAAAATAGTATTTTCCAATAATTCTCATATCATTTTAGTTGCATTTCTACGCATATGCAACACCTATACGACCTAAAGTTTAAGCGTGAATTTCAAAAATACCTTAAATACAGAAATTTTATGTGTTTAAGATGTTTATGTAATAAACTTTGATAGTACATCTAATAAAAAAAAGTATGAAGTTTATAGATATCGTCAAAACAGGAATCTTAAAAATTCTAACTTATTAGCTCTGCCTTATAACTTCACGTTTTGTAGTGAGGGATTTTTAAATTTTAGTTTTGCCTTTTTCGTAAATTTTTAAAAGTATATATTTTTTAATAATAACTATAAAAAAAAATATATGTGTGGAGTCGTTTCACACCAACCAATAAAAACACACCGCGTCGGATAATGATGGTTAATCATGCCTTCGGAAGACATTTTACAAATTAGGCCACATTCTACCATCGAGAGCATGAGAGTCTATTATGATGGAGAAGATGATGATTTTTTTTGGGTGAATGATGGAGAAGATGATGATGATGGGAAAAAATAGAGAGGTAACAGAGAGAAGCAAAAGAGGTATCTCCTTCGTAAATATCAAGGAGGCGAATATGTGACATGAAGGAGAATCGGTAAGAAAGGCCCGAGAAAAGAGGAGACGAATCGACTAGAGAAAAAGGAGATCCTCTCGAGAGATCCCCACTTCGGTAAGCACTTTAGGAAAAGAGCTCCAATCCCGGTAATCTGAGAGACTCCCCTCTATATATCTTAATTATACACTAAACAACAGATGATGCCATGATCGTAGGATATGACATCAAATTTAGCCTATAATCACCTCATGTTATACCTATTCTAATGTCAAAGCTGACTTAGGCGCCAGAGAGTCTTCATGAGGAAAATCCCATCTCGCCCTCCTAAGAGCGTTCTGACCATGATATTTGTGCCTGTTAGATAAATCTCTTAGACAAAATCAAGCGTGGATTCCAAGGTGTACATGCTTATCTAGTGTGTTAACCTGACACACGGTGAAAGAAGCTCCCATCGTTCAAGCAAAATTTTGTTAAGAAAACTACGCTACTACAATGTGAAACAAAATATAACTGTGACAATCGCATATTGCGGTTACGTACACACGGTGAAGTGTTTGAGAGGAAGTCCGACTAAACTAACATAAGATAAATGGAGAATCTTAAAAGATAAGTCAGTAGAACAAATAACCAGATGTGCGAGTAATGCAATTGAACACTGATTAACTCAATCAAATAGTAATGTACATAGTCGCGATGGTAGCACTTGTAAAAGCAACTTATGTGATTCTCAGGGGTATGGTCACTGATGCATTTATGCGCATTGAAAACTAGACCAAGATATACTAAACGTTCAACCAAAACATGGTCAACGTTCCCCTGAGCCTTGACGGTGAAATGTTACGGTATCCCTAAATAATGGAAATTTTTCATCTCACGCTTTGACATAGCAATAACGCACGTCATGAGACTTCCAAGAAGTTATGCATTGGTCGGTTGAAGTACCCAATCTATGGGCATGCAGCACTTGTCCTCACGCGTCCAACGGGAATGCGACCGAATGAAAATGTAAAGTACAAGAAATAAAGATGACAATCATGCCATCGAAGAAAACGATAGCACCGAGGGAAAGTACAAGAAATAAAGAAGACAGTCATGGGCACTATACATGCAACGAAAGAAGCTTGAAAGATGGCCCCATCCTCGAACCGTCTTTGTCACTCTTCAAATTTATCTTCCACCACATAGGTGACAAAAAAAATGAAGAGCAGTCTTGTTCCCTCATAAATACCATAGGACCATTGACGCACCAGAGAGGGTGCTCGTACTCCCGCAACCATTTCCATTATCTTGAGGAGGAACCTCCCAAATGAAAAAGGAGAAGTTTTCTTAAGCGACAGAAAATGACGCTTACATCTCCTTCTCTTGAAGGGGACTACAACACCCTCAACAATTTATTGACACGCTATGTTCAAGATTACAAATTTGATCATACAATTTGCGCTGGTATGCGAAGCTTTTCGTTTGCACACTAGGGGTTTTCTACCAACTAGACCATCTCTGCCAGATTCTCAATGGGATCACGCATGATCCTAATTCCTTAGTCCTAATTGTTAACCTCTCACTCGAGAACGCCATTATAACAAACTCAAGCCCTTACTTTAATTGTCTAAGAAGACATGACCACCCAACAACATTTTCGAAGAGAATTGATGTAGCGCCACTCCGTCGTTAGTCAGTAGCTAGCTTAGTTATCCATTTCCATTTCCCATCTCGTGTTCGCTAGCAATTAAGTGTCTCCTAGATGTCTTAGGAGTAATCTACGACTAAAGACTAACAACTAACTTCTAATTTCACGCATACCCATCTTGGACGTATAGTGGTCGTATATCTTACGAGCATTAGACTTCCATCAGGCCGCCCTCAGAGATACTAAAGCCTTTGTACTCTTAAAGAATGTGCATGCCTGAAAATGAGCATTGTCTCCTAGAGACCAACAACATCCTCACTATAAGACCCACTTTTGGCCTACCCCAACCCTGACCCTCACATAAATGATGGGAGTAAAAGCAGTCCCATGCGGATTTCCAGGGATGTATCAGTCACTGTAATGACCCCTATATTGGCTAAGAGCTACCGCACCCGAGAAGGTTTGGGCCGAAGGCCACGAGTGTTGGAACGGCCATCCCACACTTAGAAAAGGAAACCTATGGAAGAAAATTCTAAAGAAATGATGCGGTAAGCCAATAGAATGGGTAATCCAACCGCGGTCTCAACCGTAGCGGTAAAGACCGTTGACTCTGAGTCAAAGTTGGAAAATTCCTTAGGCTTGATCAAGGAAATGATCTTGATCAAAGTATTCAAGCCTAAGTCGACTAAACCACAAGAAGACAAGTGAGTCAAGGCTTTGGACGCAACAGCCGAGTTATACCAATACTTAGACAAAACTAAGTGTCGGGAACTAAGGCCACCACACATGGAAGAAATGCCAAGAGGTCAAGAAACAAGCTTTGATCGAGGAAGACGTATTGCGAGTCGAGACGGCACGGTCCATTACGTGTTGCGGGTAAGGAAGACATGCCGTGAGTCGAGACAGCGTGGTCCGGTACGTGTCACGGGTAAGGAAGACGTGCTGCAAGTTGAGACAGCATGGTCCGGTATGTGTCGCGGGTAAGGCACTAGTGCCGCGGGATGAAATGGCATGGATCAGTACGTAGCGGATCGAGACATTCGTGTCGTGGGTAAGGCAGCCGTGTCGCGGTAAGTTTTAGTAGCCGCAAGTGGGCGCGTAAACAGAACGTCGGGTAGTGGCTGGACCACCAGGATGGCACTGCCACATGTCCATCATGCGCTGGATAGCGCTGGAACATAGATTGGTCCGCGTGCAGTCGGGTGGAGTGGAGGAACAAGGCTGCCACGTATTGTTCATGCTATAGACAGTGTTTGGATCGAGCTGGGCCACAAGTCAAGTCTGCCACATTTCGTGCATTGAGCTGGGCGGCAAAACCGGTCCACCATGTGTCAGTCATGCGCTGGGCAACGTTTTAGTCGAGAAAAATCTGAGATTTCTCTATAAATAGCCCTTAGCCTCATTTCTCAACCTATTCTCGTTTTTCCTTTCCAATCTCTGCCTAAATCTCTCTAGAACAAGGCTAGGCATTTCTTTCCCTTAAATCCGTCTTGGTTAGCGATTGTCCGGTAAAGTCTCATATTTTTCGATCGTTTTCTTACCCTTGTTCACCTTTCTTCAATGATCTAAGTTAAAACTTGTCCTAGATTCAGATTCGTCAAGCTTGAAGGCTAGGCAAGTCCGTGGCACCTCGAATCCGAAAACTATGTATAAGATTTTAAACGGTTTTCCTCTAAAAATATACTAAGTATAAAACAAGTGTTTACGAAATTTTATCAAGTGATATCGGGTTGGCAAACCTTGGATCATCCCAGATGGGAAGGACGATCTTGAATAGATGGAACCGGAGCACTTAATGAGTTATTGTAGCTTGGTCCGTCCGTTCTTGAGTGTTGTGGTAGCACTTCCTTGTGGTGAGAATTCACCGCATGATCGGGGGTGTTACAATCGCGGTCTAACTTAACTACAAAATAACCACCGTATAACAAACACCACAAAGAGTATGCTCACAGTATTGGGGTCAGGATAACGCCCAGATAAATGCCTTTCTTATCGCAAACTGGTACACACAAGCCACAAAAATTAATAACAACCTGAAGATCCTAAGCAGGTGTCCATCGATTCTTAGCATCGTCATGATGCTTGAGATCAGCGAGTGAAGTAAAACATATTAGACCAGTAGGAGATACAATACACCTCAACCTATTAAGCTTCAAACAAAGCGAGAAAGGCTAATCCCTCCACAAAGATGTTCATCGCGACATAATATTGTAGTGTCCCCTTGGACACCAATTTATGTCACTTCATGTGGTAAGTGCGACGATACAAGGCTTCGCCTTGGAATCCTAGTTTACCCCAGACTTATGAATGAGTGTTCAAACTAGAGGTTGGCAAACCACACCCATCAGAAATGCACTATGGTCACTAATCGACAAACGCCAAACTGACCGAGAAATTTCTTCGGAGGGAGTAACAAGTTATGTAAGCATGTTAAGTAAATTCTTATCAGTAGTTAAAATGTACAACCGATGATCCACTCCCCACCTTTCTCATTCCAAAGATAATGCGAAAAATCAGGGTAATTGTTAGGGGTGGTTTTGTTAATCAATCAACCCAAGGAAAGGTCCTAGCCCTACAATCATGCAATGATGGCGAATCATGCCTATCCTAGAAGGCATATGACAAGTTAAGTAACATGATGCCACTCATAGCAAAAGTAAATCACTACAAAAGAAAGAGACATGATGGGACAAAACAGAGCGGTATGAAGGGGAGCGGAAGAGATATCTTCTCCTATAAATATCGAGGAGCTAAATTCACAGAAGGAAGGATAATTGGAAAGAAAGGCCCGAGAAAAGAAGAGTCACATCGACTAGAGATAAAGGGATCCTCCCAAAAGATCCCTTTTTGTAAGCATTTAGGAAGAAGGTTTTAACTTCAATCTCTCGAAAGGCATTGTTTTATCTGAAATCCGACCTCGACAATAACTGGCTATAACCATCATTCTAAATTTCTAACTCTCATTTCTGATAGTCTCTCCTTATCGGGTGATAACTTTCTTTGACATTTACTCTTACTACTCGATATCATTTCTAACAATTTTTCTTATGTTCCTCTCAAGGAAACCCCATCTTTGAAAAACATTTCTACAAAAACTCATATAATTCTTTTTCTCTTCTTGATAATTAAAAACTCATCTATTTCTTATTGCAAAAAAAAAAAAGCATATTTAAAAAAAGATACTTGAACATTTAAAAAGTTGAAACCTTACATTCTTTGCGGCAGTGCTAAATGCTTCTCTGTGGCTTATATCTGGATTATTCGCCTTGATCCTCTGAATTTCCTCTCTTCACACAAAACACTTTCTTAAGTTTCAAAAAAAAGCATTTAGACATATTTTCAAAAACAAAAAAAAACTTTTCTTTACACATATTTCGAACATTATATATGTGCAAATATATATATATATATTTTTTTTCTTACTTTATGAATTGATTGTACGCTGAAGGTACTCGCTGCCGCTTCTCCGGAGCTGATAGAAAATGTTAGTAAATACATGAATTTATTTTCATGTGCCACAAAGATAAAGTCAATACTTACGACGGTTTACAACCCTTTGATCAGTTGTGCTACGAGTTGAAATTCTGGAAGGGATTTTGGTGTGCACTCTTGATGAAGATCCGTACTCTGGTATTGCATAGTTTATTGCCTAATCCATATTTCATATTTAATCCTCGATTAGTCCAAATATAAAAGCTAAGTTTAGTTTTAAATAACTTTGACTTCACTTGAATTTTTCAGACCAAAAATGATGAATCAGAAGGATTGAGTAGCAATCATGTATGTATTGTCTAATTTAGGAAATGAAGGAGAGAAAAACAAAGTGGACCAACTGAAAGATGATTTATTAATGTAGAATATAGTAAACGACAAAAGCTTTAAAGAAAGGAATCTGAGTATATATTTAGAAAAAGAAAAGGAACAAACCTATGAAACCCTAACATTCATGTCAATCAAAGAGGAAGTAGCCCACATCAGTATTAGATCAAACATAAGCTAGGGCTCTATGAAAAGCAATTACTAAAAGGCTGCAGATTTCATGTCATAGCTGGAAAGAGAAAATTAAATCAAATAAAATTGAAGAAAAAGTAAAAGATTATTTATGTAATTTATTTGGGGCTCTGCAGATGTAGACGGCGGCAGAAGGCAGAAACAAGCAACAAGAGGCTCAGATCTCTCTGTCTATCATTCTTCTTTAAAACAAAAGTGCCCTAAATTTCATAGGGATGGTTCATGTTTTAAAAATTGCAATAAACACCAATAATTTAGGGAATTGTGAAGAGAGAGATAGAGAGAAAAATGACCTGGAAATTAGGGCGTGAAAGCGACTGAAGAGCAGCTGCCATGTTTACAGACCACAGATTGGTGCAGTGGCCGCATCGGACGGTCACGATGTCGAAGAGACTACTGCATGGGACACTCACCTTCACATATTAACCAAACATAACCTCAGATATTTAATTATTTCATTTATTTTCGCCGGTATTTGGGTTTGTCTACCAAGATCCACAAGACATAGATCCACGAAAAGCTTATACGCATGGATTTATGCAACCTAAATTTGACCAAAACCATTATTCTTTATTCCAATCTCTTCTAGATTTTTATGGCATAAAATAATATATAAGTAACCGGCAGCATAAATAATGCAATCAACTTTTATTACAAAGAAAAAACAACTAGATGGCAATCCTCTCTTTTGTAGGTTCCGGAAAGCTCTTTAATATATTTGGTTATGCAATCTGTTGCAGATTAGTGAAAATAAATAGGGACGCACATAAGCATGACCATACAAAAATCTTTTATCTTATGATTCACAACTTGGATTATTAGCAAAATGCTATAAGTCTGACTTTCTTTGAGAAAATCAAGAAAAGAGAGAGAAGCAGTCAAGCAGATAAATGTATATATGATATGGGGAAATGTCATGTGTAGCAGAGGGATGGTGACTTCTCTTTGGCACCAGAAGCTGAACGAAATTTTTGTAACTGACAAAAATAAATTAGACGGATTTAAACGAATGACAACTTTGAACGTTTGTAAGATAGTGGAACGGATTAAAAGAGCCACACTGTTCTTTATCAGAAACCAATATACAGTATAAAGAAAATAAAGTTAGATCTATGCAGGTATGCTTGATTATATATTTATATGCAAGATTTACAGAACCATAGATCCATTATATATAGATATTAGATAACATCAAATATAATCGATATGTGTAGCAATTATACCGCAAGAACTATGTTGCAGAAGTTGCAAGGGATGTAGCACAGTTGCTCGGTTGTCGTCACAGAGTTCGCCATGATCTATCGAAGAAATTCGGCAATAGAAGGTGTTTGTGTTTGAGGAATAGATCGAAGATGAGATCGCAATTATATATATGAAAAGCCTCTCTCTCTCTCTCTCTCTCTCTCTCTCTCTCTCTCTCTCTCTCTCTCTCTCTCCTCCTAATAGACACTTGCCTTAAAAACGGGTATTGTACTTCAGCAACTATACCAAGGGATCATAAAAAGTTTATTTAATAAATGGGAAAGATAATAAGCCTAAGGAGAGGATGAGAGTTAAAGGAGTAAAATTATTATATGCAATGTGAAGGATTTGAGATTTTGATGTAGTGTTGTGTTCAATGTCTTTTAAAGAGTAGGGTCCCTTCACTAATAGGGTTGGCTACCATTAAGATAAATTTCCAAATCCAATATTTCCAAAAATAAAATAAATTTATTTTTTAATCCAAGATTAAAAAATTGTTCCAAGTTTATACGAGAGAAACTAAAATGTTGAATTTTATCATACATTGGAATGAAGAATTGTGGATACATGGGATAATATAAAAACAAATGAGATGTGTTTGGGAAAATGGTGAGTGCGATAGATTGTTTTGTCAAATCAAATTCAATATAACAAGATTTGGCTAAAAATTTGAACCTTTGTATTTTATTATGAAACTAGGTGACTCCCCGCGTTATACGCGGTTAAATACTTTTTAGAAATAAAATAAATTGGAAAAATATTATTTCGTGGTTAAAAATTGGTAATAAAGTTCAGTTTGAATTTACATTCAATTTTCTTTATATAAAACAATATTTTTCTTTCTTTTCATCTTTTAACACCAATTCTATTTTCATTAATAATATTGACAATAAGTTCATTTACAATTCGATTAACAAAAAACAGTTGAATTGGTCAAATGATCCAATTTTATATCGTAATAACCAATTAATATTTTGTCGTTTCCTAAAAGTTTATCCATTTCTAATGATGTTGTAGTGTAGATATTGTCGTTAACGTATTGCACCAAACTACTTATATTGTATGTATAAATTCTTTTTAACCTTAAAAACTTGACAAAAAAAGCATGACATATTATGATCAATTGTGTTCAATATCCATTTGGATAAAATCGTGTGAATTATTCTATCTGCGAATAACAATATTTTTAGTCTTTATTATTAATTCAAAAAGAATATATATTTTATAAAAAAAAATTTCTAATTTTATTATCACAATAATCCATTTCTAAACTATTTTTAAATGAGAAACAAAAATTTACATTTGATTTTAGAATGCAAAACGAAAATCTGATAAATTTTAGTAGTTTATATGGATATAAGTTTTAGTATGCTAAATTAGTGGGATAAATGTTTGATAAATTTTGCCATGTCACATTTTTTAGAATGTCATACCACAATAAATTTTAGGAGAGTGATTTTAGAGAAAACACCTAATTTTTTTGGAAAAATCACTTACTAAATAAATGCATAAGGGATGAATATTTTTAAAATAACATACTATGTATCTTAAAACTTGAGATAAAGTTATTTGATAAAAATAATTCACTTTTTCTTCTTCATCTCCTACGTTTTTCACCTTGCACCATTTTCATCTATTGATTTTTCTGTATAATATGGTTAAGACATGATAAAAACCACTCATTAGTTGGTCAAAATAATTTCCATAGCTTCACCTATTTTTTTGTGTCAAATTTCAATATCCAAAAAAATTAATAATTAAAATTTTATAAAATATGTAATTAAAAAAAAAAGTTATAGTTGAATCACAAAATATGTAAATAGTTATTGGTTGGTCAACATAATGTTCATAGCTTTACGTATTTTTTTAAGGTCAAATTTTAATATGCACAAAAAGTAATAATTAAAAAAATTTAATTTTGTAATTAAAAGAATTTGTTTTTAATAATCGAATCACATTATGAAATATATAGTTTTCATTTTTTTTATTGAAGAATATATAGTTTTCATTGATTTCAAATTAAATTGTTAAAGAGAGAAAAATAAATTTAGTTATGGTAAGATTTGGTGTAGATTTTGCTATGATTAATTTCAATAATTTTCTTAAAATTTTGTCATGTCATAATATTTTTCAAGCCATATCATAATTCTTTTGTGAAAGTGATTGTGAAAGTGACACATAAACTTTTTCTCCACAAATAATGTATAAGGGATCACTCTCTGATACATTTGAATCTATTTTGAAATCAAATTCATGTTTAACTTTTTAATATTGAATAACACTTGATTTTGATTTTATTTTGTATTTGAAAATCACAGTGAATAATACAATGTTTTAATAAGGATTTGAAAATCAATGATTGAATGATATACGATTATTTAGATTTATATATTCATTAAAATACATAAACCAATAAACCCCCCCCCCCCCCCTTTTAAATGGTGTTATTCGTTTTGTATATGTATTTTAATTGATGTGATTTACAAATCCATGTTAAACTTATTTTTAACATTAAATTATTTTCATGCCTCCCGAAATCCACTATGAAATCGAATCGATAAGTAAATTTGTAAAATTGAATAACATTTTATTATATAAAAGAGGATGTGTACGATGAGAAAACAAAATTCTAATTCACCAGATCATAACACATGTCTACGATTGATTAGATGATGAGACGTGTCAATATATATTCTAATATCTCAAACAAAAAAAGTCTCATAACAATTAACAAAAAAAAAAGGAATATAATTTTCATAACAATTTAAAAGAAAAAAATGGAAATGTGTAAAATGTGTCCTTAAGAAAAATGTCATAACATAAAACACAAAATTTCCAAAACGTCAAACAAAATCAAGAAAAATGTCAAAACTTAGATTAGTTTAATTACCATTATATAAAAAAAAGGAAAATAACTAAAAGACAAGGAAAAAAAAGGCAAACGAAAAATGGAACAAAAAATTCTTCACTGAAAAAATATCATAACATTAAAAACAAAAATTTCCATTAAATTAAAAAAAAAATGTAAAAATGGCCATAAGTGATTCTAAAAGAAGAACAAGTATTATGTTCAACCAAAAAATATCATTACTTGAAGAAAAAAACAGAACACTGCCATATTTTCAATTGGCACGACACCTTTCATAAAACAAAGGCGCACAAACCAAACTATATGTAATAACATCAATAAGTTTCATAATTTAGTTTTGTATCCAATTTTTATATTATCTTCATCAAATTTAAAGAGAGAAGGCCATTAAGTCAAAAGTTACACAAATCGATCAAAACTATTTAACTTTAAATCTGTTAGATCGCAATTGTGTTTATCGTAGTACTATCATACATGTTCTTCGAAAATGGGAAGCTAAAAATATTAAAGCAAACAATATATTCATGAGTAGGGGTGAGAAAAATATTTGAAACCGAAAAATCGATCCGAACCCGACTCAAAATTACCCAAACCGTACCGATCCCGATTTGCTAAAATACCCGATTAGGTTCTAAACATCTAAAACCAAAAAACCGAATCTAAATCCGAACCGAACCAGAAATTGAACAGGTATCCAAATTAGCCAAAACATAAATTAACCTAAAGATATTTAGATATAAGGTCGGATATGTTAATATAACTTAGGCAATTCCGTTATGTTTTTGGGGCATTTACAAAAATACCACAAATCAAAACACACTTTGCAAGAGTGCCACCTTTGTTTTGTGTGTGCTTTTGCAAATCTGCCACCTTTTTGTCCAAAAAAGACAATTTTGACCCACTAAAGAAAGAAAATTTTTTTTCTTCCTTTTTTTTTTCTTTTTTTTTTCTCTTTCTCTCTCTTCACGAAACCAACTCTGATTTTTTCCACTCTTTCTTTTTTCTCTCCAAAAATAGATCTAGATTACAATCAATTTTTCTCTCTGTCTCTTTCTCTCTCAAGCTTTTAAATGGTGGTGATGGTGTTAAACAAAAAAATAGATCTAAATATGAATCTCTCTCTTTCTCTCTCACATATAGATTCAGATCTATATCCGGATTTCATCATTTTTTTTTGCAAATCTGGGTTTGTTTGATTTTTGTTGTATATCTGAGTTTTTGATTCAATTTTGTTTATAAATCTAAGGTTTTTGTTCGATTTGGCTTACATAATTGAATTTTTGATTATTTCTCGGTGAGTTTTGTTTTTGATGTTATTCTTACTAATCTAGGGTTTTGAACATTTTCCATAAAGTTTTTTTACACTTTTTAAAAGGCTTATAAAATTTATAAAGTTTTTTTTACAGATTTTAAAAGGTTTATAAAATTTGTAAAGTTTTTTAAGGGTTTATAAAATTTTTAAAAGGTTTTGTTAGACTGTTTAAAATTTTTATAAATTTTTTAAATAGTTAATAAGAATTTTGTATATGTCTTTAAAAATTGAACAATTGAAATAATAATTTATAAGGTTTTTAAAAGATGTATAAAAATTTTAAAAGATTTATAAGAGTTTTTTCACAATGTTTATAAAGTTTTTAAAAGGTGTATAAAGTTTTTAAAATATTTATAAGGGTTTTTACAAGGTTTATAAAGATTTTTAAAAGGTTTTTTACAAGGTTTCTTACAAAGTTTATAAGAGTTTTTAAAAGATTTATAAAATTTTTAAAAGATTTATAAGAATTTTTTACAAGATTTATAAGGTTTGTAAGAGTTTTTTACAAGGTTTATAAGACTTTTAAAAAGGTTTATAAAGTTTTTAAAAAATTTATAAGAGTTTTTTATAAGGTTTATAAGGTTTTTTAAAAGGTTTATAATGGTTTTTAAAAGGTTTATAAAGTTTTATAAAGTTTTTAAAAGGTTTTGTTACAAGGTTTATAAGAGTTTTTAAAAGGTTTATAAAGTTCTTAAAAAATTTATAAGAGTATTATAAGGTTTATAAAAGTTTTTTACAAGGTATAAGACTTTTTAAAAAATTTATAAAGTTTTTAAAAGGTTTATAAAAGTTTTTTACAAGATTTATTAGGTTTTTAACGGTTTTTTAAAAAATTATAAAGTTTATAAGAGTTTTTTACAAGATTTATAAAGTTTTTAAAAAGTTTCGTAAAACAGTTTAAAAACCTTATAAACTGTTTAAAAATATTATAATTTAAAAAAAAAATTATAATGCAAATGAAAACCCTAACCTCCCCCCCCAATGCAAATGAAAACCCTAACCTCCCCCCATCTATATCCTAAATGCACAATTGTTAACCCAAACTAAAAAATTCACAGTCTTTTGTATCTTTTATCAAAATCATTTTTGCTGATTCTTCTCTTTTTAAGTTTGCATATGCGTTTCTGTGAAAAAATTCTTCTTCTTCTTTTTCATATATCCAGAAGATCTAATCTCAGATCGGAGGCAACGAGAATCAAAGGTCAGATTCAATTTCACAACTGTCAGATCTGTTTTTCTTTTTTTGAAATAAATTTGGTTCATAGAGAAAAGACGACAAGAACTGATTTCCAGATGATCAAATATAGGTTAGAAAGAAAAAAGCAACGACGAGATCTGGGTTAGAAAAAGAAAAAGAACGACGAGATCTCAATTAGAGAGAGAAGAAGAATAAAAGACAAATCTGGTTCAACTAAAAAAACAATTTGTAACTAAGGATAATCTGGGAATATATAGAAAAATAAGTGGTATGCTTGCAAAAGTTGCAAAAATATGATATTTTTGTAAAGTGGCATTAGAGATGTGACATTTTTTAAAATTTCTCTTTGTTTTTTGGCCAATTTGGGATATCATGAATATATTTGGATAAAAATAACTAATTTAATTATATATAAACTTTACAATTGTTGTTATTTTTCGGATAACTCGAATTAAAAATAACAAAATCGAATTAAATTCTAAAAAAATCGGGTAGTTATGAATATTTTGGGTAATTTTTAAATATTTTGGGTAACTTTTGAATATTTTGAATAACCGAAACCGATCCTAACCCAAAAATAATTAACCCAAACCCGACCCAAAATTTCTAATAATCTGAATGGGTATTATATTCATATACCCGAAAACTCGATACCCGAACTAAAGACCCGATATCTGATTGGGTACCTGAATGCCCACGCCTATTCATAAGTGTGGAACTTCTATTGATTTAAGTAAGTATCTTATTAAATTGTGTATATATATATTTATTACATAGATTCATACTAAAAAGGTTTTTTCCAACAGATTAATACAATTCAATGTTTTGTTCATCATTCCATGCTTGTGAAATCATCGAGATTTGCAATTTTAATAAAAAAAAATAAAGTTTCTAGCCATCAGTTTTTAATAAGATTAACAGAAAGAACAAGGGTTTCAAGTGTTGGACAAGAATTTTGCAAGATTTCTCTAGAAAAATTTTGCCTATAAACTTTTCACGATTTGGTCAAACTGCAAGATATGACCGACGAATTATGACACATGTAATTATTAATTTAGATTGTGATATTTGTTAATATAAAAAAATTTGAAAAAAGAAATAAAAAGAAATATATATTCTAAACGAAAATTATGGAATAAATAACAAAAAGAAAAAAAACGCCTTCCTAAAAAATGTAATATTTCTAAATTGTAATATTACAAAATACATTAAATCCATTTTAAATTATCTAAAATTTTAATAACAAAGCAAATTCTTTAACGAATTGTCGAACAAAAAATAGTTAAAGACAAATAAGGATATCATATTATAAATGTTATTTTGCTAATATAGTAACGTGTATGAGATAAATATAATAAATTGACAATATAATAAAATATAATATTAAAATAATTTTTATATATTTGTGCGGGTAGTAATTGAGAATCTAATTACATTTGCTAAATTATAGGATTTATGAATTTCAGAATCAAAAATACTTATCACAATGCATTTTTATAAGGCTTTTTTATTATTCACCCGCGTTAATATGCGGGTCCTAATCTAGTGTGATATAAATTAGTATTTACCAATCATAGAACAAATAATAAAGAAAATGAATTTTAAAATCATTAAAAATATAACACCGGATTTTGATTCCCAAATTAATTAAAATTAGATGACTTTCCATGCCATAAACAGATTATTTTTTTTTTAATTTCAAACCTATAACTGGCAAAATTTACAGAACTAAGGATTTTTAATATTAAATGCACACATATGTAAACTTGATGCAACACACAAATCTTGTCCAACCCTTGATATTTGGACCTAAAGTCTTTCTCTCATATCTAACCCTTGAGAAACAGCCATCGTAGTTAGCTAGGCGTAGATCGGTGGCCGGCGACTTCTCTAGTGCTGGTTGCCATTTTTCTCCTTTATTTTTTTCTCATTTATTAGTTTTTAAGTTCTTTCCAGTTTAAACCCATTGTTTTGGGACGTTTTTCTCTAGTCTCGAAAATGGTTGGCAAACGAAAGTGGAGGCGCTGGTACCTAGGGGTCGACGGTGTTGCATCAATGACAAACACTTCTTCTTTTAAACTGCCAGATCCAGTTTCGTAAATGTTGATAGATCTACGCCGGTGGCTGCAAATCTTTCTCTTTAAGATAGTTGCGGCTACATCTCCGGTCGAATATTGTGGTCTTTTAGTTATCTCATTAGTTTTGATCCCTTGTCGGGTTTTTTTTGATTTTGGTAGTATTTTGGTCCAGATGGTTCGGGATATTTCTTCTAACTATCATTCTGGTTAAAATTTTTAGTTTAAATTTGGGCGATCAAAGAAGGAGACCTATCTAAATTATGAGAATCATTTCCGTGTTATCGTAAGAGGTATTAGAAGTGTGGCTGATATTGTGGATATGGAAACACTTAATTATTTATCTTGGACTCGAAAAAATACTGTCATAGTATTGCTAAGGTGTCGTCAAAAATGATTGTCCTTATTTAATTATCGGTGCAAAAAAGACTACTAGTTTCTCTTTGTATTTCATTAAAATATGTTTTAATTTTGTTCCATTAAAAATAAAGAGTTAAAAATAAAAATAAGCGAATTAGATATTAGAATCTTAAATGACTAATTGTTTAAGGTAATATGTAATTAGAGAATTCAGAATTAATGTTTTCGGCAAGTTTCAATATAATTTTGAAATTTATTTGAATTTGGATAAATATAAAATTAACCTTTTAAGTTGTTAACTTTGGTTGTGACATTTTGAACTTTAAATAGTTAATGGTGATCAAATATATTAAGCTAATTAATTTTTGGGATAATTTAAAAAATGTCACTTTTGGTATATCCATTTTCAAAAATACCACTAATTAAATATTTTTTTAATCTTATACCTTAAAATTCTAAAGCTGAAATTTTTTTGACCCCTAACAAACTCTAAATCGGAAAAACTAAACTCTAACATAAAATAGTTAACCCCAACCTAAATAATATTTTGAATAAATGATATAATTCTAGTGCCTTTTTTTGAAAAGATTTCAGAAGAGTGGCATTTTTAAAGAATTTTTTTGAAAAATACCACTTTTCAAATGGAATATCATAATATTTTAATTTTGTTGAAGTTTGTGAATAAATTCAATTTATTGCCATGTCATAATAAAATTGGCGACAATAACAGTGGAATTAACACATAACCCATTCTCTTTAAAAGATAAACTTTAAAAAATGTCAGTTTTGAAATGCTATTTTTCGAAAATGCTACAATTCTAAAATCTTTTTGAAAATGCCACTAAATTATATCATACACCAAAAATATTATTTATATTTGGGTTACTATGTTATTATAGGGTTTAGAGTTTGTTAGGTCAAAATCTTTGCTATAGTTTATAATTTTAATGTTTAAAGTTTGAAAATCATGAATTTGTGGCATTTTTTAAACTGAATAATTCATTGTAGCATTTTTGTATTTGGTGGAAGAATATTTGTATTTGCGAGAATATTGTATGTCGGCCTTTCCTCCAAGAACACTAAATCAAGATACTATATTATTGATGATATAAAGAGAGATAGGCATATGTGAACATCGATGACAAAAAGGTATATGAGAAGTGAGAACATTTACTATCTACTTTATTCGTTCGATGCTTCGATCAAATTTATGGTTGATTTTTTTATTTCATGTCGTATGTAGTTGTTTTTTTTATTACTAGTTGTTTTTTTTTATTCTACTACAAGAAAACAGATTGTTAGCGACTCCCAAAAGAGTCACAAATTCGTCAAAAAGACCTCACTTGCGATTACTGTGCGACGAAAAATGGTAGTCGCTAATTTTTAGCGTCACTCATGCGTCGCAACTTTCCGACGCCTTTATGACCATTATATGTAGTCGGTAATTTATGACTACTTTGAGACGTTAATATAGCGTCGCAAATTAGCGACTAATTAGCGACACCACATAATTTACGACTACTTAACGACTGCTATTATCGTCTTAAATTTGTGACTAATTTATGCCGACTGGGTAGTCATAAAATTGCGACACTTTTGAGACTATTGTGGTAGTCACGAATGATTATTTGTAGTCGCATAATAGTCACTAATGTGTCAGAAATTAGAGACTACTTGGCGACGCTTTAAAAGATGTAGTCACGAGTTAGTCACTAAAGCTTCACGAATTATCAACCACTTTGCGATGCTTTCAATATTTTTGTTACGGTATATCAGACGTAGTAGCATGTTTGTCACTTTAGCGTCACAAATTACCCACTACTTTGTGACGCTTTAACTGTTTATTCGTTAAAGTGTAGCATATTTGCAACTATTTTCTGACTTAAACACAATACCTAAATCTGTATAAAATTAAATTGTTTTCCGAATCTAAAACTAAAACTACAACAAAAAGCTAATATAGAAACATTGTACATTACATAATTAAGGTTTGTTCAAACAAAAGTGCATAAAAAAAGTTAATTATAAATAACCAAAAGTGTCATTGTACTAACTTGTTTGTTCAAACAAAAACCAGAAACTAAGAGAACGGATAAAAAGGAGAAGGGATAGAAAGAAACCATCAAGAGTTGTCATTGGCAAAAGGGACTTGAGTTGAGTCCAAGTCAGGGGGTTGAGACATGTATGCAGTGATCTGCGGATTGTCCTTCTTCAAAAATGAGAGGAGCTTCTCCAGTTCAGAGACCCAAGTATGACTTTGCCTTAGCTCCTCATCACGTCGCTTATTCTCCTCCTCATGCTCAGCTAGCTTAAGACGAGCAGATTTAAGCACTTCTTGCATCTCTGCTACGTCAGGAGCATGAGAGGTTTCATAGCTTATCTTCCTCTTCCCTTTGTTGAACTTCTGAGATAGTCCACCTATTCCAAAAGGATTACCCTTTTAATCGAATTCAGTACACTACAACAACAAACAAACAAAACATATTCAATAAGACAATTCAAATCCAAGTATTCAATGCAAAACATATTCAACATAACAAGCAAGTTTACAATTAACTATCAAATAAGTAAAAGTCCAAACGATTCATCAATCATACTGCAACAATTAGTAAAGACACAAACAGAAACAGATTCATCAATCAAACAAAAACATAAAGTAAAGACACAAACATAAATAAATTCATCAATCATACAAACATAAACAGATTCATCAATCATACACACAATGATTCATAACATAAAGTAAAGACACAAACAGAAACAGAAACCAGGAGAGAAAGGATTACTTACCTGAAGGAAAATATTATTCTTCTCTTCAATCGTGAGAGTCTGGTGAGTGGAAATTTCAGAAGAAATGTCTTGGACGTCTGTTCCATCTCCAGCCCGCTGTTCAATAGCATCTGCGAGTCTCTTGTCATACTCATCAGCCACTTGCTTTGCTTTTTGATCAACAAACATGCCATCCTTTGATGTATGTGTCCTCACAAAGACTTCTCCAAACGAGACAGGTCTGCCCAGTTCCTCTTCCTGCACAAATAGATGTGAATGATTAGGAAGATGGAGGACAAGTAGCTGCAAGTTATAACAGAAAGAAAGGAGATAAGTATTACCATTTGTTGCTCAACAGTTAAGTGAGAAGATTGGCCAAATACGTGCTTGTAGATGCCAAGTCCACCACGAGTAGAGTTACGAGATTTTGAAGCAGTAGTGCTCTTGGACACTGCCTCTGGAGTTTCCCAATAGGCGCATATATGCTCCCAAAGGGTTTCACCAATCCAAGTTGGCCTTACACCCTTCGCCTTAGCCTGACTCACAATTCCTCTCATCCGTTTTGTAGTAATCCTCCAGAAATGAGCCCTAACAAGCTCAGTGATCCTTATGTCCCAATTGTATTTCCCATATACAGTAAAAAAATCAGTTATGTATTGATCAAAAGAAGTATATCAGTTAGGTAATGATCAAGAATGAAACATTACCATAAAAGTTCGGAAATAGAGCTCTTGTTTTGCTATGGGCGTCACCGTCCAGCTATAGTAAGGGCCATCAAACTTGAGACGAAATATCCCAGCAATGACACGGGTCAATAGTCCATTGTCCCGAGTAAACCTAAGACATGAACATAAAGTAAAGTTACGTACAAACTAACACAGACAATGATTCTAAGCTTTGTTAAATGAAAACCATTCTATAAGACAATTGAAACTTGTACCTAATTCCTACTACTAAACCATATGAGAGTACCAACACATTTCAAGATAAACAACAGTTACAAGAAGGTGAGTAAACTTACCATAGCGTATCTGGTAAGGGAACCTCACTGAGAAGGGGTAGTCTCTGTAGTCCTGGAAGAGCCAAAATATTGTCCAAGAGCTGCTGGTCGTCTGGCCCTACTAGTACGTGATAACCTTCTAATTCAGAGGCTTCATGTTCTTCATCATCGAGTTCTTCTCCTTCCTCCTGGCCATATTCCTCATCTTCATTATCAACGCCAACTTCTGGTTGGTCAAACTGATGGGCTTCCTGTCGTGGGTGGCTATTGAGGTTGAGGTTGGGAATTTGGTGATTGGATGGAGCTTGAGACGTTAGGCCAGCAAATGGAAGCCTATTAGTTGAGGGTCGATATTGCGGAGGAATAGAGTTTGTTCGAGAAACTGATATAGTCGCCTGAGAGTCGCGAGTATGAGCTTGTGGGTTCGAGCAGTGAGAAGAACCACCGTTGCCGCTTGACCTAGGTCGTTGCAGTGGTGTACCACCGCTCTTTCTGGCTGTAACATCTCCGGCGTTGTGTCTCTGTGACCGTGAGGTTGAGCCATCTTCGACCGCCGCTGGTTCCTTTCCAAGACTACCGTCTCTCGCTGTACCCTCTCCGCAGTTGTGAGGTGGTGGAGCATGTGAGGTCGAATCACCACCGGCTTTGGCATTTGCACCACCATCGGATTTGGCTTTTACACCACCACCGGCTTTGGCAGTCAAAGCACCACCGACTTTGGCATTTGCACCACTAGCGCCTTTGGGTTTCACACCACCACCGGCTGTAACTCTGTCACCCCGACATCGCCGATTGGTCTTCCACCACCACCACCGCCGGTTAGTCTTCCACCACGGCCTCGAGAACCTGTTCGACCTCGAGAACCTGTTCGACCTCGAGAACCTCCTCAGCCTCGTGAACCTTCTCGGGTCACAACCATAGCTTAGGGTATGTGTTTTGGGTTTAATCAAATAGAGAGATCGAGAGAGAGAGGGATAAAAGAGGAAGAAAAAACCCGATCGAATCGAGAGAGAGAGGGATGAAAGAGGAAGAAGAAGATTCGATTTCTAACTGAATCGAATCGAATCGAGAGAGAGAGGGATTAAGAGAGAGATCTAGAGAGATCGAAGGATGATCTCGCCTCCGTCTCGAGAAACAAAAGAAAAACTAGGTTTAGGTCAAAATGATTTGGGAATTTAGATTTGGTTCTTTTTTGTTAAGTGTTGGAGTTACAAAAATGTCGCTATTGCGTCGCAAAACATTTTGTTTGGTGGCAAAATAAGCCCGCCTAAGCCCGCCTAAATGGCCCAAACATTTTCGCGAACAAAACCCAAAATTTTAGGGGGAACCAAACAAGCGTGGTAAAGTAGTCGCCAAAGCGTCACTTCTTTGTGGCTCCGTTGTGACTCTTTTACGACCCTGGAAAATAATAACCCTAAATCCTAAACATGTAGGACCAATAGATTGTGCTTTTCTCCTTGCTATTCAACTTCTAATGTATTATTACCATTTTATTGCTTATGTGAATTGAAATCTCACATATCAAATTTAATTTAACAAAACCTAACACTTAACCACATATTACATTAAACTTATAAGCTTCTTAGTTTTAGAAATGTGATCTCATTAGATGTAAACTGAATTTGAATTACCTTCCATAAATTAAACTTTTTATGACTAATGTAGTTTATAACAATGTAATTGCATAAAAAAATTGTATATACTTCAAATATGTTGTTAAATTCCCAAAATTCTTAGCCGGAGTTGGAAAAGAGTGACTAATGAGTCGCTGTTTTCATTCCTTGTCGCAGTGTAGACACAAAAACGTCCGCCGCCAATTTGTGTATCATGCAAATAAGTTGGGAACCAAACAAACGTGGTGAAGTAGTCGCCAAAGCGTCACTTATTTGTGTCTCCTTTGTGACTCTTTTGCGAACCTGAAAAATAATAACCCTGTTCGGCCTAGGGTTCGAACTCTAATCCTCTAATGGTGTTATTCAAAGCGAAACCGTTGGCATATTGCAGCCAATCGGTATTTTATCACACATATTGGTATATATGTTGACACAATTTATCTTTATTAATAATAATATAAAATCTCGGTTAACCAACGAACATTTAATATTTTAACACTAAAATTATTACACAGAATTTATTCTCCAAACTTTATATAAATATTAAATCCCACACATATATTACATACATTTTGTATGAAATCCGATTTAAATTTCATCATCTTCATCTTCTTCCGAAGATGATAAATTACATCGAAATTCATCTACTGGCTCACCATCGTTAATTTCGAAATCGATGTGTTCAATTGGATGATTTCCATCAATTAGACCTTCGACATTGATCTCTTCGACCGTATTTGTGACTGCATCATCCTCAGGTTGTTGCAAAATAATAGCTCAGTGTCGTTAAATTTTTGTTGCACACGATTCCTTGGATTAACTTTTAGAACTGAGAGCCAATTCCCATGACGTTTAACATTTGGGTATGGAAGATAACATACTTGATCAGCTTGAGACGCTGCAATATAAATAAAAATTTTGTTAGGATTTTCTAAATATAATTAGAAATACAACAACAATACAATATTATAGACATGAAATTCATACCTAATACATACGGTTCGTCGTTTGCATATCTCCCAGATTTTAGCATGTCGACAATGCCTCCCTCGTTGGTTCTAGTTCCTTTGCCGGGTGTGGGGTTATACCATTTACAATCGAAAAGCACGATTTTCAAATTCACAAATCCTGGATATTTGAGCTCAATGATTTTTGTAATGGTCCCGTAGAAATCATCCACCTCCGGTTGAGAATAATTTTGGCCTCGGACACAAATCCCATAATTCATTGTTTTTCTGTTTTTCCCGTAATCCTTTGTGTGAAATAAATACCCTCTTATAAAATACATAGGCCATGACCTAATCTTATTTTCAGGACCGTTGGCTATATCGTAAACCCACATCGAAAATTTTTTTGACTTTTCATTGTATCCACCTATACATAAAACAATAAAAATATCACAATGGTTGAAGCAAAACATTAATTTAATAATTAATTCATCAGGAATTCATACATATTGGCGGACCCATATATGAAATTTGTTATCTCTTTTAGCTGAGACTTCATCATCAGAAAGATCCGGATTTTCAAATCGAACCTGTGCATCCACCAACCTGTGTTACACACTTGATTATGAATAAAGTGGTGAAAAATATATACAATTCCTATATTAAATTTAGGGTTGAAGTAAAGTTACCTTTCAAGTGGTCAGAAATATTCACAATTACGCAAAACATATGAAGGTGCGGACGTGAATTCTTTCTCGGTTAACCAATATTCCGTACATTTGCCACTTGGACGACCTACTTCAGTAAATATATTTGGTACGGGTATATCATAGATAGGTACTTCACCTTCATCATACCGAGTTGGCCTGCAAAATTTACCAAAAATAGTTCATCTTATTTTAAGAAAAGTACGGTTTTTATATATAAAGTCTAATATATAAATTTCTTACCTTCTTCTGCTAGCCGTAGAAATTTGAGAGGCAAAGTAGTGTTGTGAGAAATAAAAAATCTCATCATTCATGTATGATTGAACAATCGATCCCGCTGGATATCTTTTGTTCTTTGCTTTACCTTTCAAATGTTTAAAAAATCTTTCGAACGGATACATCCACCTATATTGCACAGGACCACCAAGCTCGGCTTCATATGGCAGGTGTATAGGTAGGTGCTCCATCACATCGAAGAAAGAAGGTGGAAAGATTTTTTCCAAGTTACACAGTATAATCACAATGTTCTCCTTCAAAATTAGGACACGACTTTGATCCACTGATCTGCTGCTTAGATCACGGAAAAGTGCACCAATTCCTGAGAATAACATATGTGTAAGTAATATTTAAAAAGATTCAAATAATATCATGATCGACTGTCGGATTTCATATCTTTATATATACCTGATAATGTTCAGTGCATGTTTCGCGGGAGGAGTTCTGCGAACACAAATGGAAGCAAGCGCCCTATAAAAACATGGCAGTCGTGACTTTTCATTCCAGAAAATTTGCCTTCACTGATGTCTGCACAACTTGCTAAGTCAGCTACATACCCATCTGGAAATTTAACCTCATTTTTCACCCATTGTAGTAAGACATCTTTTGCTTTTGAACTTAATCTCCAAATAGGGAATGGGGCATTGCCACGATCATCGACATGCAAATCTTTCCGAGAACATAAATTTTCGATATCTAGTCTTGATTTGACTGTCTTTCGATTTGTCTTTAACATTCATAACAGTATATATGATGTTATCAAAAAAATTCTTCTCGATATACACCACATCAAGATTGTGCCATAGAGTAAGGTCGCTCCAGTATGAAAGCTCCCAAAATATGCTTTATTTATGCCAATTATGCCAATCTCCGTAGCCGACAGGTTTTATGTGATGTCCATTTCCACCACAATCAGATGTTTTTCGTGCTTCAGTATTCCGTATACGGTGGAGTACTTGTTCTCCAGTTAACGATGCAGGTGGGTCCTCGTTCAGTGCGTTCTTTCCCTTCAAAAAGTTAACTTTGTTCTTCCGTAACTGATGTTTAGTAGGCAAAAATCTTCTTTGACAGTCAAACCAACAAGTCTTCCTACCAGCCTTCAATTGAAATGCATTTGTATCATCCATACAAATTGGACATGATAATCTACCATGTGTCGTCCATCCTGATAACATCCCATATGCTGGAAAATCACTTATCGTCCACAACAGAACAGCTTTAAGGTTGAAGTTTTGATTTACTGACACATCATACGCCTCAACTCCATTATTCCATAACACCTTTAACTCTTTGATCAGTGGTTCGAGGAAAACATCGAGGCTGGCTCGTGGATGATTTGGTCTCGAGTTCAAAACGGTTAAAAACAAGTACTCCCTTCCCATGCACATTCCCGGGGGTAAGTTGTAGGGTGTCATGATTATAGGCCATAACGAATGGCTTTTTTACATACCAAAAGGACTGAAACCGTCTGTACATAATCCTAGATAAACATTTCGTGTTTCCTCCGCAAAACTTGGATACATTTGATTGAAATTTTTCCACTCTGCCGCATCTGATGGATGACACATTACTCCGTCTTGTGATTCGTGCTCAGCATGCCACCTCATTGATGCCGCCGTCTTCTCAGATTGGTACATCCTCTTCAATCTGTCAGTGATTGGTAGATACCACATTTTGCTGAACGGTATTTTTTTTCGTCCTTGACGATCTTCATATCTTGGTTTTCCACAAAACTTGCAATGCTCCAACAACCCATCTTCTTTCCAGATGAACATACAGTTATCTATGTATACATCGAATGTATGATATGGCAACCCTAGTTTTCGCATTAACGTTTCTGTCTCGCAAAAACGCCATTGTATGATGGTTGTCATGATGGTCATTCACAGTTATCATTAGTTGCTCGGTATATGAATATCAAGGCAGACCATAATTTGGCTGAAAGTTGCATGGATTCATGGGCGGAATTGATAACAGAGTATTTACCAGAGCCTAATCACGCAACTGGTTCATATTACGAGACAGAAACGTTGATGCGAAAACTAGGGTTGCCATATCATACATTCAATGTATACATAGATAACTGTATATTCTTCTGGAAAGAAGATGGGTCATAGAATTGTTTTGCCTCATGGGTAGGTTCTTCAGAAACATGATCATTTCCTCTATGACCATTTTCGTCATGATGATAATCATTTAATGGTGTAGAATTAGGAAATGCATCATAGACCATCCCAACATACACATCCCCATCATCATAATCCATTTGTTCATAATTACCGCTACTAAAATCAGCATTTACGTAATGACTAGTTACTGCCCCAACTACATTATAATCTTCCCCATGTTCGGTCCACACAATATGGTTCGAAACAGCATTTACGTAATGACTAGTTCCATAAAACCACGTTGATGCAAATGGTTCGAAACAGTTCTAACAGGTTTCATACCACCAGAATTTTTATATTTCGCACAAGGGCAGTATAACTTACCTCCACTACTAATGGCCAAGTCTTGGCAACTTGCGAAATTTAGAAACTGTGTGACCTCTTCCAAAAAGTCGGTTGAGAGATTATCTGTCTGCGGATCGATCCTTGTATACATCCAATCTCGGGAAGAATTCCACATAATTTTCTTCCTCAAAATCTTTTTTTTCTTTTTTTTTTCTTGTTTGTACTGAATGAGGAAAAGGGAGCTCGGTTCTTATATATATAGGATAACATTTTCCACTACTTTGTGACTCCTCAAAAGCGTCACACATTTATGACTCTTTTATGACTGTTTTCAGACGCTTTTGTGACTACTTGGATAAATCGGTGGGCTATCTGCCTCTCTTATTTATCACGTGTCACCTAATTTCCTCCCTTACCGACATATTTGCCGACATAGATATAGTGACTACTTTGCCACTCTTTGGCCACTCTAGTAAAAACAATTTTGTGACTCTTTTATAACTGTTTTCCGACGCTTTTGTGACTACTTGGATAAATCGGTGGGCTACCTACCTCTCGTATTTATCACGTGTCACCTAATCTCCTCCCTTGCCGACATAGCTATAGTCACTACTTTGCCACTCTTTTGCAACGCCTGTAAAACATAACAACGGCATCACAAACTGGTCGCTATTTTGTGACGTTCTTTAAGACTTAAACAATTGTCACAAAACAGTCGCAAAGTATGATCAATTTGCGACTACTCAAATAAGAGTCCCTATTCCGTCACTAATATGTGACTAGTTTGCGACATATACCTGTAGTCGTAAATTTGTGACATTTGTGGGTCGAACCTTTCTTCGGTTGCTATTTCGTAGCAAATGAGTCACAAATGAGCCGCAAATTTTGTGACTGAAAATTCAGTCACAAATCGTAGTTACTAATTATCTGTTTTTTTGTAGTGTTCAATTACAAAAGGTTGATAGTTTTAAACATGGCGTTTATATTTAACTAGTATTAAGGCCTCTGCACATGCAGAGGCATAATTGTTTGGATAAAAATACATTTTATTGAAATTTAAAATTAGTGTTAAAAATATTCAAATGCTAAACATGCATATTTTAACCATTTAAATCTCATGTTTTGTTTTGTTAATTTTTTTTTACCATGATCTGTTATTTAAAGAACACATTTGAGTAAATATATAGAGATTAATAATGGAGAATAAATTCATTACCTTCATAAAATTAATCATGTTTCCTTTGTTTTTGTATATCTCCTCTTATCTTGAAGTTTCCTGCAAAAAAAGTCATTATCATTTTATTTCAACAGATTCTAAAAAACCATAGTGAATAGTGACAATATATATTCTCTCTCAATCAATGGTAAGGATATGATAACAATTAAATAGCATTAACATTATAAGCATTGTGATTGAGAGGCTACAATTGAATGAATGTGTAATCTTGAAAAATAATAGTCTAGTAGAACATGCTTGTCCAAACGCATATTATTTCAGTAGCAAACTTTGAGAATAGTAGAAAAAAAAGAAAATGACAGAAAAAGAACATTGAGAAGTGGACAAATACCTTAGAGTTTAAAACCTTTCTTCTATGAAGTCGATGAATATGAGAAAGAGAAAGTAAGAGGGTTAGTCTAGAGGAATCAACAATTGCTTTTGTTTTACTTTGTTATTTTAAAATTTAAAATGTGTTATTTGAACATAAAAAAAAGTGTTATGTAAAAATTGATCGAGGAAGATGCAATGAAAAATAAAGAAACACGAATAAAAGAGAGAACCAAGAAAATGGGTAGTAGTTATTTGGGAACTTAACTTAAACAGCACATAAATTAGATAATATTACTAGAAGTATATAAAACTTTTTTTTATTACTGATTTATTTTAAATGCCCAGCGTGCCCTTGTAATTAGGTTATGAGAAAAAACCTAATTACAAGAATGCCATTACTTTTGAGTGCCACGTCAGATAAAATCAGGCGCCACATAGGAAATCGCTGACATGTATTAATGAACTCAGCCGTAAAGCATTACGGCGGTATTGACGGCTGAGTTATATATACGATGTGGCTGACTTAAAAAAATTGACTGATTTACATATACAAATAAGCCAAACGATACGGCTGACTTACAAAACGTGGCTGATTTAAGATCTTCTGGCTGACTTAAGATTTATGTGACGGCTGAGTTTAAAAAAATCTGCCTGATTTATGAGCTAATGGCTGACTTACGTACATATATGACGGCTGATTTGTACATCGGCTGGTTGAGATATGTTTCTCACGATGACGGAATGATCATCGACTGGCTGTGTTACTAAACGGACGGCTGACCTATGAAAGATTGTTACGGCTGATTTAAGTATAATTAGTGTAAATCAGCCGTGTTTAGCTTGATTAATAGTAAACTCGGCCATATTACGTCTGATTTATTAGCAAAAGATTAATTACTACAATAACATTCATTTGACGGCTGATTTATTGGACGATACAGCTGACATAATATTTTTCAGCTGATCTACGCCCTTTTATGGCCTCTTTTCGAACTCGATATTTGTTGTTTTTATTACTGAAATAGTATTCACGTAGCAACTGACTTACATATGCATTTGATGACTGATTTAGTTAGGCTGATTTACGTTTTCATTTTGTGGCTCACTTGCCATATAAGCAAAAAATTAATAACATCAAATCCGATTTTCCATGTCATCAACTCCTATTTTCCATGTCATTTTCCATGTCATTGTTAGAGTTTTATGTTGTGACGATGTGTCTTCTTCTTCGTCTTCATCTATTTATCTTCTTTATCATCTGATACCCAGAAACTTAATCGTCTTCTTCCACATTATTTTTTTTTCATTGATTTTTGTTCGAGATCTTATGGATTCGGTAATTATTGTTTCCGGTAACTGGGTCAAGAAAAACAGATACGTATTCAACGCCGACGGTAGAGGGTGTAGAGTTCTGTATTTAAATGATGAAACAACACACGACGAACTTGTGAAGTCTGTACTCGATGATTACGGATTGAACGAGTCGAGCCATCAGATTCAGCTGAGCTACATGTTCTCGAATAAAACTTTGAAAACAATGGCGCACGATACTCCACCAGTTTACGTCTCCAATACTCGACAGATGATAGGTTTTCTAAGCCTAAGGAAATTCGAACAGATACGTCTCTGTGTAGAGATTACGGAGAAAAAGGAGAGCCAAATTAGTCGGAATGACGAAGTGAGAGAGCAGAAGAAAAGGTTATTCAGTTACGGTGGTTTCAGTAATGATAATTGTCCTGGTGGTGAAACAAAATACGAAGATAAACGCGACGATGAAGACATGGATTGCGCAAGTAAAATGGAAGGTGAAGAATACGAAGTAGGCAGAGAATCCGAAGTAGGCGGAGAATCCGAAGTAGGCGAACAAGACGAAGAAGATGATGAATTTGAAAGCCGATTTGATATGTTCGATGACTCGGATGGTGCTTCATCTGAAGATGATAACTTCAGTTCATACGGTGAGTCTCCAACACAAGACGAAGATTCACCGACCCTACCGCCTAAGAAGAGAGCTCACAACATGTCGGTGAGCGGATCGGAAAGGAATCCAGAGGTTCTAAGGTTGGAGATGTCTTTGCTAAACCTCGCGGTAGGGCAACGATACGAGAGTAAAGCCGATTTGGAGAAACGACTGAAACTTCTTACGGTGAGAGATCAATTTGATTTTGATGTAGACGTATCCAATTCGGACACACTCATTGTTAAGTGTTGGGTTGATGGATGTCTCTAGAGAGTTTGTGCTTCTACACAAGGGGAATTACCGGCATTTTATGTTCGTATTTACGATTCCGAGCATACATGTTCTGTAATTGAGCGTTCTAATCGATCTCGACAAGCAACACCAGATATTTTACGCCAGTTGTACAGGGAGTATCTCAGCGACGTTGGTCCGTCTGTTCGACCTAAGAGTGTTGGAATAACTATCAATAAGCATTTTGGTGTAAAGGTAATTACTAGTACGTTGCAGCTGACTTATTTGTATAGTACAGCTGATTTTTAGTACGTTTTGGCTGACTTATTTGTATATTACAGCTGATTTATTAGTACGTTGCGACTAACTTCTATTTCAGCTGAATTTTTAGTACGTTTTGGCTGACTTATTTGTATATTACAGCTGATTTATTTGTACGTTGCGACTGACTTCTATTTCAGCTGATTTATTGGTAAGTTGCGGCTGACTTATTTGTTTATTACACCTGATTTACTTACTTGTACTTTACGTTTTCCGTGTGGACAGATGGATTATTGGAAATCACATAGGACGCTAAAATTTGCAAGGGAAATCGATATGGGAACTCCTGAGAGTAGGTTTGAAGACTTGCCTCCTTACCTATATATGATAAGAAGGGCAAATCCGGGTACGGTTACGCGTCTTCAAATTGATGAATTTGGAAGATTCATGTATGTGTTCCTTGCGTTTGGTGCGAGCATAAATGGGTTTCCTTTCATGCGCAAAGTTGTCATTGTCGACAATACGTTTCTTAACGGTAAATACAAAGGGACACTTCTCATAGCACTAGCTCAGGATGGTAACTTTCAGATTTTTCCAATAGCCTTCGGTGTGGTTGACACTGAAAATGATGATTCATGGCACTGGTTTTTTACGCAACTAAAAATTTTGATTTCTGACGATGAGGCTCTTGCGATTATCTCGGAAATGCATAATTTGATAGGAAAAGCAATTGGAAATGTGTTTCCGTTGGCTTCTCGTGGAATTTGCACTTACCATTTATATAAGAACATTTTGCAACAGTACAAGGGAAAAGATGTCTTTCTGGTGAAGAAAGCGGCAAAATGTTTTAGGGTTTCAGACTTTAATACAAGGTTCGAGGAGATTAAAGCGATTAATCCTGAACTTCATGACTACCTCCAAAGAGCTGATGTCCGACTGTGGACGCGTGTTCATTTCCCGGGCCAAAGGTACAATTTGATGACTACGAACATAGCGGAATCAAATGAACAGAGCACTGTCAAATGCTAGAAGTCTTCACATTGTTCGACTATTAGAATCGATACGGGTTATGATGACCAGATGGTTTGAAGAACGGAGAGAGGATGCGAAATCGCAGCCAACCACGCTTTCGCGTGGTGTCGAGAAACTACTACATGTAAGTCAACCATTGCAGTTCATAAGTCAGTCGTTATTGTTCCATAATCCTGCCTTTATGATAAGTCAGCCATTGCAGTTCATAAGTCAGTCGTTATTGGTCCATAACCCAGCCGTAATGTTTTAATAAATTTTTATGTATTATAAATAGGGCCGTGTCATTGCCGCCAGACTTATGACGGTACAAAGGATTGATCCTTATCACACGGAAGTTACATATGGATCGTCTTTGCATATTGTGAATTTGGAAACAAGAAAATGCACATGTCGGCATTTTGAACACGAGAAATTACCATGCGTGCATGCAATCGCAGCTGCCGAGGACAGAAAAATTAATCGTATATCCTTGTGCAGTCCTTACTACTACAGCAGTTATTTGGTAAATGCATACGCTGAGTCGATCATGCCCATAGATTCAGCGCTCCAAGTTCCAAATAACGTTGCTAACCAACCGTGCTTGCCCCCGCTTGTTCGTCAACAACCAGGAAGGCCTAAGAAAAGTAGGATGAAATCTGCTTTAGAAGTTGCCCTTGAGAACAAACATCATAGGAAACGACACGCATGTTCTCGTTGTAAACAGCCTGGGCATAATGCAAAAACTTGTCCGATTTAAAAGTGTTGTTTGGATATGTATGGATTTGTGTTTTTGTTAATGCGATAAATCAGCCGTAAAGATTGAATTATTGTCAATAAATGACTGACTTATGATTACAATACAGCTGATTGTTAATAAACGACAATGAGATTGGGTTAGATGAGGAAGACATTTTCTTTCAAAATTTAAGAAGACGAAGATGGTAACTCGTCCAAACGCGTAATATTTAAAAAAAAAATAAAGTTCCCAAAAGAAATTAGAGTTCCCAAAAGATTAATCATTACTCCTAGTATATGGAGTCATATATATGTCAGTATAGCATCTCGAGAATACGAAACATCGCATGTTAAAATTGAATAAGTAATGTTTTTTTTCCCGCCGAAATACGAATCTACTCGAGATAAATTACACATTTCGACTGCCTTATATGCACTTAACGTCGCGAGATAAAATTGAATAAATAAATATTTTTTTTCCCGCCGAAATACGAATCGTCGCGAGATAAATTACACGTTGCGCGGCTGACTTATATGCACCTAATGGCCGACTTAAGGCACGTTCAATATGACTTATATATTGAAAGAGAACCTATACCTCAAAATTATTTATCTCGAGTTTAAGGTATGGCACTTTTAATACTTTATACGGCTGAAGAAAAAAAAGCTTTAGTTTCATCCAAAAGAAAAAAAAACAAGCAATATAGTTTCATCAACTCCAGCACAAAAGATTCCATAACTTGAGCATCATGCCTCGATCTTGGAGCATAACTTGAGCATCATGCCTCGATCTTGGAGCAGAACTTGAGCATAGGAGGAGATGCTTTGTCTTCCCAAACCAACTCCAGCACAAAAGATTTGTACGCCTTAACACCAATAGCCTTGAAGAATTCTCTAATCCCTGAACCAAAGCGTAACCTCATCCGTATGTCTGGCACGCATAGATACACTGGCCACTCTACTCCATGCTGGTCCAAAATAGTAATCTCCTTCCCTCCTGCTTTTTCCATCTGGTGAGCCCTAGTGAAGCTCAGTGGAATATGCTGCATAAGAAAGAGACAATAAGCTCTTGACAAAGCATCAATAACGACAAAAATTGAATAACAAAATTCCTTCAAGAGAGTTTACTTAAACTTACAAGTCTAGAATCTTTGAGACTAGCTAGTGTGACAGTTATTGTCACAAATCGGTTTTCACTTTGACTACTCTCACCGGTTTATCTCTTCTTCTCTTTGTCCTCCTCCTCCTCCTCCTTCTCCCCCTCCACATCATCATCATCATCGACGTTGTTGCTAGACTGTACATATTGAATCTCACAGCAATTAGGTCCAAGACCAGTGACGTGGAACAAAAATTCTCCTTCGTGTCTGAAAATGACGAAGTCTCCGACTCGGAAATCATGAGCAAATGCGAACTCTTTCCATCCAAAGGTGAGTCTCCGACCTTCCATCTTCACCTTCCATGTTTTCTCAGACGCGTCCGACTTAAGCTCCATCATATTTCTTTCGTTTCTTCCTTCTATGTATTTCGAGAAGAACTTTTCCGGAATGCTCTGCAACCAAGACATTGAGATATATATATATATATATATATATATATATATATATATATAGAGAGAGAGAGAGAGAGAGAGAGAGAGAGAGAGAGAGATGGAGGGAAGAAGGGAGATTACATACGAGGTGGGAGTAGAAGCCGGGAAGAAGAGGTTGAAAAAAATGTGAGTTTGTAGGAGATTTACATACTTGATCCGCCATTATGGAAGTTGGAAAAGGAGTTTCAAAGATAAGAAAACCCTAAGTTTATGAGTGTTGATTGTAATCCTCCTCTTACTTACATGGTTCATACAGAAAGATTACACTAATAAATGTTAGTTGACTAAACATTGTAAGTTGTGTTCAAAAACATTGAAAACTAACGACAAGGCATTTAAGTTTTTAGTGGAATATTTAAAAAATATTAGAGTTCTCAAAAGATTAATCATTACTCCTAGTATAGGGAGCCATATAACTGTCAGTATAGCGTCTCGAGAATACTAAACGCGTGCGTAATACGATTACGTACTAACTACACGGCAAACTTATTTTAAATACACGGCTAAACTTATAGAAACTAAACGTCTGACTTATATTTTAAAAATGGCTGAGTTATCTCATGCGTGTCAAAGGTTAGGCTGAGTTATGTTAAAGGTTAGGCTGAGTTAAAAACGAAGTTTAGGCTGAGTTATGTTAAAGGTTAGGCTGAGTTAAAAACAAAGTTTAGGCTGAGTTATGTTAAAGGTTAGGCTAAGTTATGTTAAAGGTTAGGCTGAGTTATGTTAAAGGTTAGCCTTAGTCATAAACGAAGTTTAGGCTGACTTATTACATAAACATAAGTGGCTGAATTATATTTAAAATACGGCTGACTTATATATACAACACGGCTGACTTATATTTACTACACGGCTGAATTATATTTAACATGAAGTCATAAACAAAGAAACAAAGGAGGAAACAATAGTTTATATTACAACATCCAAAGCCTATTGTCCGGCCAATATATAATCGGCTTAAAATCACGGTAAAAAAGACCTAACTCTTTGATCCAAAAGCATCGGTCACACAAATTATTATCCTTACTGTCTTCAATGAACCAAAGATCCCAATCTCGGTCCATCAATGGAGTACATGTGCAATTATAGAACAAGGTTTTTTCCGTTGACATGAACTCATACTTCTTCGTTAGAAACGCATCAGTGTGAGACGTTCCCCAATTCCAGTCTAGAGATCTAACAATCTTGCCTATCCTCTGAATAGATTCCCTTGTGAAAAGAGATAAATACTCCTCAGTATTCCAAAATACCTTGCGCGTCATTGCATATGTGTATAAAGCACGCTCGAATCCTGCATCTGCTGCTCTCTTAATCAAAGCAATTCCTTCATCTTGGAGGTCGAACGTGAAGAACTTCTGTACACCCTCTAAGAACAGTGTACTCGGGTTTCCATTAGCGTAGCAAACTTGCATCACCAAGCTAGATAGATGTGTGTACGAAGAGAAGGTAAACACATCTATAGATGCGTACACTCCGGGCCGGTCTGTTAGTTCCTTCATATACTTGCATGTTGCTCTCAATCTATATAGATCTGCAATAGAGTTAGCGGCCACACGTTCGGCCACTAAGGCTTGGATTTCTTCAGGTAGGGCTGTAAGAGGGAATACTTCCATTACAAAGTGGATTTCTCTAGAGATATAAAGTTAATGAAAATCTAAACAGATGGTAAAGGCTGACTTATGTGCTAGTCAAGTAGGGTTTATGACTGGTTAATGAGTGTTTAAATGGTATTTATATATTAAAAAAAAATGAAAATAGCGACTCTTCGGTTACTGAGTAGTTACGAAAAGCAACTGTTCAGTAACTGAGTAGAAAAAACAATTGTTCGTATATTTTGAGAAAGGTTGACTTAGTGTTTCGGCTGAGTTATGACAGCTTTGCAAAAGAAGCGGCTGACTTATTGGTTTAAATTTTCAAAATACAAACTAACTAAAGGGTCTCATACGGCTGAGTCATAAACGAATTTTAGGCTGAGTTATGTCAAAGGTTAGGCTGACTTATAAATGAAGTTTAGGCTGAGTTATGATAAAATAAACAAATTCTATATTAGAATTCGAAAAATACATAAACATCAGAGTTCTAAAAATACATAAAAATTTGAGTAATAAGCATTACATAAACATAAGCATTAACATTAGATAAACATTTAGTCAGCCATATATTTTGCACCAAGCTTCATCCAATCAATTTCTGGAACTTCGACTTTTGCCATCTTTTCTTCGGCTTCAACGAGTTTATGAGCAAGTTCATCCAACTCAGCAAATAAGTCAACCTTTTCCTTCCCCATAATTTCTTCAAGGAAATCCATTTTCGCATAAATAGATTTCACTTCCATCATAGCATCTTGCAATTCAGATTTAGCTTTCATCTGTTCCTTGACCAAGAGGAGCAACGACTTGTAATGCTCCTCGGTTTCCCTTCTGGCCTTTTTAACATCGTTTGCTCCATGGTCATCCTCCATTGGACGCTTCATCATCTTCTTCGATTCTGCCATTGATGCTGCATGTATATCGAAAATAGGATGTTAATATATCTTCTAAACATATAAACAAATCAAGTTGCAAAAACGTGAATTACATATACTAGGAGAACAAGGAAAACGTTCGGTTACTGAATAGTTATGACTGAGTTATTAGTGACGTAAACGTGTTAAGGCTGGCTTATTTATTAGAGTTCCTAAAAGTTCAATCATAAGAGCAGGTACAACGGAGTCTCTAGCATCAGTTTCTCATCAAATAAAAAAGTATAAAATAATAAAAAGTTGGAGAGAGAAGGGAATTGAGATTCTTAAGTTTCTCATTTGAGAAATAGTTTTAGCCATACCCTCCACGAACATATGTTCATTTTCTATTGGATCCACGTTTTTCTATTAATTTAAAATTTAAACAAATAATGAAAATGAATATAATACTATTTTTTAGAGATTCATCAAGTCTCTATCCGTTGTACATGCTCTAACTCCTAGTTCCCAAAAGATTAATCATTACACCTATAATATAGGAAGCGCCATATAGCTCGTCAGATTAGCGTCTCGAGAGTATTAATTTTGGTTATGATTACGTATTCAGACGCCACAATAAATCATATATTCTATATTATTTATATTTAAAAATGTGTAACTTAAGGTTAACTTCACGGCTGACGTATCTAATGTTAGCTGAGTTATAGGCTGAGTTTCAGCTGAGTTATATCAAATGTTAGTCTGAGTTATAGGCTGAGTTTCGGCTGAGTTATATCAAAAGCGACTCTTCGGTAACTGAGTAGATAAACAATTGTTCGTATATTTTGAGTAAATGCTGACTTGACTGATCAACCAAAAAAGTAAATTTTGATGCGTTTTTGACCATCGCATAATAAATGAAGCCATAGTAATTTCGGACTTGTAAATCAATTAATTCAGCCTTCTGTCTACAAGAGAAGCGGCTGACTTAATATTGATGAATTCGTGTTTCGGCTGAGTTAGTTGAGTTATATCAAATGTTAGTCTGAGTTATAGGCTGAGTTATATCAAAAGCGACTCTTCGGTAACTGAGTAGATAACAATTGTTCGTATATTTTGATTAAATGCTGACTTGACTGATCAACCAAAAAAGTAAATTTTGATACGTTTTTGACCATCGCATAATAAATGAAGCCATAGTAATTTCGGACTTCTAAATCAATTAATTCAGCCTTCTGTCTACAAGAGAAGCGGCTGACTTGACATTGACGAATTCGTGTTTCAGCTGAGTTATGACTCCTTTGTGAAAAAGAAGCGGCTGACTTATTGGTTTAAATATATATACATCCAAAACTCAAAAGATGCGGCTGATTTATTCATGCAAACACACAAAAGATACGGCTGGTTTAAAGAGATGAAACACAAATAACTAAAGCTATCATAACTAAATTACATTCAAAAACCAAAATTATCAGGGCCAAACTTTTCAAACATATCGACCAGATTCGTCCAAACTATAGTGTTTATCCAATCTGGCTTCTCGCCACCATGCGCCCATATCCTCCTTAACGTGCGCATTTGAGTTCGAAATAACGTTCTAGCCACCAGATTAAAATGTGTCCAAATCGTCAAAGTGTGTCTCAGTTCCCATCTGTATTTCCGCTACCCAAAAAAAAAAAAGAGAAATATTATTGTTGTTGATAAAATGATCGGGAAAGAAAGATATTAGTGTTGGCTTACATCGAGTTTAAGAAACCATTGTTCCTTAAAATAATCTGGAATGAAGCTGTATGTCGGCCACTCATGAACCCATCCTTCTCGAAGAATCTCCGGGATCGCCTTCGAGAGCTCGTGTAAAAATTTGAACCACGTGATGGTTTTTTTTATCAATAATACCAAAACCAGGGTTTAGAACGGGGAGGTGATCCCGATCAGCAGAGTATAATATGGCATCGACACTGCTGAATAACTTGGAACTATAGTGTGGGACAACCGACATGTCGAAAATGAATATGAAACAGATAGATTACAGAGAAGAGAGAAAACAGTGTAGGATAGAATGTGATGGGGGGAGGCAAGGTTTACGAGAAGGTATATATATACAGATATATAGAAATATGAAACGTCGCGAGATAAAATTGAATAAATTTTGGTTAATTTTTTTTTTCCCGCCGAAAATACGAAACGTCGTGAGATTTTTTAGTACGTTTCGGCTTACTTATATGAATCTAATGGCTGCCTTATGGCATGGTTTGGGAATGTCATAAATTTGGGTTTAGGGTTAGGCTGAGTTATAGGCTGAGTTTCGGCTGAGTTATATCAAATGTTAGGCTGAGTTATATCAAATGTTAGGCTGAGTTATAGGCTGAGTTTCGGCTGAGTTATATCAAATGTTAGGCTGAGTTATATCAAATGTTAGGCTGAGTTATTACGATGACTACTAAACCATAAGCATTTGATAAAGTTAGATAAACATAAACATAAACATAAGACTACTAAAGCATAAGCATTAGATAAACATATATCCCTATTTTTCATGAATCTTGATCCAATCAAGTTCTTCAACGCTGGCGTTATACATCTTTTCTTTGGCGTCAACGAGTTCTGCTGCAAGTTTGTCCAACTCAGCAAGGAAGTCAACCTTTTCCTTCCCGATAAATTCTTCAAGCAAATCCATTTTCGCAGAAATAAGCATAACTTCCACAAAAGCATCATGCAATTCAACTTTTATATTAATCTGTTCCTTGAGCGAGAGGATCAACGTCTTGTAATAGTCCTCATTTTCCCTTTTGGCCTTTTTAATAGCATTTCGTCGATGGTCATCCTCCATTGGACGCTTCATCATCTTCTTCGATTCTGCCATTGATGCTGCATGTATATCGAAAATAGGATGTTAATATATCTTCTAAACATATAAACAAATCAAGTTGCAAAAACGTGAATTACATATACTAGGAGAACAAGGAAAAACTAACTTGTATTTGAGATTGCAAAAGGAGAAAACAAGTTCAAAGTTAATAAACGAATGTTCGGTTACTGAGTGTTCACTTGGTATTTATAGAAAATACCGAAAACTGTTGGGTTACTGCGTAGTTGCCAAAAATATTATAAAAAAATAGAGAAAATTACTCAAATAGTATAGAAAAGGTTAATATGCTTAGCGTATCGAGAGTACCAAACGCGTGCGTAATGATTACGTACATATATTCACACGCCATATTAATATAATAGAGAATAGATGATTTATTATTTATATGATTATATGATTATTTAGGGTTTAGGGTTTAGGGTTTTGTGAGAACAATGTGTATGTTTTGCTATACCTCTAGGAATTAAGGTTTAGTGTTTAGGGTTTAAGGTTTTGTAAAAACAATGTGTATCTTTTGCTATACATCTAGGAATTATGGTTTAGGGTTTCGTTTAGGGTTTTGTGAGAATCAGTCAGTCATAACTCAGCCGAATCCCGAATTCGTCACTTTTAAGTTAGCCGCTTCTTTGCACAATCAGTCAGTCGCTATTAAGGAGAGTAAAAGCTGACTGACACATAAGTCAGCCTTTACTCAGTAACCGAAGAGTTGCTATTACATTTTTTTTATATCAATAAAATACAATCTCTTTAGTGTTTCACAAAACCCTAAACCCCAAACATTAAGTGTTCACTTGGTATTTATAGAAAATACCGAAAACTGTTGGGTTACTGCGTAGTTGCCAAAAATATTATAAAACAAATAAAGAAAATTACTCAAATAGCATAGAAAAGGTTAATATGCTTAGCGTATCGAGAGTACCAAACGCGTGCGTAATGATTATGTACATATATTCACACGCCATATTAATATAATAGAGAATAGATGATTTATTATTTATATGATTATTTAGGGTTTAGGGTTTTGTGAGAACAATGTGTATGTTTTGCTATACCTCTAGGAATTAAGGTTTAGGGTTTAGGGTTTAAGGTTTTGTAAAAACAATGTCTATCTTTTGATATACATCTACGAATTATGGTTTAGGGTTTCGTTTTGAGTTTTGTGAGAACAATGTGTATGTTTTGCTATACATCTACGAATTAAGGTTTGGGGTTTAGGGTTTAAGGTTTTGTAAGAACAATGTGTATGTTTTGCTATACCTATAGGAATTATGGTTTAGGGTTTAGGGTTTCGTTTAGAGTTTAGGGTTTAGGGTTTAGGGTTTTGTGAGAACAATGTGTATGTTTTGCTATACCTCTAGGAATTATGGTTTAGGGTTTAAGGTTTCGTTTAGGGTTTAGGGTTTAGGGTTTAGGGTTTTGTGAGAACAATGTGTATGTTTTGCTATACCTCTAGGAATTAAGGTTTAGGGTTTCGTTTAGAGTTTAGGGTTTAGGGTTTAGAATTTTGTGAGAACAATGTGTATGTTTTGCTATACCTCTAGGAATTAAGGTTTAGGGTTTCGTTTAGAGTTTTGTGAGAACAATGTGTATGTTTTGCTATACATCTAGGAATTATGGTTTAGGGTTTAGGGTTTAAGGTTTTGTAAGAACAATGTGTATCTTTTGCTATACCTCTAGTAATTATGGTTTAGGGTTTAGGGTTTTGTGAGAACAATGTGTATGTTTTGCTATACCTCTAGGAATTAAGGTTTAGGGTTTTGTATAGAGTTTTGTGAGAACAATGTGTATGTTTTGCTATACATCTAGGAATTATGGTTTAGGGTTTAGGGTTTAAGGTTTTGTAAAAACAATGTGTATCTTTTGCTATACCTCTAGTAATTATGGTTTAGGGTTTAGGGTTTAAGAACAAAGTGTATGTGTATAATTTCGTAGACGAGATAGGGAAGTCTTCAGTTTGGAGATATAGTAGCAGACTTATCATACAAAACATAAGATATAGTAGCAGACTTCTCATACAAAACTAAAAAAGTTCAATCTTTTACAGAAAGCTTGAGATAGAAGTCGAATTGGCGTGCCGATTTGCTACGGCGAGGTATCGGCTCTGTGTTTCTTCGGATTTGGTGGTTGACTTGGACTCAGGTGAGATGATTCGCCTTAATCTCCAACTTTCGGTGTCTCCTCTTCGAACCGATCTCTGTTCCTTTGAGCGAGAAAGTTCTGGTAGTACCTGCACAACGAGAAACAAACAAAATACAAGGAACATCACAGTTTGACAGTATTAATTTCACCAGGTTGAAAACAACGAAAATTTGACTTGCAAAGAATTCGACATTTCATAGATGCTGAATACACATAATGACAGAATTCGACATTCAATACAATACACATGTTGACTAAGAGTTTACCTGAAAACTCTTTCGAGAATTGCCTCATACGACAAAAAGTTTTCTCCGTTTCGTGACATCTTTCGGGCATAGTTGTCGATGGCCCTGTCGATTGGTCATCTCGCAATAGAGAAACAGATTTCAGATTAGTGCTGCAAAATTTGAGATTGGTATTTGAATTGACATGTATGCAGTTAGAAGTATGTAAGTTTGTAATGGCGAGAAATAGGGTTGGTTCATGGAACTTACAAGAGATTTCCTCCCATTATCGTGTACTCAGCGATCTCCTGAGGGGCTTCAATGGTTGTTGTTGGTTCGTACATAAAGGGAAAGAGAAAAGGGGTCAGACACTGAGAAGTAAGTCAGAACCATGAAGATCTTGAACAGGGGAAGTCGAGGAGACCTACATGGATCTACGTCGAAGTTAATGATATATCCAACCCTCTCGAGTCTAGGGAACCGAGTTTCAGAGGTAGCAGAGGAAGAATTCGGTTGCAGATTTGGGGATCGTGATGGAGAGGCCATTATAGGTGATTGATTGAGATTTTAAGTTTTTACTGCGCAAGAGAAGAGAAAGTGAGGAGCCCCATTGGTTGCTAACCTAGGGTTTTCTGAATACGTAATTATATTGAAATTAATTAATACTCTCGAGACGCTTCCTATATTAGGTGTAATGATTAATCTATATTATATAAGTCAGTCGAAACGTGAATTCGTCACTCTTAAGTCATAACTCAACCGAAACATGAATTCGTCACTCTTAAGTCAGCCGCTTATTTTGCACAAAGCATTATATAACTCAGCCGAAACATGAATTCGTCACTCTTAAGTCAGCCGCTTCAGTCAGTCGCTACTAAGGAGAGTAAACGCTGACTAACACATAAGTCAGCCAGCCTTTACTCAGTAACCGAAGAGTTGCTATTAATTTTTTTTTAAATTAATAAAATACAATACAATCTCTTTAGTGTTTTAGTGTTTCACAAAAACCTATGTGAACTGCCCTAACACATTATAAGTTCCTTCATCTAAGATCTCTGATGCCATCTTCACCCGTAAACCCTGAATATTCGCATCATTTATCCCATGGAAAGTAGTGCCAAGCGCTAGACACTCGACAAACTTCAATGCATACACCCCACAGTCGCCAATTTGGACATTTTGTGGGATGTATTTGCCGCTCCTCCTTCGAAACGAAAACTGCTTCAATCTAGGTTTTCGGAGATTGACAGGAACTAATTCGTTAATCATAAATGGGATCATGTGCGAAAACGGCCTAAAGGAATCACAGATTTTCTTTTCACTTTCGGGTGTCACCTGTCCAATGATGGGATCGTAAACGTCGATCTTCTCATTAACAAGGTCCACGTGATATGCCACCCAATGATCTCCTCCAGTTTGTAGAACTCCGTACAAGTGATCCACATCTTCTAACCACTTCTTGTTTGTTTGCAAGTTTACTAAATCCTCATACCCAGCTGTGAACTTAAACGTCTTTGGTTTGATCTTGAACTGTATGTAATCCATAGACCATACTGCAGTAAACCAAATGTCCATAAATCCAATTCGCTTGGAGTAGAATGGGGAGGGATCTAGCATGGATTTTTTGGTGAGGATTCTCATATACGCGGAAATATGCTGTACAAAGAAATATTATACTTAACTCAGTCCCATATAATATATAACTCATACACAAAGCATACTTAAGCCTACATAACTCAGACATATAATAAATAACTCAGACATTACGTATATTTAACTCAGCCGCATATAATCTATAACTCAGACATAAAGCATACTTAAGCCTACATAACTCAGACATATAATAAATAACTCAGACATTACGTACCTTTGGACTATTAACGGATTTCTGCGGGAAGTTGTTCACTTTTGATTGGTTATCATCCTTTTGAGTACTGTTCCGTGCCTCGAGAGCATTCAAACGCTCTCTCATTTGCATCCGATCATTCTCAATAGATGCAACTCTTTCTTCCACAGCATCTCGGACTGTATCACCAATCATCTTCTTCAAATATGACAACTCTCCAAATTTTGTGTTATAGGCGTTTAACTGCGCCTCAACACTGTCTATTCTACTACCAAAGTTGTCAAACTTGTCAAATCTTCTGACAAGGTTTTCCAGGACATTGACTACGGTCATCAAATCCGTCTCTTTCCCCATATCCTTGTAGCTACTATGCTGCAACACAATCTCACTGTTGCTTACTTCCTATTTTTTCGTAGCTTTCTTCTGTTTTTTGGCGGGGGGTTGATCGGAATCTAACGAAACTGCAACCTTCATTTTTTTCTTCTTCCCATCGCTCTTCACATCCCAAAAACCTCTAACAAACCTACCCGCATGTATGTCTGTTACCAGATTTACAACTTCTGGGTCATTTTCTTCACTCGCCCACTGCAGAAACAGCTCTTCTACAGCCTCCTTCATGACCATTTTCTTCACACGCACCTACATAGTAAATCAGCCATAAACTCATAAGTCAGACATCAAAAGATTCATAACTCAGCCATCAAGTAACTTATAAGTCAGACATCAAATGAATCATAAGTGAGAAATCAAATGATTCATAACTCAGCCATCAAGTAACACATAAGTCAGACAGAATAAAAAGATCCATAACTCAGCCAAGTCAACCTTCTTACCTCACCATGGTCTATGATGTCCTCAGCTATGGCTGTAGTTAGACTTTTACGTGTACGGGTTCCGCCCCATCGCAAAAGAGGAATTTCGTTCTCATTGACTACTCTTCCAAACCGCTCTCCGAAGCAGGTCACAGACTCATACGCCCAAACCAGCAACACGTCCTTCATGCCGCTAATGGTGTACGACTTTCCTTCTCGATTCAACATCTTAACTGAACCAACCAGAACTTCGAATGCAGTCCGACCCCACGGATAACTCCTCAAGGCTTCATCGTCGAATACTCTTTTTGCACTTTCAAAGGGTATTCTAGAATTATGATGCAAGCCATAAAGTCCCATGGCTTGAAGAAGCAACAGCCCTAACCATTTCCTCTTTTCAAAACTCCAGCCTCGACAGCCCTCTAATGCTGCCCTCAGTTCATCTAACTTGGGTCCTACCCCAAGCGGCACCTTCAACTCCTCCCAGAAAGTTTCGTATTGCTCAGGTTCAAAACTTTCTGTTGGCAGTGGATCTGTGTTTAGACCCGTGAGCGCACCAAATTCGATTAAGCTAAACCTGATAGGTTGATCAACAACGAGAGACCAAATCTCCTTGTCATGTACTCGTAGCTGTCTACATAGTAGATAGTGTACAGTCTTCCCAGACCACACCAATTGGCTATCAGCTAGCTTAGCAACTACTCCAACAGGAAACTGCTTCATGTGTTCCCACACATCATGTCCTATTGCGTCTCTGACTCTAGGGAACTCTCCCAAATGGACATTGTGATTAATTTTTTTATTTTCCAGCTTAGAAGCCCCCTTCAGCGCATAGTCTTGGAGGGTAATCTCTTGCTTGATCTTCAGGAATTGCTTGATCTTCAGGAATTGCATGATATTCAGACATCTGAACATAAAAGACATAACATATTAATGATAAATCAGCCGCAACAAAAATCACACTCAGCCACAACTAACAAATAAACCAGCCGCAACCAAACACAAACTCAGCCACAACAAACAAATAAACGAGTTTGTGTTATGTTTGATTTAACATAACACAAACTCAGCCACAATAGCATTGCACATGTAAATCAGCCGCAACACAACACAAATCAGCCATAGCATAACAATAAATCAACCGCAATAAATAACTTAAACAGCCACTAGCAACGATAAACAAGTCGCCACAGAATAATAAATCAGCCACAATACCGTTAACAAGCGACAAACACCTTCGATTCCTCAGATTATACTCAAAATAAATCTGAAAACTCAAAATAAAACGAAGGAAGATGAAGAATCCCCACTCCTCTGTTTATACTCACCTTCGACTAAAATCCGACTGTGAAAATGTAGAGCAGACGTTTCGACGACAACGGCGGTGAATGTTTCTCAGAAATCGACTAGAGAGAAAACAGTACAAGTTTCGACGACAACACACGAAGTTTTTAATTTTCCGTCCTTTGAGTTTCCTTCTCTGACTTGTTAAGACGGTTAACCTAATTAGTGACATGGAATAGTGATTAGTGACGTGGATTAATTAACCAAGGGTGTTTATTGTAATTTACTAGGCTTTAAAATTTTTTGAGTAATTTCCAAAACATGTATGATATTCTAGTAATATAACAACTTTTCTATGCTATTTCAGTAATTTTCTCTAGTTATTTTGTTTGAGTGGAACGTGGGGAAATTTGTTGAAGTTATGGGAGATTGTTTTATTATTTCTCTACTATTTATTCATTTTTTTACATAATTTTATCGATGATGCATAACTGTTTTTTTCTCTTTTTTTTTTCTCCAACTGGACTTTTTATATATATTTATATCAACCAGTGTACTATACATCCATCATAGAGGAAAATACAAAGAGTTTAAACTACACTAACTTGATCCGAAAGAGTTAAAATCAGATCCCAAAAATGATAATGGTCCAACCCTTCAACAAAAGTTCACCTTACGGACGAAACATCCAAACCACTAGATCCCTTCTCGGATTCGAACAAGTCTTTCAACCAGAGTGGGAACCCCACGGCCACATACGAGTGCCAACACATATCTCTTACCATACTAGTAGCTATAAGCTGCACACCTTTGTTCATAGAAGGCACCTCCTCCTGTAATCTCCACCATGTGATAGCTCCCAAGGCGTTAGAGATCTCTGTGACTTCCCTATAAAGGAAGGCCACGCCCTTGGTCGTAAAATAGCTCCCAAAATATCTACATCATCAGAAGCAAAAATCACATTGTCAAGTCTATGTTCAACCATGCTTTGAATTGTCCAAACCATAACTTGTTTCCTAGCTTCTAGCCTAGTATCCCTAACATCAAAGAGTCTCCTGCTATGAAGCAATACCCGACCACTATTGTCTCTAGTCACCCAAGCCCCTCCACATATCTTATTCCCCTTAGACCAAAAGCAAGCAAAATTACACTTAATCCAGCCCACTGGTGGGGGTCTCCACCTTTGTTTCTGTTTGAATCTCTCTTCCTCAATTTGTCTTAACTCTGAATCCACCACTTCAGCTTCAAACCATTCTTCAGAGTCCTCTTTAATCTTCTTCAAAGTTTCCAAGACCCCGTTTCTTTTCCCTTCAAATACCAGCAAATTCTTGTTTTTCCAAATATGCCATACTGCCCATGGGATGATCCTTCTAATCCCAATGGGTATGTCTGTCTTCTTCTGCAGTGTGAGTAGATTAGCCATGTTTGTATAGATTGCTTCAAACCCGAAACCATCCTGTGGACAAGGTATCTTAGTTAAAGCCCACACGTGTCTAGCTGCAGTACATGTGAAAAGCACATGATATATAGATTCACCATCCAAACCACAAGTTTGACATCTCTCATCTATTCTTATTCCTCTGGACCTAATTTTATCAAGCACTGGGACAGCTCCACTTAATGCATTCCACATGAAATTCCTAATCTTAGGAGCAGCTTTTAACTTCAAAACCTTTTCTTTGATTCCATTTAATGAAGGTAAGACCTCCTGAATAAGATTATGATGCTTAAGCTGATTTGCCATCCAATTGCCAGACTTGACAGAATAAAACTCATTGCATAACTGTTTTTTTTTAAATAATTAGTTTAATAAAAATAGTAAAATAAAATATTCTCAAATTTTGTTGTGGATACACGTATCAAAAAAGGTGAGGTGCTAAGTTTGAGAGTGATTTTAGGACTCTCTCACTAACTTATGTTTTATATGTGTAAGGATATGTAAATGAATATCATACGTGTTTTTATCTATTTGTAAATCGTGATTATAAACGCAAATCAGAAAGTTTTAAAAAGTACTTTTACTTGATCATAAAATTTTATCATATCTATGGATAAGAAAAAAATAAATTGGAGGATAAATAAAAGTAAGCAATCGGTCAAACTATATACAAAGAAAAGAAAAGGAGAAAGGGTAGTGTGGCTACGGAAGGGTGCAAAAGCTGGGAACAGCATGAAAGCAAGTGGCCATGTTTTTATTTGCTTTCAATTGGAAATTAAACTTTTCTGATTTAACTAGGGATGAACCAAATGGTTCATTCATTTCTTTTAGTTTCGACAGCTGATTAGACAATAGGGTTTGTTAGAGTTCACCTCTTTTAGTTTGGAAAGATGATTGGACATTAGGGTTTGTTAGTGAGAGGAAGAGAAAAAAGTGCCAAACATCTGAAAAGTGGGGGACCTTTATACGAGTAATCTAATTCGTATTTATTATCAAATTTTATCTATTTAATCGTTAAAAGTCAATTTGAACTTTCTGATAAGTTTAACCGATCGCTTAGTTTTATATTTTCTGGACTTCTGGAATTTCGGGATAATCTTTTTGATATCCAGAATTAGATTTTACATATTCCAGTTTAAAAATAATATTTTATACAAATATATAATTCAGCTTGAAACACAAAAAATCAACACTATTTTATTTTTAATTTTGATAAAAAATCAACACTCTTATGTCACCACATTATTAGTTGACTGGTTGCTTTTTTACCTCCGCGCGCATAAAAATGTTATTGTTGTCTATTACAAATTTGAAGTGCAGACACCTAATTTCCTATTATGTTATTTTTTACTTGTTATTGTAGTGCTTACACCTAATTTTCCCAAGATATCATATTTAATGTTTTATATGATCTTTTCTTGGAAAATACATCTCTGTACTAATACACGAAGAGAGGTTATAAAAGACTATGTTAAGAAAATTGATCCAACATATTTACACCTCATTATTTAAAATATTAATTATCCTCTTGGTTATTTTCTTTACTATAAACTCAGTAACTCTTTTTACGGATAGACAACTCAACAACTTACTTTCAGAAATAGACTCATCAAATTTAATTAAAACAACTACATTCATGAAACTTTTTATAAAATTCATCAATTGTTTTGCTATTTCTTGAAATAATGAAATAATTTTAAACTACTTGATATAAAAACATGGAGAATCGGGAGTTGTTTTGGAGTCAAGCGGATTTGAAGGGAAATTTGCTAAATTATGACAAATTGACACATACAATGTTCCAATACACTTTTAAAGCTATAAGTTTGTCTCCTTAGGATTTAGTTTCAAAAAATTCTATTTTTAACTTTGATTAATATAAAAAAACGTTTTTTGTTGATTTTTAATATTTTAGAAACAAAGTAATAATAAAATAGAAAATTAAAATTAAAATTAAAAACAAAAATTAAAAGAAGAAATAACTTATTTATGCTTCTTTTTTTACAGTTTAAAGAAAAACCTTTTTAACCTTAACTTATCGTAACTCTTCCCCAAATGATTACAACTTCTTGCAACCCCACATTGTCTCCCCTTTATCATTGCACTTGGGGGGAGATTTGTCGTTTCCATTTCTTATACTAAATGAAATTCATAGGCATAATTTATATTTCTCATAAATTGAAATGAACTAATTGGTCTTGAGTTCATAAAAACTTGAGGTTTAAGCCAAAACAATTGTTTCTGAGGAAAATAGAAAACGACGTAAACAAGAGAAAAGATACGAAAGCATCTCTATTTTTCCAAGCCTTCTTTCTTTCTGAACAGTATTGTACGTTCTTCGATGACAAAAGTGTCTGGATATAGTGGTCAAATATGGGAAAATTACTAGACGGATAGAAACAATTTATGTAAGCGGAAAAATTCTTTTGAGATAATTTAAGAGAGGAAAAAACTATTGTTGAGTTTTTCTTGGTTGAAATGTTCAGTTTGTTAAGTTCAATGTTAATGTCATCTATTGTTAAATTGTTCTTCACAAATTGTAACTAATTATATTGATAATTTGGCATCGAATTTCAAGATATATATATATATATATTATATAGTTTACAGTATTAATAAACTTTTCCAAATCATCAATACAATTTGGGCATTGAGTGAATTTAACAAGAACTATGTTCAGTTTTTTCCCGATAGGTTCACCCTCCCTGTTATTCCACCAAGTGAATTTCGGACAGGTGCAACAAAGATCTGCTAGTCCACAATATGCAACCAGAGCCGGCCTTGTGACACAAAGGGAGGGGGGGGAGGCTATAAACTAGTTTAAAATAAGAGAAAATTACTGAAATAGTATAGAAAAGTTGTTATATTACTAGAATAGCATACATCTTTTGGAAATTACTCAAAAGTTTTTAAAGCCTAGTAAATTACAATAAATACCCTTGGTTATTTTTTTTTTAATTGAGGTTATTTATAATTAAAAAATGATTAACTAATCCACGTCACTAATCACTGTTCCATGTCACTAATTAGGTTAACCGTCTTAACAAGTCAGAGAAGGAAACTCAAAGGACGGAAAATTAAAAACTTCGTGTGTTGTCGTCGAAACTTCTACTGTTTTCTCTCTAGTCGATTTCTGAGAAACATTCACCGCCGGTTTAGTCGAAACGTCTGCTTTGCATTTTCACAGTCGGATTTTAGTCGAAGGTGAGTATAAACAGAGGAGTGGGGATTCTTCATCTTCCTTCGTTTTATTTTGAGTTTTCAGATTTATTTTGAGTATAATCTGAGGAATCGAAGGTGTTTGTCGCTTGTTAACGGTATTGTGGCTGATTTATTATTCTGTGGCGGCTTGTTTATCGTTGCTAGTGGCTGTTTAAGTTATTTATTGCGGCTGATTTATTGTTATGCTATGGCTGATTTGTGTTGTGTTGCGACTGATTTACATATGCAATGCTATTGTGGCTGAGTTTGTGTTATGTTAAATCAAACATAACACAAACTCGTTTATTTGTTTGTTGTGGCTAAGTTTGTGTTTGGTTGCGGCTGGTTTATTTGTTAGTTGTGGCTGAGTGTGATTTTTGTTGCGGCTGATTTATCATTAATATGTTATGTCTTTTATGTTCAGATGTCTGAATATCATGCAATTCCTGAAGATCAAGCAATTCCTGAAGATCAAGCAAGGGATTACCCTCCAAGACTATGCGCTGAAGGGGCTTCTAAGCTGGAAAATAAAAAAATTAATCACAATGTCCATTTGGGAGAGTTCCCTAGAGTCAGAGACGCAATAGGACATGATGTGTGGGAACACATGAAGCAGTTTCCTGTTGGTGTAGTTGCTAAGCTAGCTGATAGCCAATTGGTGTGGTCTGGGAAGACTGTACACTATCTACTATGTAGACAGCTACGAGTACATGACAAGGAGATTTGGTCTCTCGTTGTTGATCAACCTATCAGGTTTAGCTTAATCGAATTTGGTGCGCTCACGGGTCTAAACACAGATCCACTGCCAACAGAAAGTTTTGAACCTGAGCAATACGAAACTTTCTGGGAGGAGTTGAAGGTGCCGCTTGGGGTAGGACCCAAGTTAGATGAACTGAGGGCAGCATTAGGTGGCTGTCGAGGCTGGAGTTTTGAAAAGAGGAAATGGTTAGGGCTGTTGCTTCTTCAAGCCATGGGACTTTATGGCTTGCATCATAATTCTAGAATACCCTTTGAAAGTGCAAAAAAAGTATTCGACGATGAAGCCTTGAGGACTTATCCGTGGGGTCGGACTGCATTCGAAGTTCTGGTTGGTTCAGTTAAGATGTTGAATCAAGAAGGAAAGTCATACACCATTAGCGGCATGAAGGACGTGTTGCTGGTTTGGGCGTATGAATCTGTGACCTGCTTCGGAGAGCGGTTTGGAAGAGTAGTCAATGAGAACAAAATTCCTCTTTTGCGATGGGGTGGAACCCGTACACGTAAAAGTCTTAGTACAGCCATAACTGAGGAGATCAGAGACTATGGTGAGGTAAGAAGGTTGACTTGGCTGAGTTATGGATCTTTTTATTCTGTCTGACTTATGTGTTACTTGATGGCTGAGTTATGAATCATTTGATGTCTGACTTATAAGTTACTTGATGGCTGAGTTATGAATCATTTGATGTCTGACTTATAAGTTACTTGATGGCTGAGTTATGAATCTTTTGATGTCTGACTTATGAGTTTATGGCTGATTTACTATGCAGGTGCGTGTGAAGAAAATGGTCATGAAGGAGGCTGTAGAAGAGCTGTTTCTGCAGTGGGCGAGTGAAGAAAATGACCCAGAAGTTGTAAATCTGGTAACAGACATACATGCGGGTAGGTTTGTTAGAGGTTTTTGGGATGTGAAGAGCGATGGGAAGAAGAAAAAAATGAAGGCTGCAGTTTCGTTAGATTCTGATCAACCCCCCGCCAAAAAACAGAAGAAAGCTACGAAAAAACAGGAAGTAAGCAACAGTGAGATTGTGTTGCAGCATAGTAGCTACAAGGATATGGGGAAAGAGACGGATTTGACGACGGTAGTCAATGTCCTGGAAAACCTTGTCAGAAGATTTGACAAGTTTGACAACTTTGGTAGTAGAATAGACAGTGTTGAGGCGCAGTTAAACGCGTATAACACAAAATTTGGAGAGTTGTCAGATTTGAAGAAGATGATTGGTGATACAGTCCGAGATGCTGTGGAAGAAAGAGTTGCATCTATTGAGAATGATCGGATACAAATGAGAGAGCGTCTGAATGCTCTCGAGGCACGGAACAGTACTCAAAAGGATGATAACCAATCAAAAGTGAACAACTTCCCGCAGAAATCCGTTAACAGTCCAAAGGTACGTTACAGTTGAGTTATGTTTATTTTTGACGATTGAGTTATCCTTATTATTCGACGACTGAGTTATGTTTATATGTTAATACAGCCGCAGAAGGACGAGTTTAAAAGTCCTGAACCGGATAAAAGTCCTGAACCAGTCAACAGCCCCCTGCATAATGTACGTTACATTTGATTTATATTTATTTTTGACGGCTGAGTTATGGTTACATTTGACGGCTGAGTTATAACCTATATTTGACGACTGATTTATTACCTATTTGACGGCTGAGTTATAGTTACATAACGACAGATTTATTCTTTTTATTATGGCTGAGTTTTGTTTATATGTTAATACAGCTTAAAAGTACTGAACCAGTTCGTAAGACCAAATTGAAATTGGCTGAGGAGTTTGGTAATGACGAAGAAGAAACAGTTGATTTCGTTACTGTTTCTCCTGCTAAGAAATTGGTTGAGGCAAAAAAGCAGGAGGCTGAGGTTAAAAAGCAGAAGGAGGCCGATGCTTTAAAGAAGAAGGAGGCCGCTGCTTTAAAGAGGAAGGAGGCCGCTGATTTAAAGAAGGCGGCCGCTACTTTAAAGAAGAAGGAGGCCGATGCTTTAAAGAAGGAGGCCGATGCTTTAAAAAAGGAGGGGCAAGTAAGAAGGAGGACTGCGAGGAATCGTAAAGGCAACGACGATCCGAAACCTCCGGAAGTGACTATCCCAGCAAAGAAGAAACAGATTTTAAACGACGACAGTGAGATTGTGGATGTCACCAGCCAAGTTGTCGCAGAATATAATGAAGTGCTGCCGGAGTCTGATGAGGAGGAAGAGGACAGGATTAGGTCGGAGAGAATTAAGGCTTATCGGGAGTCAAGGGTGAAATTATCTCCTGATGGGTCTTCAGGGAGGCTAGAAAAGGATCCTCAAGCACGAGTTTTTCCTTATATTGGAGACAATGGAATGACGTGCATGAGGAAAAATTATGAACCTTCACCGGCAATCTATGATCCTGTCGCACCTGCTGATCCGGTTAAAGTGGCTAAACTTTTGGATCACCTAAAGCCATTCGAGTATAACCCTTTAGAGCATATGTTAATACGGCTATTAGCAATATTTGCCTAAACTAACTAGTGTTTAATTGTTTTAGGGATGTTCCATTTACAAAGGGTACAGACGAGATCGAGTTCTACAGAGTTCTCATGTCTGAGAGAAAGTATTGGCCAAGGATAGATTATGGATGGCTGTCTGATGATATAAGTATTCTGTTGGGGCTGAGTTATATATACGTAATGTCTGAGTTATTAATTATATGTCTGTGTTATGTAGGCTTAAGTATGCTTTATGTCTGAGTTATAGATTATATGGGGCTGAGTTAAATATACGTAATGTCTGAGTTATTTATTATATGTCTGAGTTATGTAGGCTTAAGTATGCTTTATGTCTGAGTTATAGATTATATGGGGCTGAGTTAAATATACGTAATGTCTGAGTTATTTATTATATGTCTGAGTTATGTAGGCTTAAGTATGCTTTATGTCTGAGTTATATATTATATGGGACTGAGTTAAGTATAATTTTTCTTTGTACAGCATATTTCCGCGTATATGAGAATCCTCATAAAAAAATCCATGCTAGATCCCTCCCCATTCTACTCCAAGCGAATTGGATTTATGGACATTTGGTTTACTGCAGTATGGTGTATGGATTACATACAGTTCAAGATCAAACCAAAGACGTTTAAGTTCACAACTGGGTATGGGGATTTAGTCAACGGCAAAACTCCTAATGACTTGCAAACAAACAAGAAGTGGTTAGAAGATGTGGATCACTTGTACGGAGTTCTACAAACTGGAGGAGATCATTGGGTGGCATATCACGTGGACCTTGTTAATGAGAAGATCGACGTTTACGATCCCATCATTGGACAGGTGACACGCGAAAGTGAAAAGAAAATCCGTGATTCCTTTAGGCCGTTTTCGCACATGATCCCATTTATGATTAACGAATTAGTTCCTGCCAATCTCCGAAAACCTAGAGTGAAGCAGTTTTCGTTTCGAAGGAGGAGCGGCAAATACATCCCACAAAATGTCCAAATTGGCGACTGTGGGGTGTATGCATTGAAGTTTGTCGAGTGTCTAGCGCTTGGCACTACTTTCCATGGGATAAATGATGCGAATATTCAGGGTTTACGGGTGAAGATGGCATCAGAGATCTTAGATGAAGGAACTTATAATGTGTTAGGGCAGTTCAAATAGGGGTTTTGTGAAACACTAAAACACTAAAGAGATTGTATTGTATTTTATTGATTTAAAAAAAAATTAATAGCAACTCTTCGGTTATTGAGTAAAGGCTGGCTGACTTATGTGTTAGTCAGCGTTTACTCTCCTTAATAGCGACTGACTGAAGCGGCTGACTTAAAAGTGACGAATTCATGTTTCGGCTGAGTTATATAATGCTTTGTGCAAAATAAGCGGCTGACTTAAGAGTGACGAATTCATGTTTCGGCTGAGTTATGACTTAAGAGTGACGAATTCACGTTTCGACTGACTTATATAATATAGATTAATCATTACACCTAATATAGGAAGCGTCTCGAGAGTATTAATTAATTTCAATATAATTACGTATTCAGAAAACCCTAGGTTAGCAACCAATGGGGCTCCTCACTTTCTCTTCTCTTGCGAAGTAAAAACTTAAAATCTCAATCAATCACCTATAATGGCCTCTCCGTCACGATCCCCAAATCTGCAACCGGATTCTTCCTCTGCTACCTCTGAAACTTGGTTCCCTAGACTCGAGAGGGTTGGATATATCATTAACTTCGACGTAGATCCATGTAAGTCTCCTCGACTTCCCCTGTTCAAGATCTTCATGGTTCTGACTTACTTATCAGTGTCTGACCCCTTTTCTCTTTCCCTTTCTGTACGAACCAACAACAACCACTGAAGCCCCTCAGGAGATCGCTGAGTACACGATAATGGGAGGAAATCTCTTGTAAGTTCCATTAACCAACCCTGTTTCTCGCCATTACAAACTTACATACTTCTAACTGCATACATGTCAATTCAAATACCAATCTCAAATTTTGCAGCACTAATCTGAAATTTGTTTCTCTATTGCGAGATGACCAATCGACAGGGCCATCGACAACTATGCCCGAAAGATGTCACGAAACGGAGAAAACTTTTTGTCGTATGAGGCAATTCTCGAAAGAGTTTTCAGGTAAACTCTTAGTCAACATGTGTATTGTATTGAATGTCGAATTCTGTCATTATGTGTATTCAGCATCTATGAAATGTCGAATTCTTTGCAAGTCAAATTTTCGTTGTTTTCAACCTGGTGAAATTAATACTGTCAAACTGTGATGTTCCTTGTATTTGGTTTGTTTCTCGTTGTGCAGGTACTACCAGAACTTTCTCGCTCAAAGGAACAGAGATCGGTTCGAAGAGGAGACACCGAAAGTTGGAGATGAAGGCGAATCATCTCGCCGAAGTCCAAGTCAACCACCAAATCCGAAGAAACACAGAGCCGATACCTCGCCGTAGCAAATCGGCACGCTAATTCGACTTCTATCTCAAGCTTTCTGTAAAAGATTGAACTTTTTTAGTTTTGTATGAGAAGTCTGCTACTATATCTTATGTTTTGTATGATAAGTCTGCAACTATATCTCCAAACTGAAGACTTCCCTATCTCGTCTACGAAATTATACACATACACTTTGTTCTTAAACCCTAAGCCCTAAACCATAATTACTAGAGGTATAGCAAAAGATACACATTGTTCTTACAAAACCTTAAACCCTAAACCCTTAAACCCTAAACCCTAAACATTAATTCGTAGAGGTATAGCAAAACATACACATTATTCTCACAAAACTCTAAACGAAACCCTAAACCTTAATTCGTAGATCTATAGCAAAAGATAGACATTGTTTTTACAAAACCTTAAACCCTAAACACTAAACCTTAATTCCTAGAGGTATAGCAAAACATACACATTGTTCTCACAAAACCCTAAACCCTAAACCCTAAACCATAATTCCTATAGGTATAGCAAAACATACACATTGTTCTTACAAAATCTTAAACCCTAAACCCTAAACCTTAATTCCTAGAGGTATAGCAAAACATACACATTGTTCTCACAAAACCCTAAACCCTAAACCCTAATATAATCATATAAATAATAAATCATCTATTCTCTATTATATAAATATGGCGTGTGAATATATGTACATAATCATTACGCACGCAGTAACCCAACAGTTTTCGGTATATTGACCTTTTCTATGCTATTTGAGTAATTTTCTCTATTTTTTTATAATATTTTTGGCAACTACGCAGTAACCCAACAGTTTTCGGTATTTTCTATAAATACCAAGTGAACACTTAATGTTTGGGGTTTAGGGTTTTGTGAAACACTAAAGAGATTGTATTTTATTGATATAAAAAAAAAGTGTAATAGCAACTCTTCGGTTACTGAGTAAAGGCTGACTTATGTGTCAGTCAGCTTTTACTCTCCTTAATAGCGACTGACTGATTGTGCAAAGAAGCGGCTGACTTAAAAGTGACGAATTCGGGATTCGGCTGAGTTATGACTGACTGATTCTCACAAAACCCTAAACGAAACCCTAAACCATAATTCCTAGATGTATAGCAAAAGATACACATTGTTCTTACAAAACCTTAAACCCTAAACCCTAAACCTTAATTCCTAGAGGTATAGCAAAACATACACATTGTTCTCACAAAACCCTAAACCCTAAACCCTAAACCCTAATATAATCATATAAATAGTAAATCATCTATTCTCTATTATATAAATAAGGCGTGTGAATATATGTACATAATCATTACGCACGCGTTTGGTAGTCTCGATACGCTAAGCATATTAAACTTTTCTATGCTATTTGAGTAATTTTCTCTTTTTTTATAATATTTTGGCAACTACGCAGTAACCCAACAGTTTTTGGTATTTTCTATAAATACCAAGTGAACACTCAGTAACCGAACATTCGTTTTTATTAACTTTGAACTTTGAACTTGTTTTCTCCTTTTGCAATCTCAAATACAAGTTAGTTTTTCATTGTTCTCCTAGTATATGTAATTCACGTTTTTGCAACTTGATTTGTTTATATGTTTAGAAGCTATATTAACATCCTATTTTCGATATACATGCAGCATCAATGGCAGAATCGAAGAAGATGATGAAGCGTCCAATGGAGGATGACCATCGACGAAATGCTATTAAAAAGGCCAAAAGAGAAAACGAGGACCATTACAAGACGTTGATCCTCTCGCTCAAGGAACAAATTAATACAAAAGTTGAATTGCATGATGCTTTTGTGGAAGTTATGTTTATTTTTGCGAAAATGGATTTGCTTGAAGAATTTATCGGGAAGAAAAAGGTTGAGTTCCTTGCTGAGTTGGACAAACTTGCAGCAGAACTCGTTGAAGCCAAAGAAAAGATGTATAACGCCAGCGTTGAAGAACTTGATTGGATGAAGTTTCATGAAAAATAGGGATATATGTTTATCTAATGCTTATGCTTTAGTAGTCTTATGTTTATGTTTATGTTTATCTAACTTTATCAAATGCTTATGTTTTAGCAGTCACCGTAATAACTCAACCTAACATTTGATAGAACTCAGCCGAAACAAAGCCTATAACTCAGCCTAAAATTTGATATAACTCAGCCGAAACTCAGCATATAACTCAGCCTAAAATTTGATATAACTCAGCCGAAACTCAGCCTATAACTCAGCCTAAAATTTGATATAACTCAGCCGAAACTCAGCCTATAACTCAGAATAACATTTGATATAACTCAGCCTAACATTTGATATAACTCAGCCGAAACTCAGCCTATAACTCAGTCTAACATTTGATATAACTCAGCCTAACTCTAAACCCAAATTTATGACATTCCCAAACCATGCCATAAGTCAGCCATTAGGTTCATATAAGTCAGCCGAAACGTACTAAAAAATCTAACGACGTTTCATATTTTCGGCGGGGAAAAAAAAAAATTAACCAAAATTTATTCAATTTTATCTCGCGACGTTTCATATTTCTATATATCTGTATATATATACCTTCTCGTAAACCTTGCCTCCCCCTATCACATTATATCCTACACTGTTTTCTCTCTTCTCTCTGTGTATCTGTTTCATATTCATTTTCGACATGTCGGTTGTCCCACACTGTAGTTCCAAGTTATTCAGCAGTGTCGATGCCATATTATACTCTGCTGATCGGGATCACCTCCCCGTTCTAAACTCTGGTTTTGGTATTATTGATAAGACAACCATCACGTGGTTCAAATTTTTACACGAGCTCTCGAAGGCGATCCCGGAGATTCTTCGAGAAGGATGGGTTCATGAGTGGCCGACATACAGATTCATTCCAGATTATTTTAAGGAACAATGGTTTCTTAAACTCGCTGTAAGCCAACACTAATATCTTTCTTTCCCGATCATTTTATCAACAACAATAATATTTCTCTTTTTTTTTTTTGGGTAGCGGAAATACAGATGGGAATCGAGACACACTTTGACGATTTGGACACATTTTAATCTGTTGGCTAGAACGTTATTTCGAACTCAAATGCGCACGTTAAGGAGGATATGGGCGCATGGTGGCGAGAAGCCAGATTGGATAAACACTATAGTTTGGACGAATCTGGTCGATATGTTTGAAGAGTTTGGCCCTGATAATTTTGGTTTTTGAATATAATTTAGTTATGATACACTTTAGTTATTTGTTTTTCATCTCTTTAAACCAGCCGTATCTTTTGTGTGTTTGCATGAATAAATCAGCCGCATCTTTTGAGTTTTGGATGTATATATAAATCAGCCGTGTCGATGCTTTAAACTGACGAGTTATTTGCGTTTTGAATATTTAAACCAATAAATCAGCCGCTTCTTTTCCACAAAGCAATCATACTCAGCCGAAACACGAATTCGTCAATATTAAGTCAGCCGCTTCTCTTGTAGACAGAAGGCTGAATTAATTGATTTACAAGTCCAAAATTACTATGGCTTCATTTATTATGCGATGGTCAAAAACGCATCAAAATTTACTTTTTTGGTTGATCAGTCAAGTCAGCATTTACTCAAAATATACGAACAATTGTTTATCTACTCAGTTACCGAAGAGTCGTTTTTGATATAACTCAGTCGAAACTCAGCCTATAACTCAGACTAACATTTGATACGTCAGCCGTGAAGTTAACCTTAAATTACACATTTTTAAATTTAAATAATATATAATATATGATTTATTGTGGCGTCTGAATACGTAATCATAACCAAAATTAATACTCTCGAGATGCTAATCTGATGAGCTATATGGCGCTTCCTATATTATAGGTGTAATGATATCTCTTGGGAACTAGGAGTTAGAGCATGTACAACGGATAGAGACTTGATGAATCTCTAAAAAATAGTATTATATGCATTTTCATTATTTGTTTAAATTTTAAATTAATAGAAAAACGTGGATCCAATAGAAAATGAACATATGTTCGTGGAGGGTATGGCTAAAACTGTTTCTCAAATGAGAAACTTAAGAACCTTAATTCCCTTCTCTCTCCAACTTTTTATTATTTTATACTTTTTTATTTGATGAGAATAACTCAGTCAGCCTTAACACGTTTATGTCACTAATAATTCAGTCATAACTATTCAGTAACCCAACAGTTTTCCGTATTTTCTATAAATACCAAATTTACACTCAGTAACCGAACATTCGTTTTTATTAACTTTGAACTTGTTTTTTCCTTTTGCAATCTCAATGGCAGAATCGAAGAAGATGATGAAGCGTCCAATGGAGGATGACCATGGAGCAAACGATGTTAAAAAGGCCAGAAGGGAAACCGAGGAGCATTACAAGTCGTTGCTCCTCTTGGTCAAGGAACAGATGAAAGCTAAATTTGAATTGCAAGATGCTATGATGGAAGTGACATCTATTAATGCAAAAATGGATTTGCTTGAAGAAATTATGGGGAAGGAAAAGTTTGACTTATTTGCAGAGTTGGATGAACTTGCTCATAAAATCGTTGAAGCCGAAGAAAAGATGGCCAAAGTCGAAGTTCCAGAAATTGATTGGATGAAGCTTGGTGCACAATATATGGCTGACTAAATGTTTATCTAATGCTAATGCTTATGTTTATGTAATGCTTATTACTCAAATTTTTATGTATTTTTAGAACTCTGATGTTTATGTATTTTTCGAACTCTAATATAGAATTTGTTTACTTTTTCATAATTCAGCCTAAACTTCATTTATAAGTCAGCCTAACCTTTGACATAACTCAGCCTAAAATTCGTTTATGACTCAGCCGTATGAGACCCTTTAGTTAGTTTGTATTTTGAAAATTTAAACCAATAAGTCAGCCGCTTTTTTTGCAACGCTGTCATAACTCAGTCGAAACACTAAGTCAGCCTTTACTCAAAATATACGAACAATTGTTTTTTCTACTCAGTTACCGAACAGTTGCTTTTCGTAACTACTCAGTAACCAAAGAGTCGCTATTTTTCTTTTTTTTAATATATAAATACCATTTAAACACTCATCAACCAGCCATAAACCCTACTTGTTTTTCTACTCAGTTACCGACCAGTTGTTTAGATTAAAGGCTGACTAACACATAAGTCAGCCTTTACCATCTGTTTAGATTTTCATAAACTTTATATCTCTAGAGAAATCCACTTTGTAATGGAAGTATTCCCTCTTACAGCCCTACCTGAAGAAATCCAAGCCTTAGTGGTCGAACGTGTGGCCGCTAACTCTGTTGCAGATCTATATAGATTGAGAGCAACATGCAGGTATATGAAGGAACTAACAGACCGGCCCGGAGTGTCCACATCTATAGATGTGTTTACCTTCCCTTCGTACACACATATATCTAGCTTAGTGATGCAAGTTTGCTACGCTAATGGAAACCCGAGTACACTGTTCTTAGAGGGTGTACAGAAGTTCTTCACGTTCGACCTCCAAGATGAAGGAATTGCTTTGATTAAGAGAGCAGCAGATGCAGGATTCGAGCGTGCTTTGTACACATATGCAATGACGCGCAAGGTATTTTGGAATACTGAGGAGTATTTATCTCTTTTCACAAGGGAATCTGTTCAGAGGATAGGCAAGATTGTTAGATCTCTAGACTGGAGTTGGGGAATGTATCACACTGATGCGTTTCTAACGAAGAAGTATGAGTTCATGTCAACGGAAAAAACCTTGTTCTATAATTGCACATGTACTCCATTGATGGACCGAGATTGGGATCTTTGGTTCATTGAAGACAGTAAGGATAACAATTTGTGTGACCGATGCTTTTGGATCAAAGAGTTAGGTCTTTTTTACCGTGATTTTAAGCCGATTATATATTGGCCGGATTGGCTTTGGATGTTGTAATATAAACTATTGTTTCCTCCTTTGTTTCTTTGTTTATGACTTCATGTTAAATATAATTCAGCCGTGTAGTAAATATAAGTCAGCCGTGTTGTATATATAAGTCAGCCGTATTTTAAATATAATTCAGCCACTTATGTTTATGTAATAAGTCAGTCTAAACTTCGTTTATGACTAAGGCTAACCTGTAACATAACTCAGCCTAAACTTCGTTTTTAACTCAGCGTAACCTTTAACATAACTCAGCCTAACCTTTAACATAACTCAGCCTAACCGTTAACATAACTCAACCTAACTTTTGACACGCATGAGATAAGTCAGCCGTTTTTAAAATATAAGTCAGACGTTTAGTTTCTATAAGTTTAGCCGTGTATTTAAAATAAGTTTGCCGTGTAGTTAGTACGTAATCGTATTACGCACGCGTTTAGTACTCTCGAGACGCTATACTGACAGTTATATGGCTCCCTATACTAGGAGTAATGATTAATCTTTTGAGAACTCTAATCTTTTTTAAATATTCCACTAAAAAACTTAAATGCCTTGTCGTTAGTTTTCAATGTTTTTGAACACAACTTACAATGTTTAGTCAACTAACATTTATTAGTGTAATCTTTCTGTATGAACCATGTAAATAAGAGGAGGATTACGAACAACACTCATAAACTTAGGGTTTTCTTATCTTTGAAACTCCTTTTCCAACTTCCATAATGGCGGATCAAGTATGTAAATCTCCTACAAACTCACATTTTTTTCAACCTCTTCTTCCCGGCTTCTACTCCCACCTCGTATGTAATCTCCCTTCTTCCCTCCATCTCTCTCTCTCTCTCTCTATATATATATATATATATATATATATCTCAATGTCTTGGTTGCAGAGCATTCCGGAAAAGTTCTTATCGAAATACATAGAAGGAAGAAACGAAAAAAATATGATGGAGCTTAAGTCGGACGCGTCTGAAAAAACATGGAAGGTGAAGATGGAAGGTCGGAGACTAAACTTTGGATGGAAAGAGTTCGCATTTGCTCATGATTTCCGAGTCGGAGACTTCGTCATTTTCAGACACGAAGGAGAATTTTTGTTCCACGTCACTGGTCTTGGACCTAATTGCTGTGAGATTCAATATGTGCAGTCTAGCAACAACGTCGATGATGATGATGATGTGGAGGGGGATGAGGAGGAGGAGGAGGACAAAGAGAAGAAGAGAGAAACCGGTGAGAGTAGTCAAAGTGACAACCGATTTGTAACAATAACTGTCACACCAGCTAGTCTCAAAGATTCTAGACTTGTAAGTTTAAGTAAACTCTCTTGAAGGAATTTTGTTATTCAATTTTTGTCGTTATTGATGCTTTGTCAAGAGCTTATTGTCTCTTTCTTATGCAGCATATTCCACTGAGCTTCACTAGGGCTCACCAGATGGAAAAAGCAGGAGGGAAGGAGATTACTCTTTTGGACCAGCATGGAGTAGAGTGGCCAGTGTATCTATGCGTGCCAGACATACGGATGAGGTTGCGCTTTGGTTCAGGGATTAGAGAATTCTTCAAGGCTATTGGTGTTAAGGCGTACGAATCTTTTGTGCTGAAGTTGGTTTGGGAAGACAAAGCATCTCCTCCTATGCTCAAGTTCTGCTCCAAGATCGAGGCATGATGCTCAAGTTATGGAACTTTGTGTGTGTTTTTTTTTTTTGATGAAACTATATTGCTTGTTTTTTTTTCTTTTGGATGAAACTAAAGCTTTTTTTTCTTCAGCCGTATAAAGTATTAAAAGTGCCATACCCTAAACTCGAGATAAATAATTTTGAGGTATAGGTTCTCTTTCAATATATAAGTCATATTGAACGTGCCTTAAGTCGGCCATTAGGTGCATATAAGTCAGCCGGTTTATCTCGCGATGATTCATATTTCGGTGGGAAAAAAATATATTTATTTATTCAATTTTATCTTGCGACGTTAAGTGCATATAAGTCAGCCGAAACGTGTAATTTATCTCGCGTAGATTCGTATTTCGGCGGAAAAAAAAACATTACTTATTCGATTTTAACATGCGATGTTTCGTATTCTCGAGATGCTATACTGACATATATATGGCTCCATATACTAGGAGTAATGATTAATCTTTTGAGAACTCTAATTTCTTTTGGGAACTCTAATTTTTTTTTAAAATATTACGCGTTTGGACGAGTTACCATCTTCGTCTTCTTAAATTTCGAAAGAAAATGTCTTCCTCATCTAACCCAATCTCATTGTCGTTTATTGACAATCAGCTGTATTGTAATCATAAGTCAGTCATTTATTGACAATAATTCAATCTTTACGGCTGATTTATCGCATTAACAAAAACACAAATCCATACATATCCAAACAACACTTTTAAATCGGACAAGTTTTTGCATTATGCCCAGGCTGTTTACAACGAGAACATGCGTGTCGTTTCCTATGACGTTTGTTCTCAAGGGAAACTTCTAAAGCAGATTTCATCCTACTTTTCTTAGGCCTTCCTGGTTGTTGACGAACAAGCGGGGGCAAGCACGGTTGGTTAGCAACGTTATTTGGAACTTGGAGCGCTGAATCTATGGGCATGATCGACTCAGCGTATGCATTTACCAAATAACTGCTGTAGTAGTAAGGACTGCACAAGGATATACGACAAATTTTCCTGTCCTCGGTAGCTGCGATTGCATGCACGCATGGTAATTTCTCGTGTTCAAAACGCCGACATGTGCATTTTCTTGTTTCCAAATTCACAATATGCAAAGACGATCCATATGTAACTTCCGTGTGATAAGGATCAATCCTTTGTACCGTCATAAGTCTGGCGGCAATGACACAGCCCTATTTATAATACATAAAAAATTATTAAAACATTACGGCTGGGTTATGGACCAATAACGACTGACTTATGAACTACAATGGCTGACTTATCATAAAGGCTGGATTATGGAACAATAACGACTGACTTATGAACTGCAATGGCTGACTTACATGTAGTAGTTTCTCGACACCACGCGAAAGCGTGGTTGGCTGCGATTTCGCATCCTCTCTCCGTTCTTCAAACCATCTGGTCATCATAACCCGTATCGATTCTAATAGTCGAACAATGTGAAGACTTCTAGCATTTGACAGTGCTCTGTTCATTGATTCCGCTATGTTCGTAGTCATCAAATTGTACCTTTGGCCCGGGAAATGAACACGCGCCCACAATCGGACATCAGCTCTTTGGAGGTAGTCATGAAGTTCAGGATTAATCGCTTCAATCTCCTCGAACCTTGTATTAAAGTCAGAAACCCTAAAACATTTTGCCGCTTTCTTCACCAGATGAAAGACATCTTTTCCCTTGTACTGTTGCAAAATGTTCTTATATAAATGGTAAGTGCAAATTCCACGAGAAGCCAACGGAAACACATTTCCAATTGTTTTTCCTATCGAATTATGCCTGTCCGAGATAATCGCAAGAGCCTCATCGTCAGAAATCAAAATTTTTAGTTGCGTAAGAAACCAGTGCCATGAATCATCATTTTCAGTGTCAACCACACCGAAGGCTATTGGGAAAATCTGAAAGTTACCATCCTGAGCTAGTGCTGTGAGAAGTGTCCCTTTGTATTTACCGTTAAGAAACGTACCGTCGACAATGACAACTTTGCGCATGAAAGGAAACCCATTTATGTCGCACCAAACGCAAGGAACACATACATGAATCTTCCAAATTCATCAATTTGAAGACGGTAACCGTACCCGGATTTGCCCTTTTTATCATATATAGGTAAGGAGGCAAGTCTTCAAACCCACTCTCAGGAGTTCCCATATCGATTTCCTTTGCAAATTTTAGCGTCCTATGTGATTTCCAATAATCCATCTGTCCACACGGAAAACGTAAAGTACAAGTAAGTAAATCAGGTGTAATAAACAAATAAGTCAGCCGCAACTTACCAATAAATTAGCTGAAATAGAAGTCAGTCGCAACGTACAAATAAATCAGCTGTAATATACAAATAAGTCAGCCAAAACGTACTAAAAATCAGCTGAAATAGAAGTCAGTCGCAACGTACTAATAAATCAGGTGTACTATACAAATAAGTCAGGTGCAACGTAATAGAAATTACCTTTACACCAAAATGCTTATTGATAGTTATTCCAACACTCTTAGGTCGAACAGACGGACCAACGTCGCCGAGATACTCCCTGTACAACTGGCCTAAAATATCTGGTGTTGCTTGTCGAGATCGATTAGAACGCTCAGTTACAGAACATGTATGCTCCGAATCGTAAATACGAACATAAAATGCCGGTAATTCCCCTTGTGTAGAAGCACGAATTCTCCAGAGACATCCATCAACCCAACACTTAACAATGAGTGTGTCCGAATTGGATACGTCTACATCAAAATCAAATTGATCTCTCACCGTAAGAAGTTTCAGTCGTTTCTCCAAATCGGCTTTACTCTCGTATCGTTGCCCCTACCGCGAGGTTTAGCGAAGACATCTCCAACCTTAGAACCTCTGGATTCCTTTCCGATCCGCTCACCGACATGTTGTGAGCTCTCTTCTTAGGCGGTAGGGTCGGTGAATCTTCGTCTTGTGTTGGAGACTCACCGTATGAACTGAAGTTATCATCTTCAGATGAAGCACCATCCGAGTCGTCGAACATATCAAATCGGCTTTCAAATTCATCATCTTCTTTGTCTTGTTCGCCTACTTCGGATTCTCCGCCTACTTCGTATTCTTCACCTTCCATTTTACTTGCGCAATCCATGTCTTCATCGTCGCGTTTATCTTCGTATTTTGTTTCACCACCAGGACAATTATCATTACTGAAACCACCGTAACTGAATAACCTTTTCTTCTGCTCTCTCACTTCGTCATTCCGACTAATTTGGCTCTCCTTTTTCTCCATAATCTCTACACAGAGACGTATCTGTTCGAATTTCCTTAGGCTTAGAAAACCTATCATCTGTCGAGTATTGGAGACGTAAACTGGTGGAGTATCGTGTGCCATTGTTTTCAAAGTTTTATTCGAGAACATGTAGCTCAGCTGAATCTGATGGCTCGACTCGTTCAATCCGTAATCATCGAGTATAGACTTCACAAGTTTGTCGTGTGTTGTTTCATCATTTAAATACAGAACTCTACACCCTCTACCGTCGGCGTTGAATACGTATCTGTTTTTCTTGACCCAGTTACCGGAAACAATAATTACCGGATCCATAAGATATCGAACAAAGATCAATGAAAAAAAAATAATGTGGAAGAAGACGATTAAGTTTCTGGGTATCAGATGATAAAGAAGATAAATAGTTGAAGAAGAAGAAGAAGAAGACACAGCGTCACAACATAAAACTCTAACAATGACATGGAAAATAGGAGTTGATGACATGGAAAATAGGAGCTGATGACATTAATTTTTTGCTTATATGGCAAGTGAGCCACAAAATGAAAACGTAAATCAGCCTAACTAAATCAGTCATCAAATGCATATGTAAGTCAGTTGCTACGTGAATACTATTTCAGTGATAAAAATAACAAAAATCGGGTTCGAAAAGAGGCCATAAAAGGGCGTAGATCAGCTGGAAAATATTATGTCAGCTGTATCCTCCAATAAATCAGCCGTCAAATGAATGCTATTGTAGTAATTAATCTTTCGCTAATAAATCAGACGTAATATGGCCGAGTTTACTATTAATCAAGCTAAACACGGCTGATTTACGTTAATTATACTTAAATCAGCCGTAACAATCTTTCATAGGTCAGCCGTCCGTTTAGTAACACAGCCAGTCGATGATCATTCCGTCATCGTGAGAAACATATCTCAACCAGCCGATGTACAAATCAGCCGTCATATATGTACGTAAGTCAGCCATTAGCTCATAAATCAGGCAGATTTTTTTAAACTCAGCCGTCGCATAAATCTTAAGTCAGCCAGAAGATCTTAAATCAGCCACGTTTTGTAAGTCAGCCGTATCGTTTGGCTTATTTGTATATGTAAATCAGTCAATTTTTTTAAGTCAGCCACATCGTATATATAACTCAGCCGTCAATACCGCTGTAATGCTTTACGGCTGAGTTCATTAATACACGTCAGCGATTTCCTATGTGGCGCCGGGTTTTATCTGACGTGGCACTCAAAAGTAATGGCATTCTTGTATATAGGTTTTTTGTCATAACGTAATTACAAGGGCACGCTGGGCATTTAAAATAAATCAGTAATAAAAAAAAGTTTTGTATACTTCTAGTAATATTACCTAATTTATGTGCTGTTTAAGTTAAGTTCCCTTAAAATAATAAGATATAAGTATCTTGACTGAGCCTTTCGAACCCAATAACTCTCCTTCTCTTTACTACAGCGTTTACCAATAGGCTAATATGGCATTTTAGCAAATGAAGGGCCGAAAATTTCAATATAGGAGTGAAAACCGCAAGTTCAAGCTTGCTTAGGGTCGGGCATGTCTGCAACCACCTGTTGAAAGTCTCTCATGTCGGCTTGATCCCCTATCCTTTGCAACATTGGAGAGTGCTCATCAGATACTAAAATCTAATAAAATCTCCTGAAACAACTCATGGAATATTAGCTGAGCAGAAGCGTTCCTTGTTTTGTCTTATTTCATTCCAAAGAGTTTGCCGATCATTTCTAAAATTTGAGGCATAAACACATGAACAGAGAAAATTATCTCCACGAATTGATTGAATCCCTACTTTAATCATTTGTCAGCTTTTGTAGAGAACTGTTAGCCTAACTTCATCAGTCCATACCCCCAAAGTTTTCCCAACCGATGATAATCATAATTTGTGACGTATTCCCAACCTGAGAAAACATTGTCAACAATAGCAAAACTATTCGTTTCTTGCACTCTTCTTTCCAACAAACAGCCGAAAGAAGGCTTTGCATTATTTAGCCAAGATCGAACCATATCTTGTTGGGAAATCTTCTGATCTTGTCGATTTAGTATATGCTTCTTGGAAGCCGATTTCTTCTTTTTATTAACACCTCCTCTTTGTTGTGTAGGTCGTACATGGACTTTTTCCTCTGAGAACGAGGACTCAGGCTCCACCTCGGAGTCCTTGTGCAGTTCAACTACAATTTCTCTCTCTTCCTTCTCTTCAACTAGAATCTCAAACCACAAAAGGAGTTTAGTCGAGATTGAGAATGTTGAATCTAAGAAGAGGAGGCACTTTCAATTCTTTACCTAACATATCATCCCCAATTTATAAATGTCATCTCGGATTGTTGGATAGGAACTGAACTTCTGTTTCATTCTCGTTTAGCTTTGCATCAATTTCACAAAAAAATGAAGCACTTAAATCCTCTAATTCATACTTCAAATCCAGAGAGATATGGGGATATAACACGCAGGACACGAATTGCTTTTGAAGTGCTTTGTGTAAACAAGGGAAATACTTGGTAAACTTGATTTCTTGTATTGATCACGGCAAAGTGCCTTATATACACATAGTTAGGATAACCACAAATCGGTTTCTCTACACCTTGAATATCGCTACACAAATCTAAATATATCGAACAAGGTATGACATTAGCCTAACCAATATAAACCAACCGATTCTAGAACCATCTAGAACCTTAATACACCCCCTCAAGTTGGAGCGTGTAAATTGCAAACGTCCAACTTGTGTAACAAGTAATCAAAACTAGACCTCCCAAGTGCTTTAGTAAGTACATCCGCCAACTGTTCCGTTGTTCTGACATGCTTGGTGACCAGAAGCTTATCTCGAACAGCATCACGGACACTGTGACAGTCTTTCTCAACATGCTTTGTTCGCTCATGAAAAACCGGGTTTTTAGCAATATGAATTGCTGATTGACTGTCACAAAACAACTCCATTGGACCATGTATGGGAATGTTGAAATCAGCGAGCAAGCCTTGAAACCATCTCAACTCCTTCAATGTATCTGCCATTGCTCTATACTCCGCTTCAGCTGACGAATAAGAAACAATATCTTGCTTCTTTGTCTTCCAAGAGACAGGTGAACCTCCTAACAACACCACATAAGCTGACAATGATCTTCGAGATAAGGGACAAGCCACGTAATCGGCGTCACAATATGCTTGCACTTGCAGATTAGTATCAGCTCTTAAGATAATACCTGGCCTGGACACCCTTTCAAGAATCTAATGACCCGAATAACTGCATCCCAATGAGCCTCCCTCGGCTGATGCATAACCTGAGATAGAACGTGAACTGGGTAGCACAACTCTGGACGAGTGATAGTCAAGTACACGAGTCGACCAACTAATCGACGAAATCTAGCTGGATCGTTATTAAACGGTCCTTTATCTGACAGTAAGGTGTGATTTTGTTCCATGGGTATCGATAATGGCTTAGATCCAAGGAGTCCAGCTTCGGCTATAATATCTAATGCATACTTCCTTTGTGAGAGAAAGAAACCCGATGAGCTCCGTGCAACTTCTATCCCCAAGAAATATTTGAGCTGTCCTAGATCCTTCATTCGGAAGCACTCACTCAAGTATATCTTGAATTTTTTCAACATCTCCAAATCACTGCAGCTTATGATTAAATCATCCACGTAGACCAATACTCGCAAATTGACCTCACCTTTTATATATGTAAATAACGAGTAGTCTGCGTATGACTGCTTAAAACCGAACTTGAGGAGAGCTTGAGAGAGCTTACCAAACCAACATCGCGGAGCTTGCTTTAAGCCATATAAAGATTTCTTGAGCCTACACACCTTAGTAGGGTCATCACACTTGAAACCTTGAGGTACCTTCATGTATACTTCTTCCTCTAAATCGCCATGAAGGAAAGAATTTTGAACATCCATCTGATGTACCTCCCATCCTTTTGCAACTGCAATTTTGAGAAGAGTGCGAATTGTATTTGGTTTGGCAACTGGTGCAAATGTCTCATCATAGTCATCACCTTCAACTTGATGATTACCACACACGACAAGTCGTGCTTTGTGTCTCTCGATTGTTCCATCCGCATTGTACTTCAGTCTAAAAACCCATTTATTCGCCAAAGCTGTTTTCCCGATTGGCAAGTCGGAAAGTTCCCATGTTCCATTTATGTCATGAGATTCCATTTCCTTCACAATGGCACCTGTCCATTGCTTATCTTTGATTGCCTCACGGTAGCTTTTTGGTTCTACACCAGCTGTTACTGCAGCTAAAAATGCTCGATGGTTGGGAGTAAAAGCTTCATCAGACACATAATATTCAATACGATAATGTGAGTTACCTTGGACAGTTTCGGAGGACAATGAGTCGGAGTCGGGAAGAACAGGAAGCGAGTGTTTATCTTTATTGCAGCTTGCGTTGTAGACGACATAATCTTTGAGTTTCTTTGAAGAAATTTTATCACGGTGTCCTCTGCCCATTTGTTGTGAATTTTCAACATGTTCTTCATCATGACTTGCACTTGCAGTCATAGGCTCCATTGTCTTCTCCTTTTCTATACCAATATCCCTTGTATTAGCTATCGGATGAGACTCACAAGAACCAACAAGAGGCACGGGCTGAGCAGACGACACAAGAAGCTCAGATTCTGCAACTTCAATAGGAGACACGGGAGGACTTGCAACAACTTGTTGCTCTGTTCCAGCACTGTTTGGGCCGATGGAATCGGTGATTTGCTGGGCAGGGTCGGCACTGGTTTGGGTGACAGGTTCCTTCTCCGTATGGTGCTCTGTTTCAGTGATGACAGGGTGTACAATTTCGTCCAATGAGTGTGTCGTCTTGTGATCGCAGTATGGAAACAAAGTCTCATTAAAAACCACATCTCTAGAGACAAAGAATTCATCTTTCTCCATATCGTAAACCTTCCATCCTTTCTTCCCATATGGATACCCAACAAATATACATTTCCTACTTCGGTCCTCGAACTTGTCCTTAGTGCGAGACATGTGATGAGCAAAACACAAGCACCCAAATGTTTTGATCAAATCATAGTTTGGCTTTCCTCCATGAAGGCACTCATACGGTGTGCTCCTTGGCAACAAGCTAGTAGGTGTTCGATTAATAAGATGAGCTGCTGCCAATACACTCTCTCCCCAAAACGTGGTTGGAAAATTAGCTTAAAACAATAACGATCTCGCAACATTAAGGATGTGTCTATGTTTCCTTTCTACACGTCCATTTTGTTGCGGAGTGTAGTCACATGAAGTTTGGTGCAGCATCCCATTCTCTTTGAAATACTTTGATAGACTTAGAAACTCTAAGCCATTGTCACTGCGCACTACTTTTACTTGCTTTCCGAATTGTCTAGAGGCCATAGCACAAAAATTCGGAATGATTGTCTTAACCTCACTCTTTGTAAGAAGTCGATATACCCAAACAGCGCGCGAATAATCATCGACTAATGTAAGAAAATACTTAGCTCCACAAGACGATGGAGTACGGTAAGGTCCCCAGATATCGCAATGAATTAAACCAAAACAATCCAATGCTTTATTCGAACTTTCGAAAAACACTTCACGAGTTTGCTTAGACTTGAAACAGATATCACAACCGCCAAACTTGTCGGTTTGATTTTGAACACCAGAGACAAAAGGTAAAGAACTTAAAACACTAAACGAAGGGTGTCCTAATCGCCTATGCCACAAAACTGGATCAACTACTGCTTTGGCTTTGTGTCCTCGAGCAACTTTGACATCCCGATAAAGATAAACACCGTCCCGTTCTTCACCTGCTCCAATCAGGGTCCTCGTAAAACGGTCCTGCAAAACACAAAGCGTATCAGTAAATATTACGAAGCATCCAGTTTGTTTGAGCAATTTGGCGACAGATAACAATGTGCAATTTAAGTTAGGCACAAATAAAACATTCTCCAGTTTGATATGTGCCGAGAGTAACAAGCAACCAGCTTTAGTTGCAAAAACGGTGCTTCCATCCGCGAACATCACAGGACAAGAAGCAATTGAATGTAAGTCGGACAGGATTTTCACATCTCCAGTCATATGATGTGAAGCTCCTGTGTCGAGAATGACTTCCCCAGTTTGATCCTTACCATTCAACCGATCCGGAATTGGAGTTGGCTTTGGCAATTCCAGTAGCTGAGTTAGAGATGCCCACTGCTCGGCGGTGAAATTAGGTATTGCTGAGGTGTTGGAGGCTGATGCATAAGCTGCATTCGATCTTATTTGACCTCGGCCAAAGCCTCCTCTTCCTCGTCCTTGCTGAGTTCCTCGACCCCGAGAATTCGCTACTCCACGACCACCTTGAACAGAGTTTTTCTCGGTGAACCATTCTGGAAAGCCCACGATCTGCCAACAATCCTTCTTCTCGTGACCAGCACGTCCGCAGTGATCACAGGTGGTGAGAGGTCGAGATCGCGCAACCGCCGCGATGAGGCCTCCCATTGAAGGTGATTCAGGTCGTTGCTCTGTTTTTGCGAGAAAACCGATAGAATCCGACTTGGCTTCAACTCTTGAGGAATCGATCCTCCTTTCTTCTCTGATGACTCGTTGATAAACTGTATTAAGATCAGGCAGTGGCTCCATTCCAATGATATTGGTACAAACATTGCCAAATCGTGACTCATCCAATCCCATAAGGAATTGATGAACCATCTCTTCTTCATGTTCTTGAACAATTGTTGCTAAAGCTGTACACGAGCACTTGGGAAGTGGCTTATAACTAAGTAACTCCTCCCACTTCACAGATAATCTCCCGAAGTAATCCATGACGCTGGATCCGTTTTGACGACAAACCGCAAGCTCTGCTTTGAGCTGATACACCCGAACTGCGTTACCAATCGAAAATCTCCTCTTTAGATCACTCCACAACTTGTGTGCATCCGTTGTAAACGTTACAGTGGATCGAATTCTGGGTGAAATTGATGCTCTAATCCACCCGATTAGCATCGAATTGACCGTGTTCCATGCCTCGAGCTCCACAGCATCGGTTGGCATGGTGAGAGTACCATCGATAAAACCTGATTTTCGCTTAGCCCTAAGAGCATTCTCCAGCTCTATTGCCCACTCTGCATAATTCTCTCCTGTCAACTGGACCGAAGAGATTGTTGTACCAGGATTATCTGATGGACTGAGATCGTATGGTGATGGTGACGATTTCGACGACTCGGTTTGCGCAACTAGCGCACCTGCACTTGCAAGTCCTGCCATGATTTAAGCTAAATTTTAACAAGTCTCTGATACCATGTAAACAAGGGAAATACTTGGTAAACTTGATTTCTTGTATTGATCACGGCAAAGTGCCTTATATACACATAGTTAGGATAACCACAAATCGGTTTCTCTACACCTTGAATATCGCTACACAAATCTAAATATATCGAACAAGGTATGACATTAGCCTAACCAATATAAACCAACCGGTTCTAGAACCATCTAGAACCTTAATACTTTGTTAAAGGCAAAAACAAGCTCTTCAAAACCCGAGCACAAAAAGTTTTGAGGGCTACATCAATGAATGAGTGGAAGCACTATGTAGATGTAGAGAAACAATTTTTCAGACTAAAATCTCGTATTCTTGGCTAAACCATGGTCATCAAAACACTTCGGTTTTTTCACAAAGCTGCACAAATTCGTAAAGCAAAAAATACTATCAGAAGACTAGTAAATGGAGAGGGGGAAGAGCTCACGGATCCTAGGTTGATAAAAGTAGAGGCAGTCCACTATTTCAAGGAATTTCTTAACAGAACTTCGTCCAACTTGGCATCTCCTTTTGGTGAGCTTGCCAATCTTGTGGACTACAAATTTTCAGAGGTAACATCTGAAAATTTAACGAGTATCATTATAGATAAAGAGCGCCCTCTTTTTTATGCCTTCAAGCAAAACTCTAGGTCCAGACGGATACACAAAGCGTGGGAAGTGATCGGCTCAGATTTTGTGATAGCAATTCAGTCATTCTTCTTGAACAGTTTAATGCCTAACAGAATCAATGCCACCATCTTATCTCTAATACCAAAGAAAACGGATGCAAAAGAGATGCAAAATTTCAGACCTATAGCTTGCTACAACACAATTTACAAGGTGATCTCCAAAATCCTTGCAAGACGATTAAAAGAAATGCTTCTAGAAATTATGTTATGGAACCAAAGTGCTTTCATTAAGGGAAGAATCTCGAGAATGTTTTTTCGAGCAACTGAACTGGTTAGGGTTATAACAAATACTCATTAGCTCCATGTTGTGCGCTGAAATTATATATAATCAAGGCATTTGACACGGTTTGATGGGATTTTATATTCACGACATTACAAGCAATGGGGGTTGCCGAAGAAATTCATATGTTGGATCCAAAGTTGCATCTCATCAGCCGCTTTCTTAGTGTGTGTCAATGGAGAGCTTGAGGGGTTTTCACAACAAGGGGTTTAAGGCATGGGTGTTCTCTTTCTCAGATTCTATTTGTCGTGGCTATAAATGTTTGATCGCATCGCCTAAACAAATCAGCAAGAGAGGGCAAGTTTGGTTTCCATCCCAAATGTAAGGAACGTAACATGACTCATCTAAGTTTTGCAGATGATATGATGGTGTTTACGGATGGTACAGTAGAATCGCTCAAAGGCATTGTAGAGATTCTACATGATTTCGAACAAGAGTCAGGGTTGGCGATAAATCTGAGCAAGTCAGCAGTTTACTATGAACCTCTCATCGACAAAATGTGAGGCTTATCTCCTCATTTATCTCAAGCACGATTAATTTATGGTGCTCTGCTTTTCGGTTGCCATGTCGATGCTTTGACACTATAGAAAGGATGTGTGCAGCTTTTATGTGGTCTGGATCTTCTCATAATACAACAAAAACAAAGGTAGCGTGGGATGATCTTTGTGTGCCGATGATTGAAGGAGTAGGTATTTGAAAGCTACGAGATTCTTCTAAAGTTTACTCTCTGAAGTTAATATGGCGGCTTTTTGAAAACTCAGGTTCTCTATGGGTAGCGTGTACTAGACTCTACCTACTCCGTAACAATTCGTTCTGAGACAACAACCAGTGAAGATCCTCAAGCTTAGACCCTTTGCTGCAGATTTCCTCAAAATTGATGTAAGGAATGGCTCTAACATATTCTTCTGGTTTGATAATTGGCTAAGCATTGGTCCTCTAATAGACATCACAAGTGATGTGGGTACACGACTAGTTGGCATAGGAAGAAATGCCAAGGTATCAGAACTTTGAAGTAATTAGGAGAAGCGAATGGCCAATAAGACGCAGTCGAATGAGCAAGTCCAGGAAATAATATCTCACCTTCGACGAGCCCCAATCCCTCACCATGCTGCAGGAGAAGATAAAATGATATGGACGATTATGCATTGACTGACACTATAATGTAGTACTCTATTCTATTTACTATTATATAGAATAGTACGTAATGAGTTTTTTTTATAGATCTATTTTAAAATAAATTATTCAAGTTTATAATCTAAATTAAATAACATAGATTTCTTCATGTATATACCATGATTTAAATTTTTTAAAACAAACACAATTTTCAAATAAATTGATAAATAAATATAATTAAGAAGATATATTTATACATAGACCACAATAGTATTCTATTCTATTATTTCTGTACAGAATAGCACACTTTGGCATAATATGAAAAATATTGTGTTCGGCTTTTAAATTTAAAATCATTGCATATACGTATATATTTTGGTTTAAACTTTAAAAACGGGCACCACTCTTTCGAAATTGATTAGTGAATCAAAATAAATATTTGAGGAATTCCTTAAAATACCACACTTAAACTTTTTATTTCAATAAAATACCATACTTCCAAAATACCATTAAACATTTTAGTTTTTCAAAAATACCACAAAACCCTATAAATGATTTTCAAATGTATATAATTTAATTTTTTTGGTTTGGGTTAACTATTTAGATTTAGGATTTAAGTTTTAGGAATTAGCTTTTAGGGTTTAGATTTGCAATAAATATTTTTTATTTTATGTAAAACAAAATAGCATTCTATTTTACATGTTCTATGTAGAATATCATATAGCAAAGAGAGAGAAAAAAAAAATATGGTCTAGACATGATGTCGGTCTGAAAACATCACACAAAAGTTGGCACATACTTCATTTGCGTTCACCTGTGGAGGCTAAAACCATCAACACACCTATGCCATTTGTTACTCTATCTAGTTTATTTATTACATGGCTATTATCATAATTATAATTCAAAATTTTGCTAGTTGTCTAATTAACAAAAAAACATATATATATATATATATATATATATATATATATTTCTATGCTCATTACCGAGATTATAAATTTGTATCCGGAAGTAGGACATTGTGCAGGTAATCTGGCTGATTTTTGTTGGTCCACTTATCTACCACAATCATCCACTTTTTAGATGTCCGTAGACCTCTTTCAAAAAATGTCAACACGTGATGTTAAGTGTTGAAGAAGAGTTGGACTGAGCCATGATCCTCCACAGACTCGACCCTCCATTCTCTAGGCTATTGGCAATGTATTCTTCATGTGTTTGTGTCATAGGAAGAATGATTCTATCCCTTCCTTATCTATCAAGTTTCTGGTTTTCTTTATATATCCGGTTAAACATATATATCCGGTTTTCTTGATTTGAGTTGGTTTAATATTTTCAGTTGGTTCGATCTTTTGTAAAAGGCATCTTTGGCCATTTCAGATGAATAACAAGATATTTTCCTAAAGCTACTTTCTCTCTCTAAACTCTGAACATCTTCTTCTTCATCCATCCGATCCAAGCTTCTTCGAGGTGATTCTTCTGGTTTATAATCCTCTTCTAGAGCTGTGATCACCTTACCTTCGGATCCTAGGTGGATTTCTAGGTTTGGATTATCAACATCTAACGGTTTGTTACATTGGTATCAGAGCTTCTCGGTTCTCGGAGCTATGGTGGTGGAAACGAGACAGCGAGCTTCGGTGGAGCAACAAACCGTGACGGAACCACCAACCGTGACGGAGCTTCAACGAAACGTGGAGGAACTGCACCGGACGCAAACAGAACAAGGCAAAAGGCAGGCGTTGCATAATACGGCGATATCGGACCATCTTGCGAGGCTTGAAACAATGATGATCAGGCTGTTCTCTCAGAAGGCGCCGATTGAGCAGGGTTCGTCGCTGGAGACTAGCGCATCACCTTCGGAAGGTCTTACTACCTCACCCAGACAGTCTCGACCTCCCGACCCACCAGATTTACAGAGATTCAGTCCAGGTTCACCGATTAAATCTGTGGGTGATGATCGTCCATCGTTTATACCGAATGGAATGACCGCACGCTTGACGAAGATCGGTTTCCCTAAGTTTGATGGATCGATGTTACGCGAGTGGATTTACAGATGCGAGCAGTTCTTCTCTCTAGATAATACTCCTCTTGAGATGAAAGTCAGGTTGGCTTCGATTCACATGGAAGGAAAGGCGTTGCAGTGGCACCATAACTACATCACTACTAGATATGGTATTTTTCCATCTTGGCCTGAGTATGTGGTTGCTGTAGCTAAACGGTTTGCAGGGGTATATGATGATCCTCTATCTGAGCTAGTGAGTCTGAAACAAGCTGGGGACTCCGTTGAAGTGTATATGGAAAAGTTTGAATGTGCTCTTACAAGGGTCTCCCTTCCCGAAGCTCACGCTCTGAGTATATTTCTGACAAACATGAAGCTGCACCTTGCCTATCAGGTCCGACAGTTTGAGGTTAATACCATCGCTGCAGCAGCTAGGAAAGCTAAACTGCAGGAATCCTCTCTCTCTCACTCACCAAACAGACCGACGAGGGCTCCCTTCAATCCTTTCAAGTCACAAACTCAAACTCCTCACTCTTACTACAGAAATCCTAACCACTCATCGCAGCCACTGCTTTCCTCTCCTTGTCACCAGAGGCAGCAAGAATATCTCCTGTTAAGTCTTATTCTATTCCTAAGGTGGGCACCAAAAGGTTCTCTTATGAGGAGATGCAGCGACGGAGGAATGCAGGTCTTTGCATGTTTTGCGAGGACGTTTTTACACCAGGACATCAACTAAAACATAAAGGGGGGGCAAGTGTTCTTTATGGAAGGTGAAGAAGAGGACATATCAGAAAGTGAGGATGGTTCAATGGAACTGGCAGTTGAGGAAAGTGGAGAAGATCCCGCTGATAAATCACCTACTATCTCCATCAACGCTCTCAGTGGCTCTACTAGTTACAAGTGTATGAGGATGGTTGGTCAGTATGGAAAGCGAAACTTGTATGTGTTGATTGATCCGGGCAGTACACATAATTTCATTGACCTCGCCGTGGCCACAGAACTGGGCTGTATGTTGGAAGCCATCAAACCAATGACAGTAGTTGCTGCCAATGGGAACAATCTGACAACAGGCTACAAATGTTCGGATTTTTCTTGGAAAATGCAGGGCCACTCTTTCAGCACTGAGATCCGCACTCTGCCCTTGGACTGTTGTGACCTAGTTCTCGGGGTTCAATGTCTTATTACGCTCGGTCCTATCTTGTGGGATTTCTCACATCTTCGCATGGAGTTTACATTGGGCGGTGTTAAGCATGTACTAAGGGGAGTAACCAAGTCTGGTTGCAAGGTTATAAATGGTAGTAGCCTCAACAAGCTACTCTTGCAAGAACCTCAGATTGCTATGCTTCAAATTAGGGAGATTTCTGCATCTGATTCTGCTACGTCTTCTCTGAGCCCAGAAGCTTTAATCTCTCACATCTCTGCCAGCGGCATTGATCTAACCAAAGAGGTATCTCTTCAACCTTTGTTGGACCTCTATCCTGATCTGTTTGCAGAACCTACATCTTTACCTCCATTCCGCGAAGGGTTTGACCATCAGATTCCCCTCGAAGTTGGCGCTAACCCTGTGAACCAAAGACCATATAGATACTCATCATTGTAGAAGGATGTCATTGATAAGATGGTTCAGAATATGCTTTCTCAAGGGATCATACAGTACAGCTCCAGCCCTTATGCTTCTCCTATTGTGCTGGTCAAGAAGAAAGACGGGACTTGGAGGTTATGTGTGGACTATAGGGGCCTGAACAAACAAACTGTGAAGGACAAGTACCCCATCCCTCTTCTAGAAGACCTCTTGGATGAGTTAGGAGGTTCCAAATACTTCTCTAAACTGGATCTACGGGCTGGTTTTCATTAATTGCGAATGTCACCGCAAGATGTGTACAAGACTGCATTCAAGACTCATGCGGGGCATTACGAGTACCTTGTCATGCCTTTTGGCTTGACGAACGCACCTTGTACATTCCATGGACTAATGAACCATGTCTTCCAAGATGTTGCGAGAAAATTTTTGCTTGTCTTCTTTGACGATATTCTCGTCTATAGCCCCACATGGGAGGACCACTTGCTGCACTTGGAGGTTGTATTTTCTATCCTACGTCAACACAAGCTGTACCTCAAGCCCTCTAAGTGTACTTTTGGGGCTACTCTGATTGAGTACTTGGGTCACTTTATCTCTGCTCAAGGTGTTAGCACTGACCCAACAAGATTATGGCTATTGAGAAGTGGCATGTGCCTACTAACCAGAAACAGTTGCGGAGTTTCTTGGGGCTTGCAAATTACTACAGACGGTTCATTAAAGGCTACAGCACTACTGCTCGTCCTCTCACTACTCTGCTTAAAAAAGATGGATTCTGTTGGGATAATGCAGCTGTTGCTGCTTTCCAATCTCTCAAATCTGCATTAATGTCTACTCCGGTTTTGGCACTGCCTAACTTTGAGAAGACTTTCGTGGTTGAAACCGACGCCTCTAACCTCGGCATAGGCGCTGTTTTAATGCAGGATAATCACCCCATTTGTTACATCAGCCGTGCTTTGGGCCCTCGTCATCAAGCATTGTCTGTCTGTGAGAAGGAGCTGATGGCTGTGGTCCATGCGGTCCAAACTTGGAATGCCTACTTGGCTCACCGCCCATTCATCATCAAAACAGATCAAAAGAGTCTCAAATATTTGGTGGAACAGAAGGTTACAACCCCATTTCAACACATGTGGCTCTCCAAACTGATGGGTTATACTTTTGAGATTCAGTATAAGCAAGGCAAAGAGAATCACGCTGCTGATGCTCTATCTAGAGTGACTGGTTCTCAGCTCCTTCACATCACACTCTCTCAGGTTCATCATGGGTTTTATGACTCTATAAAGCTTCTCTGGGAAACCGACCACCATCTGCGTAAGGTTATCACTGATTTGCAGTCCGATCCTTCATCTCATTCTGCTTTCACCTTTGTTAATAAGGAACTTCGTCGCAAAGGGAAACTGGTGATTGGTGATGACCCAACAGTGAAGCTCCACATCTTTAAGTGGCTTCACGATTCTGCTGTTGGCGGACATTCTGGGCGAGATGCGACCCTCCACCGAATCAAATTCCTCTTCTACTGGCCTCGTATGAGTTTGGAAGTGCAGAATTATGTTCGTAACTGCTCTATTTGTCAGAGGAACAAGTATGATTTGTCCGCTAAACCAGGTCTGCTTCAACCTCTTCTTGTGCCTAAAGGTGTGTGGGAATCTGTTAGCCTGGATTTTGTTGAAGGACTCCCTCCTTCTCATGGTAAACACTGCATATTGGTCGTGGTTGATCGGCTCAGTAAGAATGCCCACTTCTTACCCTTATCACACCCTTACACTGCTTTGGATGTGGCTCAACTCTACATGGATAACATCTTTAAGCTCCATGGGATGCCCCAATCTATTGTGAGTGACAGGGACCCTACCTTCCTCAGTGATGTGTGGAAAGAAATCTTCAGAATTCATGGCGTTGATTTAAACTTCTCATCTGCCTACCACCCCCAATCTGATGGTCAGACCGAGGTCACTAATAAGACGCTTGAGACTTACCTACGTTGCATGACTACTGATGCACCTCATACCTGGAGCAAATGGCTGCCTTTGGCAGAATGGTGGTACAACACTACCTTCCACTCCTCTGCCCAAACCACTCCTTTTGAGATTGTTTTTGGACAGCCACCTCCACTCCACCTTCCATACCTTCCTGGTGAAAGTTCTTCAATGACAGTGGACCAGAGCCTTCAGAAGTGGGAAGAGCTCATCAACTTGCTCAAATTTCACCTCCTCCGTGCTCAGAACAGGATGAAGCAGTATGCAGACCTTCGTCGCTCGGCCAGAGAGTTTAAAATTGGAGATTACGTCTACCTCAAGCTTCAACCTTATCGCCAACATTCCTTGAAACTTAAAAAGGTACCACATAAGCTCTCACCTCGCTTTTATGGTCCGTTTCGTGTCTCTGCCCGCATCGGTTCTTCCGCGTACAAACTGGACTTACCTGCTACTGCCGCCATTCACAATGTCTTTCACGTGAGTCAATTGAAGCTGTGCCCCAACCCCCCTTCTACCGCGCCTGTCCTGCCTCAGTACCTCTCCGATTTGGGCTCCTCCAAAGAACCCGCAGCTATCCTTGAGACAAAGATGATCAAGCACCAGAACAAAGCAGTGACAAAGATTCTCGTACAGTGGAAAGGCTTCCCACCCGACCAAGCCATATGGGAGTTCTATCAAGACTTCATCAACCAGTACCCTGCGTTCAATCCTTGAGGACAAGGATTCTCTCAACCAGGGGGTATTGTCATAGGAAGAAGGATTCTATCCCTTCCTTATCTATCAAGTTTCTGGTTTTCTTTATATATCCGGTTAAACATATATATCCGGTTTTCTTGATTTGAGTTGGTTTAATATTTTCAGTTGGTTCGATCTTTTGTAAAAGGCATCTTTGGCCATTTCAGATGAATAACAAGATATTTTCCTAAAGCTACTTTCTCTCTCTAAACTCTGAACATCTTCTTCTTCATCCATCCAATCCAAGCTTCTTCGAGGTGATTCTTCTGGTTTATAATCCTCTTCTAGAGCTGTGATCACCTTACCTTCGGATCCTAGGTGGATTTCTAGGTTTGGATTATCAACATCTAACGGTTTGTTACATTGGTATCAGAGCTTCTCGGTTCTCGGAGCTATGGTGGTGGAAACGAGACAGAGAGCTTCGGTGGAGCAACAAACCGTGACGGAACCACCAACCGTGACGGAGCTTCAACGAAACGTGGAGGAACTGCACCGGACGCAAACAGAACAAGGCGAAACGTTCCTCGCCGTTCGATTTCTGGTTTCTCGACTAAGTTGTAAAAGTTCATTCACAACCCAATCAAAATCGCTCATTAAAAATAGAACCGCAAATCGCGAAAAAGAACCCTAGAAGCTTTGGGAATCTCCCAGTTAATTAATTAGTAAGAAAATGGGATTTATCTTAAATCTTCAGAGAACAGATTTTTTAATAATTTCAGTTTTGTATAACCTGTATGAAAATAAATCAAATTGTAAACAGAATTACCATCTCTAAATAAAATAATGCCTAAAACCTTTTTGTGACATAAAACAAAGTCCCACCAGACGCATTCAACCAAAAAAACTCCATAATTCTCAATCCATTAAACAAGGAAAACAATTTTCTCAGATGAAATGTCAAAGTTTGAACAAAATGATGAGAATATAAGAGATCAACTCTCATCCATAGCATGATTTGATTGCGTTGAAACCGAGTCCTCGAGTGCCTCAAGGAATGAGATAACTGTGAACTTGTCTGCAACAAGAGTTGAACACTTTTCAGAAAAATGAAACAAAAAGACTGTGATGCCTCTGAAAATTCTATTGTAACATTCGGACTCACATTTACTTGGGTCGATACCAAACTGAGACAAATCTATTTGTCCTGTGCGAAGAACCTAAAGAACAATTAAAGTTGAGTCAGAATCTCGAGCCAAGAACAGGAACAAAATTGTCACAAAGGGGCTTACGTAGGTAAATGCATCTACTTGTTGACGAAAAGGAGGGCTCTGCAACAGCTCCAGTATATCTTCTGCACTAGAGTGACCCTGTGATAAGACCTTGGGTTAGTCTAATGCATGAGCATTGTAATTAGCCTAGGCAGTTTGGGCCTGTCAGCTCCACAACAATAGTTGAGTAACAGGTTAAAAGGAAGTTGGGGACATTCTAAACAATTTATGGTTTGGGCCTCTGTCTAGAGTTTAGAGACTTCTTGTTAATCAAGTCTAACCTATGGAGTGAAGATACAAGGAGCTTTAAGGTTTGAATACCATCACCCTATATCCCCAATCAAAGACATTCCAGTCTCAAACAATATATAAATAACACTTTGCTGCACTTCCTACCCCTAAACCATTTCAAATGCCCCTCTATGCATGTCACTTTCCCTAAATTCACAACTTGACTAAGTTTTTTCTATCACATTTTTCAAAAGACAGACCTAACAAGGAGGGAATTGCATGTAGTACTACTCACCTTTATAGAATATAGAAAACAGTGAAAACAGGAACATACCTCTGGTAAATGCGAAGAGAGCCGTTCTGGTACCGGTAACATCTCAAGCAATGGCATAATCAACTCCGGCTTCAAGATATCCCCTAATGCTATGCCTTCAGAAGATAGGACATGAGAGGACGACATGCTTAATAAGGAACAAAGGCAGAGAGAAAGAACAACAACACTGAAACCAAATAACTGATCACAGAGCAAAGGTGGGCACAAGCCTTCTCCAAGCCATGCAAAAGTAGATTAAAAACTACATAATGTTTTCACACCACATCATACTAAACAAACAGAGATAAAATATAGATTATTTACCTTCATCTTCATCTCCAGCAATACCTGAAATAACACCATACCTGAATGAATAAGAGCGAAACCAATAAAGCTTATTGACAGGAACAGTACCAAAGAGATAGAGAACTGTACCCAGAGGGCCAGCAGAAAGGTTGTTCAGAATTCTTTGCAGGTCTGCCAGCTTAACTGGTCCAGAAGAAGATGTCACGTCACTCACCTCTGTAGACAAATTTGGTACAACCAAGTTTCCAGCTCTGTGAAGGATGAATAAATTCAAATAAGCCATTGCATTTGAAATAAGCTCATACCAGTTACTGCAAACTAATAGTGTTCTTTGACTTCTTTCACATTGTGTTCAACTCAAAATCAAACATGTGCTTTGAAAATCTTCACATGATTAAAAGGACAATTGGTACTCCATTCTTTATGACCTGATACTTAGACATCCAGAGTTTCATCATCACAGAGAAGCTGATAGCTTATATAAGCAACATCTATCGCCCCCTCGGTAGCCATGTCTAGAGAAAATATAATGTGCAAAGTCTAGCGACAAGTAGGATGCAACATAAGAAAAAACAGCAGCAAAATATCTCTTTCATGAAACTGACCACAGAGCAATCAACCCATCTATGAAGATAAAATGGTAAGGCAATTTACATCCATTGCGGAATGGATGCAAAACTAACAGTCAGACTAGCACTTTGGCATAATCAGTACCTAGACGAAACATCATCTTCTGGCATGTCTTCCACTCCCTCTGGGACAGCAGCTGCATGTCCTTCTTCACCAAGAAACTCTGGTGCACAGAAAGCTTATTAGATTAGTTCAACTTTATCCTGCTATGCAAGTAACTAAACATTCAGTGCTTCCACAATCAAGGGCATATTATACACAAAAAGAGGATGAGAATATAACATGTACTCGCTCATATGCGAATTAATGCAGCGTCTTAGAGAAAATATCAATCAAGAGGCTACAATTTCTGGCATCCATCTGTGAAAAGACAGTTTTTGTGCAGTAACAACCGACACATTTTACTACCTCTCTTCATAGAACCAACCATAACAACCAAGGAATTGAACATATTGTTGCAAATCTGATTTTTCATATTAATCAATAACTTCTTCATCATTCAGTCAATAGTGACATTAAACTAATTGTTAGTCTAACTCAAGATCCATTCGCACAGAGAATTCAAAAGTGCCGTTGACGAACTACAAAGCAAAAAAAAGGATTTGACGAACTACATAGGGTGCCACCCATCCATGGCAATTTTGTTATAAACACCTTAGTGGAAGCAGTTTAGCGGTCTAGTAACTGATTAATAGCTCTGGGCAGGGGTTGGTGATTAATCGTCCCAAAGAAGATAGTCAACCTCTCTCTTTAGAAAAATTAAATCACAAAACAAGATGATTTTACTTAATACTTCACTGATCTTTGTTTGATGAATGTGATTTTGACTTAATATTGAATTCGTTCTTTGACACATTTGGACTCAATTATATGATTTTCAGGTTGTTCATTAAATTATCATGCTTTTTCTAATTTCCGCCTAGCGCCTAACACTGAATCATCTTGATGATGACACATGCAATAGTGAAAGGAATAGCGGTTCATGCTCTTTGAAAAGGGAAGCTCCGTGTATAAATTAGTACCATGAGATTATCCCCAACTCCGTTTGATATAGAACGCCAAAAAACTATGAAATGAGAGTATGGAAGAAATATATTTACGGACAAGAAAGCTAGTTCCCTGATCACAAAAATTACTACCAGGATAGTATCATATCCAAGACTGTATGTAACAAGGAAGGAATGTTACATGCCTAGTGGTTGATTAAGATATTGGTTGACCGAAGCGCACAGATCTGCATCACCTTCAGCTATCGGCTCCTGCAAACGTAAGTTGGAAAAAGAGTTTCAGAAACAAATAAAATCAAAGATTAAGTGAACAAAATACAGATATCATGAAAGAAAACAAGCTAACAGTTGACCTGCATCCAAAAGAATAACTTGCGGTCATCACTGTTGAACTTCAGAATATACACCCTGTCTGATGATTGATTAACCTAAACAGAAACAAGTATGCTGTGGTCACAATCCGAAAAGAATACTTCACATGCTAGTAACCTCAATTCAATAGGCATACCTTCTCAAATAAACCTTCATCAGGGAAAACAATTTGATCCTACAAATGATATCGTCAAGGAGAAAACTTCATAATTGGAAAAACTGGTAGCAACAGTAGGCATGGGGGAAACAAAAAAAAGGACCTCCTAGATGGATCAAGCTAAGAAAATCCATAGGCTCAGGACGCAAATCCATTGGCCTAGCAATACTTGAAACGTAGGGAACATTTTATCCGTTTTGAAATTAAAAAAAAAAGACAAGTGCAAAGGATACATCTTCAACCTTATTCAGGCTTCGATCAAGCCACTGGAAATGAATCAGTCCCTCTTCACCCTAAAAGATAGGATTGGGGTTATCAGATAAATTTAGAAGAGAAGCAGTAAAATACTTATTGTGAATCTGAGATACAGTAATTTTCAATGGAAGAATGTTGAATAGTTCATATTCGATAAGAGTGTGAACATTACTCTTGCTATGCGGACAAGTCCTTTTCGTGCATCAGGGACAACTCTTGTTCCCTGCAAAGACATCTTACCAGCACGAAACTCAAGCAAGACTTGCTGCGAATGTAAATTAGTAAAGGCCTCGTTCATTGAGATACCAAAATCAAAGTCCATGAAAAAAAGGAAGTTTGATTGAACAATCTAATAAGGAAATTTGGAGTTACCTGCATCACGGGAAACGCTTGACCTGAACCCATATATCCCCTGAGCAACAAAGATTCAGTAAACGGAGAAATCACAATAAAATTTAGCAACAAATATTACTGTCTATGCAATTAGAGTAATCCTCGTACGACAAATCCGTGAGAAATTGCTTGCGACCTTGGGGAAGATACTGATTGATAACAGAAAGAAAATCTACAAAAATACTCTAACCAACAACAAAACCCTAAAGATAGAATCCAAAGAGAAAGAAAGAATTAACAACCCAAATTATCACAGAAGAAACTTCGCGACGCTTCAATGGCTTCGTCTCTCTTTTAACCTCTCTCTGTTGTGTGTGTATATAACATGAACCCTCCTCCTTCCTTATTTTCTGTTTGCCAATTTACTAGAATTATAGGTCCAATAAGCATTTTTTTCCCACTCAGAATATATATTAATAATGTTGGAATTTTAAAATTTTATTAATTTGGAGAAATATTAATTAATCAAATAATATTATTCTAAAGAATTTATTTGTAAAATGATGGGCCAATTGCAAAAATACCATTTTTAGGATGTACATTTGCAAAAATGCCACTTTTGAACGTTCATTTGCAAAAATGCCACTAATTATAGATTTTTAAAATCTAAATCTTCAAATTATAAACCCTAAAAAATGTTTTGACCTTAAAAACTCTTAAAGCCTCAAAACTAAACTATTATACAACATAGTTAACTCAAACATATATGATATAATGAATTTTTTTTTTGAAAAAATGGCATTTTTGAAAATTGGCATTTGAAAAGTGGCATTTTTGAAAATTGGCACTTGAAAAGTGGCATTTCTTAAAATTTCTCTAAAATGATATGTATTAATTTAATATTCTGATTTATACTTTTGATTATTGTAATAGAATGAATATTAACATCATAATATACTATCCATATAAAATTTAGAAGAAAACATGGTTATCATTCTTAATATTGATGATAAAGTCAGTAACGATATATATTATGATATATTTAGAAATATTTATGTGTATAAATTAATTATCGTGTCTATAATTTTTCATAAGTTTTGGATACCGAGAAAACAATCATAAAAATATTTTTGATGTAATAAGTAGAATAAAAAAACTACTGAAGCCAAAAAATATATACATATATGCATAAATATGAATAATTATTAATTTATACTATTATTGAGACCATATTTTACATAGGAGTTTCAAAAAAATTATTATTTTATCAAATTTTGTTAATATTTACATTGGCCCATCTCAAGACCAAATTTTTTTATTAATTTATAATAATTATTAATTTATAAAGTATTAATTTATAATAATTATTAATTTATAAAGTATTAATTTATGGAGGTTGTACTTTATATTAGATCACTCTTATATGGAAAAAATGAATCAAGCACAATTATAGGAGCATAGGTAACAAGGACCTTACACATTAGTAAAGCTACCTTTTAAGTCAAAAAATATTCTACCAAGCCAAGAAAGAAAACCAAAGGCAATGTATATGATTGTAATAGATTCGTCGTAGTAACACTTTCTGCTATTTTTAAAGCCCCCAAGTTAGCTTGTCTGGATTCATGCTGCACTTTCCACAATGAAAACCTGGACAGCAAAGACAGAAGCTTACCCGAGTGATACCTGAAAGGCCCAATAAGCATTTGTAACGTGGATTTTAAAATTCCGGTAGCTAAACGTCTCAATATCACCAACTTCAAAGGATAATTATCCCACACACTCCAATCCCACCATACTCTCCTCTAGCATATTTTCTTCTGATCTAACTTAATCTTTTGTATTTAATGAAATGTGGAAAAACATTTTCGGCTTTTTTTTAACAAGCCAATTTTTTTATTACGATAACATTAACAAACATAACCAGAGAAACTACAAAGCGATTTTAAGGCAAACTTATCCAAAATATCAGAACGAGACACATAAAAAAATTGATAGATAAAGAAAAGGAACTCATGAGATTACGAATGTCGAAGAAAATGCTTTTCATCTCGTTGATTACGCCATCGGAATTGATGAGCATGACAAGAATTTGAGAATCAGAAAACACATTGAGTGTCATGATCTCAGAAGAGGAAGCGACAATTAAGGCGGCTTTAAGAGCAAGGGTTTGGGCAACCAACGCTGAGGAAGAATACTTGTGCGTCTGTTGCAACTCCTTGAAACAAAATACATTTACTCTTTGATGACAAGATCCATCCTATCCCACAATCTTGTGTTTCGGCAGCCAATCGTTTTCGTCTTTGTTTTTTTATTTTCTAAACTAAAGAAATGGTTAAAATTGGAAAACGAGAATCCAACGAAATTGCCCAAGGATTTGTTGGATTCTTGTCATCGGCCCGAAGCTATGTTGGTCGAAACGAAGGTGTCAAAGCTTGTAGTTGGCCTCATTTATCTACGAACGAGCTTGGATTCGATTGATCTTCGTTGAAGCTTAAAGAATTAACATGCCATTACGCCATTACGATCGCCATTGAGCTAGCCACTCGTCATTAAGTTTTTTTAACTGCGAGCTCCCCATCAGTGAGGTGAGTTCTTGTAGCTGAGAGCTCCCTATCGGTGAGATGAGTTTTTTTTTACTAGGATTTGGTTGTTGTATATTTGTAAAATGATTTGGATTGTATATTGGGAAAATGGTCAAAAAAATCCCCAACTCTCCGGTTTAAACCAAATAAACCCTCAACTACCTCGTAAACGTAATTAACCTTAATCTTTTGTTGACTTGTTCTTTTTAATCTCCAAATTTTGTTGACTAATCCAAATTAGTCCCAGCGTTTGTTTAACAGACTGATTAAACAGGGTTAAGTGTCCTTTAATCGATTTCTCCTTTGTACACCGTTAAAAACCGATTTTAAGAACCCTAATAACACAAAAACTTCAAATCGATTTCTTCTTCTTGTCTTCTCAATTTCATTCAAGCCATGAGTTCTAATTCTGAAAAAGCGTGTGTAAACACACTCGGAATACGTGGAATGCCTTCGAAGTGTGTGTGGACGTGATGTAACAAGAATAAAATGTCTTATTAGAAGCAAAACAGTCTCTTATTCTATTGAGTTATCTTTACATGGTGAATAAAATGTGTTTTGTGAGTATTTTCTTTGTGGTCGTTGTAATTGTTTACCTCCAGGTTGATAAGGCAAAGGAGAAGAAAATTGTTCTTCGCTATTAGTGTGTACTCGTGTGGGAAGATGATGTCTCAAAAACAATATGTTCTTTGTATTACACTAATAAATGATGTTTGTCTTCTTCTTCTTGTTAAATTTGTGCTTATATTTTGAGTAATAAGAGAAACATCAACATAAATGATACCTTTGTCTTACATAGTTTGATCATGAAGCAAAACATAGACACATTTAGCACACAAAGGTACCATAATCCAAGCCAAAAGCAGACACATGTAGCACAAAATGGTACCATAATACGAAGCAAAAACATATGGTACCATAATCCGAAGCAAAAAACAAATAGTACCATAACCATGACAAAATTCGAAGCAAAAAAAAACAGAGACGTAAGTTCAGCCTTGTGATCATTAGACTTGTGATCTATGGCCTTGTGATTCTTGGCCTTGTGATCCTTGGACTTGGTAAACTCCTTGTGATGTTTCTCCCTAAGTAAAAAATTTGTAACAAGATGTATAAAAATTCAAAGTAAAATATAAAACAAAACATGACAAAACTCATATCATCTTTTATAACTAAACAAACTTAATCTTTCTTTGGTCTTCCCCTTGGTCTTTTTGGTAGTCTCTCAACGCTTGGTTTTCCACAACTTACCTTATTGTGCCCTTCTTCGTCGCAATTCGAGCATTTCATGACTCGTTTTTCCCGTGTTAACTTGATCTTACTTGAAGAAGAGGTTGTTTCATTAACTCCTTTACGCCTTGCATAATTAGGTGGTCTACCTAGATTGCCTAATCTCCATGGTGGTGGCAAGACACCTAACCTATTCGTTTTAGGCCATTTCTTTGAACCTTTAACATGCCTAATACCATTCTTATATGTCTTTTGCCATATTTTTGTTGTGTAAAACTCAGACACATAGTCATCAACCTTTTGCTTCTTGGTTGTCATAACACATGTGGCAGGAATACAAGGTATTCCAATCATTTGCCACTTTCTGCAACCACATGTACGCAATCCCATATCCACAGAATAATGACAACCTTTATCATCTATCTCATACATGTTTCCTGTGGCCATGTATCTTATGCATCACGTACTCTTTTTTTTATTTTTTCTATCTCATCATGTGCTCTTTTTGTGAATCTTGTCTTCAATCGTTTAGCAAGAATTGACCTCTTCGCAATACGCTCCATACACTGTCTCCTAATTGCCTCTAATATATCTAATAAGGGTTTTCTCCTTGCTTCCTTAATGGTTCAATTAAAAGACTCACACAGGTTGTTCAAGTTATCATTGCAATAAGAGCCTATCCTATAGAAAGCTCTAGACCATGGTGGAGGGTTAGTTTTTTGTAGAGACGCAAATGCACCTGGACTGTACTTCTGCAATGCTTCCATGTTTTCATTATACTCCCCTTCTGTGTAACTGCATGCAATCATCCAAAACAGTCTCTGCAATTGAACATCACGGCTATCTCTCTTCCAGTTATCCAAAACGTGTTTACAACACATTCGATGTTCAGCTTGTAGAAGAATATTGTTGACAGCTTTTAGTATACTCTGCAAAAGAAAACAAATAGCATAAGAGGGCTACTTTTGTGGCTGCACAAGAAAAATATGATGTGATACTAACCTTATGTTTATTAGATATGATTGCTATGTTCTTTCCTTCACCTAGTTCCAAATCACAACTGAGATGTGTAATGAACCAATCCGAATTAGTATCATTCTCTATCTCAACTACAGACCACGCTATTGGCACTATCCTATTATCTCCATCCCTTCCAACATCGGCTAGAAGGTGTCCTTTTATATCCCATTTAAGGAAAGCACCATATACTCCTATAATAGGCCTACAAGTATGTTTCCAAGCCTCTTTTTGTGCTTTAAAGCAAATATATAAACGATAAAACCTTTGTTTGCTTCCAATAGTTGGACCTGGAATAGTCTCAATCTCAATGGTAGTCCCTGGATTTTTCAAAAAGATCTCTGCTTGATAATTCCACACTTTTCCAAAATGTGCTTCATGACTAGCTTTTCTTTCTTCCACAAGTTTCGTCTTCGCCTTTCCACATTATTCATCAGAAACTATCAGCCCGTATTCTCTCTTGATTTCAGCCGCCATCTCCTGTTTTGTCATTTTTGGATTGAGTCTTAACCTTTCTGAAAACAAAGTTGCAATCGATGATGTCTTCAGCATCTTTGAGTAGCCTGATCTGACACATATATGTTCATTCACATAGGTCTTTATCTGCAGCTTGCGTTCTCTCTTTTCATATGAGCAGTAAATTTTCCACGGACAATTAACCTCAGAATCTGAGCTTGTTGCACTGACCCTCATCGATGATGATTAACCTGGCTTAATATCATACCTCATTTGCAGAGAATACTTGACAAGAGCAAGCTTGAAATCATCTGCACAGCCAAACCTTTTCTCCAACACTAGGAGCTCATCGGGATCTATGTTTAGTCTATGCTCGTCCTCTTCTTCGTCGTTCGATCTAAGCTCCAGAATCCTTTCATCATTCCACGCATCATCATCACCACTGTCTACATCAGTCTCAACATCATCATTCCTACCATTTTCTTGAAATAGATCTTCACCACCTACCTCCTCGACAACTACATCAGCTTCGCTATCACCTCCCTCATCAACATCATCATCAACAATCTCATCAGTATCTTCGTACCAACAACCTCGCAATCATCTCCATCATTCAATATGGCTTTCTCTGCAACATCAGGAACTCTGAATCCCTCGCCAATAGAAACTCCAACACCAGCTGCATCTCCAATAAAATCTCGAACTCCCTCGCAACGATTAACATCACCAACAATTTTGAGAATATGACTGCCTCGACGAGTACACAACTTTTTTCGTCTCATCACGACAGAGAGAAAACGATTTGAGGTTTTTGTGTTATTAGGGTTCTTAAAATTGATTTGGGGTTTTTAACTGTGTACAAAGGAGAAATCGATTAAAGGACACTTAACCCCGTTTAATCAGTCTGTTAAACAAACGCTGGGACTAATTTGGATTAGTCAACAAAAATTGGGGATTAAAAATAATAAGTCAACAAAAGATGAAGGTTAATTACGTTTATGAGGTAGTTGAGAGTTTGTTTGGTTTAAACCGGAGAGTTAGAAGATTTTTTTGACCGTTTTCCCATTGTATATTTGTAAAATGATTTGGAGATCTATGTATATGGATTAAATGGATTTGGGAATTTTGTATGCACAATAGGTTGTGAATCGATTTCTGGAAATTAGTGGTTGAATCGTAGGTGGAATAGGATTATGTATATTTTGAGCTTAAAACTGTATTTTCGAAGGAATAAGACTAATAGTTTCACGAGTGGAACTGGAGACCATGAAAGTTATGAAGAAAGAAAGATCTCAGTCAAATGTTAAATTTGAACTTTCAATAGTCACTAGGGGCCTTCAAATAGGATTTAGAAAAGATCTATAAGCGGCCTTGTGAGGAAAATAAATTGTTTTAGGCTTTCCACATGTTACTGAGAGGAGGAGGGTGTTCTTCCTTCGTTTCCCCACATATAACAAAGTAGCCTTCCCTCTCCTTCTCCCTTCTCCCTTCTCCCTACCTTTTTAATATATTTTTTCTTCTCTTCTTATGTTAGATCTCTTTTAGAGTTTTTTCTTGGAATATTGAACCACTCCTCAATTTTGTTTTATACTTTGATTTTGGATCTACGTTGGTTGTTTGAAGGATTTTGAACTTGATTTCACGGATGGTGTTCTTGTTGTTCGTCGTTACTGTTCATTCTGATTTTAGATTATAATTTCCTCTCCAGAAATTTATCTTTTGTTTGCTTGGATATGTTCCCCTCCTAGTCCAAACTTTCTTTGTTGTTTCTCTTTTTCCTTGGTTTTATATATTTTTTTCTTAGAAACCAATACTCAAAGGTTTTTGTCTCTTGATTTGCTTAGGAAGCCTCTGAGTTGAGTTTCTTTACTTTTGATCATTTCTTTTACGTATTTCCATATTCCTAACTAACAAGCATCCGAACTCAATCACAGATGGATCTTCTCAAAGCGAATCTAGGCCGTCTCAATATGTTTGATCCTTACCATCCCTCGATGATGACCGATGATGATTTACGTACTCTACATACTGAGTCCTGAATTTCTAATGGGATTGAGTTAGTCTAATTCGAAGCTACCAAATCTCCCAACTTGGAGAAACCGGGTTTATATTGCCCCTACAAGATGTATTTTAGAGAGTATGGACTTCATTTTCCCCTTCCTAAAATACTAACTTTCTTCGCGCATGGGCTTGGATTAGCTGTCCCTCAGCTCTATCCGAAGGGAAACTATCGGATTTCAAAATGTGGCCGAAGAACTCGGGTTATTTTAAGATCTTTCAATCTTATTACATGTATGTATTCATGGTCAAAACGAGTCTGGGTCCGAAAGGCTACTTTTACTCGTCCAGAAAAAAGGACACAGGAAATCATTTCTAGTCGCCCTCGGAAAGATGAGCATTGGAAGAAGCGCTACTTCTTCTTTTTACATTAATGAGCTTATCTTTCGGTGTCTTGACTCACTCCGCCATCACTAGTTAGTATGCACGACCTGGTAGCCTGCTAGGTTTTCTTGTTAAATTTCTCTCATTTGTTTTCCTTAGTTCTAACTATATTTGGTTTTGAATCGTAGCTCTACTAAAGAAATTAAAGCTCTGGCTGATATCGAATTGGGGTTACTGCTCGACTTCATCAGTCTTGGGAAGCCTTTACACGAGAGAGAATTTTTACTTTTCTAGCTCGACTTCGGGGCTCCTCTCAATTCGAAAACGATTTAGATATCCTTCCGGAGTTGGTTTCTACACAGATACTAAGATTTTTTTATTTCAAACACTTGCTTCTACTTTAGAATTCTAAACATTTTTTTCTAACTCGCTTACCCATTGGACCAGCCACCTCGTCGAAAGGCTACCAAGCAGAACGTAGGGCCCAACTATAGGTTGGAAGCCTCAGCTTCCCCCTGATACGTGCATTCACGATTGTGGACCTCGAAACCAACTCAATTGAATTTGTTAAAGATATTAGGGAGAATACGAGATCTCTGAGTTAGAACCAAAAGAACAAAAACAAAAAACACGAAATTGCTGTAAAGAAAGCTTTTATTATTTTTGCAGAGTGTTTGCGTAGAAAGCTACAGATTCTCTTTACAAAGGAGTTACAAGAGTATATATACAAGTCAAGTCGGCTAGGGTTTGTTACTAAGTTGATAAGAAAGATTTCCTTATTTCTCGGGATTTCCTTTTATCGAAGTCGGCGCTAGCCATGGGCTTCGTCATCTCGCCACCTTGGGTTTGTAGAACTCGACCCATGATGAAAGGGTTTTCCCCAGTTTATGAATTAAACTTAGAATCACTAATTCAATGTAGAATAGTTTAGATTCGTTCAAGGGACTAGCAATACACTCTAATCTTATGGGATACAAGTTCAGCTAAACGATTCAATAATGGTTCAAGTGTCACGATTTATCAAGCAAGTAAATGTAAATTCGGTGTGAACAATTAATGGAAAAGGCGTTAGATCAAGGGAGAGTATCTCAGGGATTAGAACATCTAGAACCAAGCAATTATTCAGGTTATCAAGTAAGAACGAATCTAGAACTCAACAATAAAATTAATAGGATTCACTGTCGTGGTATCAACTACTTCATCAATCAATCTAACATCCTAAATTGTCGTTTGAGGCTACAAAGAATGGTGAGCATTAAAAGTATAGGATCGATTTGTTCACGAGTTGCCTTAACTTCAACTTTCGTTGGCTAAGGACAACTCGCTTATCTATGTCAATTTAAACAATTCACAACACTTTTGATGAGTAAATTTAACCTAAAATCAAAGGCTAGGTGATCAATCTAGTATAGGCAATACAATCAACAATAGATGGAGATATCAAATGAGTTTCAAAGCCTATCTATGCTTAGTTCATGGATCTCTAATCCCATCGAACCCTCAACCTAACTAAGGTGATTACTCACACATATTGAAGCAAACAACAACAGCGAATAAGATAAGAAACTTCATTGAAAATAGAAAAGATAAGAGTTTAGAGAAACTTCAACAAAACGTGGAAGACAATCTTCAATCTCACAAAGTTCTAAAACAAGTATTGATCTCTCTCTCACTCGTGTTCTCTGTCGTTCGTGTCTCAAGTCTCTTTTCGTCCCGTCAGCCCCTAAAGTCTCGAAAACATCTCCTCTTAAAGGGGCTGCGGCGGCTGGAAAGGATTAGGGCTTCCTTAGGTGGCGAAATTAGGTTTAATGAATATTTCCAAAAGTAGATCTTCTGGAGAGCGGGTCAGTCGATCAGGAGCAGGTGCTCCTTATCTCCAGAATCTTCAAAAAGATCCTATTTTCCTCCTTTTTTGCCAAGTCCAACTGCAAGTTCTAATCCTCCATTCCAGCTGCTTTTAGACCTAGAATGACTCAAAATAGAATGAAAGACTCGATAAAAACCTACAAAACAAAGGTTAGAATGCGCCAAAAACGCATTATATCAATTCCCCCAGACTTAGATCTTTGTTTGTCCTCAAACAAATTCAAGACCAAGTGAAGGAGAAAGATTTGAAAACGCGAGAACTCTCTCATCCTCAGTGAACCGGGTTTAAAACTTTCAATCTGCAGACCACATAATCCAGAATACGAATAGCAAAGCTTTACCAAAACTCCTCAACACATTTCTCAACCAAGTCTCATTTTCTAAACACAAACTCAACGCATTCAAAGTTGCGTGAGGGTCTCGCTAAAGGCACCATTTAGGGTAGACGACGCTAAAGGGTTTAAGGAGAATAGGTCCGTTGATATTCCACATTCTCTAAACCACTCTTTCTTCTTCAAAAGCTCTCCAATGTCTCATCTAGCCATCGTCCACCTTGGGTATATTCGCCGTTCAGAGAGACATTTCCAATTTTACAGATTTACCACTCTTCATCATCTGTTTTTTTTTTTTTGAGATAAGATAAATGATGATGAAGAGGGTTTTGATTACAAGTGTATGTCTCTTAAACAAGAAAATATCAGAGTTGTTGTACATACCCAAGTGGAGCTCATCAATGCCATTCCTCCTTCGTGGATTTTTTTTTTCACCTAGTTGTAAAACCATCTTCTGGAAATAGGAGCAGGTGCTCTATTACGGGAGCAGGTGCTCTTGTTCTTCAGAAATAGTGATTTAAAGGCAGTGTCGACCCAATTCTCTCCGATCCTTTTCCGCATATGCTACACATATGACAATAAAGTAACAAGAATGCAAGGGACTTGAAAAGAGGTTAGGGTTAAGGAGGGTACTAACTAAAAATGAGCTAGCTATTCAGGAACAACAAGAGTGATAAAAGGAATAAGGAGTCCTGAATATGATTCGTTTTCCTAATCTAGTGCCAGTAGCGAAAAGATTTTTGGTCAATATGAAACCTGGAAGATAGTGTATTGAAGTGTTCCAGTTGTTTCTTGCACCCATGCTCTGAAAAAATGGTCACTAGAGAGAAAGTTAAACACAAATAGTTCAAGCAACATCATAAGATAAGGTCCTAATTCTCTACAAACAAAAGAAAAAGTGACTCAAACAGGACATAAGAAAATAGAAAACAACCAAAATAAACGATATTAGTAGCAACTCTCCCCAGACTTACTCCACACCGTCTCGGTGTGAGAATAAATCAAGAGAGAGTGAAAAGAAAGAAATAAAAGCATAAAGGAAAGCATAAAATAAAATAAAATTGTTCATGGAAAATACTCAGGGCGGATAGAACAGCGATGTCTAATCGTTGGTGGTGTCATTGGAATCCGCTATATCAGCAGTGGTCGGCTTCTTACGTTTGCAGGAGCGCGTGGATGGTCCGGTGGAGGTAGATAGACGGGCAGATGTGGAGGGGCGAGTAAGAGTTGGCTGGGCAGGCGCGGTAGAAGGCATAGTCTCGGTAGCTTGTAACCTGCTGCATCCCTTTTGCAGCATGTGCAAAACCCGGGGAAGCAAGCTGTTGTTCTTCTTTGTAGAATCTACCATCCAGTGACGGTATTCGGCTTCCTTTGGGTCAGCAGAGATGTCACGAAGCACATACTCTCTCTTATAAGGCCGTCGGTAGTGGGCCCTGAATCGCTGCGTCCCTACTGTCTCCTCCTCCAGATCCTCAATCTCCTCAGTGGTCAGATGAACGTTAGCAGCGGGAGCAGGTGTAGGTTTGGTAGCCGAGGTGCTCCTTCTAGGTATCGGGGTGCTCCTGGCAGGTGCTCCTATAGCAGAGCAAAGATATTTTGTTCCAGTCGTGAAACCGATGTTTGCTGCGACCTCCAATTCTGTCAGGGATAGCTGCGGTAAGCTGCAAAACTGAACACTTTTCACCGTGATGTGAACCGGTAAGTGGTTGCATCATGTAAGATTTTGTAGTGAATGAGAAAAGCAATGTCCATAAATGCTGTCTCCGGAGTGCAGGTGTAGGTATCAAGATCCAGTCCTAAATGTATGAATAACCTGGTTAGAAGACTTCCGATCCGCTCTGTCTGTGCGGCAGCCTTGCCCTTAGCGACCTTTGTTCTTTTATCCGTAATAACCCCAGCAAACAACGCTCCCATGTTGAAATTCATATCAATGTCACTGCTCAACCCCGCTTCTCCTTCAATGGTCTCCCTCACTACGTTGTAGAGCAGAATCAGCTCGTCTGCCCTAACCTTGGTCGCGTCGTCCTTGGCAAATAGAATGGTGCTGATTGCCTTGGCTCCAATCCGTAGAGCGGGGTTCCGAATGGTAGACTCTGCAGCAGACCGGGAGAAGTAGTTCCCATTGGCGATGAAGTTCCAGAATGCATTCGCAATGGGGAGTCAGTTTGGGAGGTCCACGTTTTGCTCCTCGGAGTCAAAACTGTATAGCTGACAGAGCTCTGGGATCGTGATTGCGTGCTTTTTCCCTCCATCAAAGAAGGAAAGTACTCCGTCTGAGGTGACTGGCTTATGCATGTTGGCGTAAACCAGCTTTGCGGAGGCGAGGCATTGCCTAACCAAGTCAGGATAGAGCGCATCTGGCTGTGTGGCCATGTCGGACAACTATGTGGCGGCGCGTATGCAGCCTACATCTTTCAGCGTTGTTCCACATAGAAAGCGGGTCGGCTCAATAGTAATATCCAGCCAGTTGTTGTAATACTACGCATCCGACTGGTCCCATACGTCATCTGAGTTCACGGGGAGGCGAGAGTCAGGCAAAGTGAACCGGTTGCCCTCATCACGCGACTATGGGTTGAACGCAATACGAGAAGAAGAGGACTCTCTTTTCCCTTTTGAGGATCGTGGTGGCTTACCAGAAGATGTCCTTGGTCCTGTCATCCTGCACTGATAACAACAACCACAACTATCCAGTATAAATCGGCATCTAAAAATCCACACAAACACAAAATTATGCAAAGGGAGAAATCCCGTGTTTTTCCTCAAATTTCTATATGTTTGTGTTTGAACAGATAAATCCAACCACTCTAAACACATCCCATCAAAGAACCATAAGCCAATTCGCATCCCTATTCCCCTAAATTCCAATTTCTCATCCAAAATTAGGTTTTTACTTCAAGCAAAATTTCAAGTCAAAGTGCACAACCCTATGGCATCGAAATCATTCATAAGCAAGCTTAGAGTTCGCCCAACTAATCGCGGCATGATAAATCAATCAAATCAACCTAAAATTTCACCTTGTTACTCAAAACGGCGGACTAAAAAAAAAGTTGTTTTTGAGAAACGAGTTGAAGATTCGGATAGAGGGGGAAAAATCGAGTGAAATCGAGCCTTAAATCGCACAGATTGGTTAAGATTTGAAGTAGTTATGCTTAGAAGAAGAAGCTTTAAAACCGTTTTAATGGGGAAAAGAAAATCGAAGAAGGAGGAAGGAAAAAAGAGAGAGAGAGGCGCGAGAAATTAGGGTGTTTTGGTGGGTCCCAATATATCAGTTATTTCTATATTAAATTGGAAAAATCCCTTTTATTTCTCGGGCCCATCACTCTCTTTTATTGGGCTAACCTCTAGGTGGGCCTAAATTCGAAATTCGAATTTTTACCCTAGAAAGCAGGTGCTCTTTATTGGGGAGCAGGTGCTCCTTCTGGGAATTGGATCGACGTGCAGATTGATCCTGAGGTTGACAGCTGGAATGGCTTTTAATCTCATCATTCTGGATCGATCGATCTAGCTGAAAGATTTTTTTTTTTTTTCAAAAACCTGAAAACTCAAATTTGAAATTCAAAGTTAGTATTAAAAGAAATTAAAATGAAAAGGTTAGAACAACGTACCGGTGGGTTGCCTCCTACCAAGCGCTTGGTTAAAGTCTTTAACTTGACTTGATTAGCCATTTAGGCTTTTGGTGCATCGCCTAAGGGGATAACTCCACCTTCGGCTTGGTTGGTTTCGGCGAGGTACGACTTAAGCCGCTGACCGTTAACCACGAACTCCTTGCCCTTGGCATCCAGCAACACCACGGCTCTATAAGATCTAACCTCTTTGATGAGGAAGGGGCCGGACCACCTAGATCGCAACTTTCCAGGAAAGAGTTTAAGACGAGAATTAAAGAGAAGTACCAGGTCGTTTGGTTGGAAGTCTCGGGTGAATCCTCTTGTCGTGATAAATCTTGGTTCTCTCTTTGTATATCTTCGAACTCTCATAGGCTAGGTGCCTAATTTCTTCCAATTCATTAAGTTGCATGGACCGACTTTCCAAGACGGGTTTGATGTCGTAGTTCATTAGTTTAACTGCCCAGGCCGCCTTGTACTCTAGTTCTACAGGTAGATGACAGGACTTCCCATATACCAAGTGAAAGGGCGTTGTCCCCAATGGTGTTTTGTAGGCGGTTCGGTAAGCCCACATCGCATCGTCCAACTTGGCGGCCCAGTTTTTCCTGGTGGTACCTACGGTCTTTTGTAGGATACTCTTGATTTGCGTGTTGCTAACCTCAACTTGGCCACTAGTCTGCGGGTGATATGGCGTCGCAATCTTATGCTTTACACCATTTTTCCTTAAAAGGTTCTCGAAAACCTTAATGATGAAATGAGTCCGTCCATCGCTAATCACCACTCGCGGTACTCCAAACCTAGGGAATATTATGGTCTTGAACATCTTTAAGACTACAACGGCATCGTTTGTTGGGGAAGCAATGACCTTAAACCATTTGGACACGTAATCAACCACCACTATGATGTACTTGTTTTCATAGGAGGATGGAAACGGTCCCATAAATTCTATTCCCTACACGTCAAACACTTCAACTTCCAGGATGAAGTGCTGAGGCATCTCGTTCCATCGCGAGATGTTTCCTTGCCTCTGACATGTGTCACACCTTGAGATAAAAGCATGTGCGTCCCGAAACATTGTTGGCCACCAATACCCAGCTTGCAGTGCCTTGGATACTGTCTTGAAGGTCGCGAAGTGCCCAGCATAACTCGAACTATGGCAGTGAAATATAATCCTTGGAATCTCTTTATCAGGAACACACCTCCTAAAAATACCATCCGAGCATTGCTTGTAAAGGTATGGCTCGTCCCAAAAGTATCTCCTTATATCTCGCAAGAACTTTTGCTTTCTGTCTCCCACAAAGTCGGACGGTTCCAAATCAGCAGCAAGGTAGTTTGCTATTTCCCCAAACCACGGAAAACTCGGACTACTTGTCTTGGAAACAGCAGCGCAAAACTCCTCTCGAGCAGGTGCTCCATCTGTGGAGCAGGTGCTCCATCTGTGGAGCAGGTGCTCCAGTCTGAACTGTTTGCTCTAGAACGCAGATTCCAATCACATACACATGTTCATCCGGGAGTGCATCATCAAGTGGTACCGTGTCATCTATTTTCATGTGCGATAGATGATGAGCAACCCCGTTCTCGGTCCCCTTCTTATCAACAATTTGAAAATCAAACTCTTGGAGTAAAAGAATTCATCTCAAAAGCCTCGGTTTAGCATCCTTCTTTGTGAGAAAATATTTCAAAGCCGCGTGGTCGGTTTGCACAATCACCTTTAAACCGACAAGATACGACCTGGATTTCTCAAAGGCAAAGACTACTCCTAGTAGCTCTTTCTCATTTGTAGCGCACTTGCATTGAGCTTCAACCAAAGTGCGGCTAGCGTAATAGATCACATGGAGCTTTTTATCCTTCCTTTGCCCCAAAACGTCTCACACAGTGTAATCACTAGCATCCGTCATTACTTCAAATGGTAGATACCAGTCCGGTGGTTGAACAATGGGCGCACTCACCAAGGCTCCCTTTATAGTGTGAAAAGCCTCAAGGCAAGCTCCATCGAACTCAAACTTGGTCTCCTTACACAAGAGCTGCGTGAGCGGTCTCGCTATCTATGAAAAATCCTTGATGAACCGTCTGTAAAACCCATCATGTCCTAGGAAACTCCGTATACCTCTGACTGAATCCGGCGGTTGCAAACGCATCATCACCTCAACCCTTGCTCGGTCAACCTCTATACCGCTCTCAGATATGCGATGACGCAAAACTATACCATCCCTAACCATGAAATAACATTTCTCCCAGTTTAACACAAGATGTTTCTCTTCACAACGTTATAACACCCTACACAGATTTGACAAACACACGGAAAAAGAGCTTCCACAGACGGAGAAATCGTCCATGAAAACTTCCATTATGTCCTTAATAAAATCAGTAAAAATGGACATCATGCACCTTTGAAAAGTCGCAGGGGCATTGCATAACCAAATGGCATTCTGAGGTACGCAAAAGTGCCATAGGGACACGTGAAGGTCATCTTTTCCTGATCATCCGGGTGAATGGGAATCTCAAAGAAACCTGAATAACCATCTAAAAAGCACTAGTAAGGGTGGTTAGCTAATCTTTGGAGCATTTGATCAATGAATGGTAAGGGAAAATGATCCTTCCTAGTCGCTGCATTTAACTTTCTATAATTGATGCACATCCTATGTCCTGTAACAGTTCTAGTGGATATCAATTCATTCCTATAATTGGCGATCACAGTAATTTTGCCCTTTTTAGGCACTACATGAATAGGACTGACCCATTTACTATCACAGATTGCATATATAACGCCAGCTTCTAAGAGTTTCATTATTTCTTTCTTAACAACTTCTTTTAAATTAGGATTCAGCCTTCTTTGGTGTTCTACAGAAATTCTAGATTCATCCTCTAGATGTATCCTATGCATGCATAAATCAGGTGAAATTCTAGGGATCTCATCTAGCGAATATCCTAAAGACTTTCTGTACTTTCTAAGTTCGCATAAAAGTAAGGCGATTTCCACGTTATTAAAATCAGCATTAATTATAATAGGGTATGTGGGGTTAGGGCCGAGAAACGCGTACCTTAGCCCCGCTTGTAGAGTTTTGAGCTCTAACTTTGGAGCTTTGAGCTCGCTCCAAGGACTGTCAACAGAGTTTCCAGGAGCAGGAGCAGGTGTTCTACCTGGAGCAGGTGCTCCGTTAGCTCCCTTTGTTTTGAGTTTCATAAATTCGGTTGACTTTTCCATTTGACCCGAATCCAACATCCTTGCAAACCCAAAAGTATCTTCACTCAAATACCCATGTTCACCCTCAGCTTTAGTCAACGCTACATCCAACGGATCATTAGCAAGAATCTCGTCAATCTCTCCCCTAGAGATTTCGAGATCATCCTCAATGGCAAAGGTTTGCCCATCAATGGTTGGCTTTTTGAGCATCTGATCCATCTCAAACTCCATAATAATGTCTCCCAGGTGGAGACCTATCGTTCCATTCCTTACGTCAATGATTGCACCAGTTGTGCGCAAGAAAGGACATCCCAAAATCAAGGGATCCTTTAGTTCCTCATCTAGTTCCAGCACTACAAAATCCATTGGAATCAAAGTGTTTCCAATCCGTACATGCAAATCCTCAAGAATCTCCACAAGTAGCCTTACTGATCGATCAGCAAATACCAATGAAATCCATATTGGTTTGAACCTCGTATACCCAAGCTTCCTTGCAACTGAATATGGCATGAGATTCACACTCGAACCCAAGTTGCATAGAGAGTAAGCAAACCGCATAGGACCAATTTCCACGGATAAAACAAACTTCCCTGGATCCTCTTGCTTCTTAGGCATCTTGTTTTGTAGCACAGCACTACAATCCTTAGATACCATCATGGTGCTCTGCTCTGAAGAAATCTTTCTCGTAACCAAACTTTTGACGTACTTCTTCATCGCTGGCATCATCTAAATCGCATCTGCCAGCGGTAACTTAACCATTAAATCCTGCAACATCTCCTTACACTTTGCCTCCTTTAAATCCTTCTGCGGTTTCCTTGGAGGTACTGGGTAAGGGATTGGTGGTTTGTAGACATGCGACCAAACCTTATCAATAATCTTATTCGGCCGTAATACCTTAGAATTGGTCCAACAACTTCTTCATCCTCTTCTGTTTTAGGAGCAGGTGCTCCTTCTGGGCAGTTTTCAGCCTCTGCCCTTACAACTGGTGGCAGAATTCTTCCACTCCTCAATTCTATGGCATTCACAAACTCTGTGGGGTTTGTGCCCGGTTTACCAGGTAGCACTCCTTGTGGTCTCTTGATTGCATCAGCCGTTTGAGCAACCTAAGTGTCGAGCTTCTTTACATGGTTGCAAACTGCTTCAAGCCAACCGTTAAGGTCCGACTACATAGCATCTACCTTTGTGTTGATCTCAATGGTAGATTTATGTTGATTAGCCATCAGCTGCTGCATCATACCTTTCAACTCATCCTGAGAAGTACTTCCAGAGCTCGTAGGAGCCTGAAAGTTAGAAAACTGCGGTTTCTGACCTTGGAAAGGAAGGAATGTCTTTCCTTGGAAACCTTAGGGGAAAGTTTTCTGGAAACCTTGTCCTGAAGTTTTGGGTTCTGGGAGCCGGTTTGCTGCGGGTAAACCTGGTCCTGTGGATTCTCAACATTCGTATTTCTATAGGAGAAATTTGGGTGACTCCTATAATTCTGGTTGAACCTACGGTTTCACACAAACCCTTGGCCATTTACGTAGCTGACCTCCTGTTGATCACTATCTCCTTCCTCAACCATCTCTTCAGCGAGTGGTTCGCCATTCTTATCCACAAAGTGAACCATCCTTTGGTTCCCTTTGAGCAGCAAGTTGACCTTAGCCGTAAGGTCATCAATCTTCTGGGAATTCATTCCACTGGATTTCGTAGTCCTATCATACTCTTGGGACTTGTTGCTAGAACTCACAGCCAAGTTCTCTATAAGCTTATACGCACCCTCTCTGGTCTTAGTCATGAAGTCTCCATCACTTGCAGCATTCAAAGCATTCCTGTAATCCCAATCAACACCATCATAGAAGATACCCAACAAATTCTCATCGGTGAACCCATGGTGTGGACACTCTCTCTTGTACTCCTTAAACTGTTCCCATGCCTCACAGAAAGACTCTTCTGAATGTTGCTGGAAAGAGGAGATCTTGTTCCTTAAACTCGCCGTTTTGGATTTGGTATAGAAGTGGTCCAAAAATGTTGCTCTACATTGTGCCCAAGTCGTAATGGATCCAGCGAGTAGAGACTTAAGCCAACGGGAAGCTTTGTCCGCGAGTGAGAAAGGAAAAAGCTTGCACTTCAAGAAATCCGGGTTCATCCCATTAGAACTCGTCGTGGAGCAGATTTTCTCGAAGTTTTCTATATGGTCCATCGGAATTTCCGCATGCAATCCATGAAACAAATGTTGCTTAACCAGCGATATCATTTGAGGTTTGATCTCATAATCTTGCCTTTCAACAGCAGGTGGAACAATAGCAGCTCGGTTCCGGTAGAAAGCATGGAGATTATCCATATCCCTAATGGCACGCTGCTGCTTGCGAGCGCACTGCTGCTGTTGTTCACGAGCATGTTGCTGCTGCATCTGAGCCATCTGCTCTTGCAACCGTAGCAGCTCAGCCGCCATACCTTCTTCACATTGTCCGCCCATGTTGACGAGAGATTAGGTCTTGTTCGTCTGTTTTCTCGTTCTAGTCTTGCGAGTTCCGGGTTACTCAAAGTTACAAGGGGAGTTTGAAGATTTCTCCTTGTTGTCCTTGAGTTCATGCACCTGAAACACATGCAAAAGAAACAAAAGAACGAGTTTAGTACTTAGTCTAAAAATGTATACAAAAATTAGAGGTATCGAGTTGGTCCCCGTCGCAGCGGCGCCAATTTGATAAAAGGGTTTTTCTCGGTTTATGAGTTAAACCTAGAATCACTAATTCAATGTAGAATAATTTAGGTTCGTTCAAGGGACCAGCAATACACTCTAATCTTATGGGATATAAGTTCAGCTAACCGATTCAATAATGGTTCAAGTGTCACGATTTATCAAGCAAGTAAATGTAAATTCGGTGTGAACAATTAATAGAAAAGGCGTTAGATCAAGGGATAGTATCTCAGGGATTAGAACATCTAGAACCAAGCAATTATTCAGGTTATCAAGTAAGAACGAATCTAGAACTCAACCATAAAATTAATAGGATCCACTGTCATGGTATCAACTACTTCATCAATCAATCTAACACCCTAAATTGTCGTTTGAGGCTACAAAGAATGGTGAGCATTAAAAGTATATAATCGATTTGTTCACGAGTTGCCTTAACTTCAACTTTCGTTGGCTAAGGACAACTCGCCCATCTATGTCAATTTAAGCAATTCACAACACTTTTGATGAGTAAATTTAACCTAAAATCAAAGCCTAGGTGATCAATCTAGTCTAGGCAATACGATCGACAATAGATGGAGATATCGAATGAGTTTCAAAACCTATCTATGCTTAGTTCATGGATCTCTAATCCCATCGAACCCTCAACCTAACTAAGGTGATTACTCGCACATATTGAAGCAAACAACAACAGCGAATAAGATAAAAAACTTCATTGAAAATAGAAAAGATAAGAGTTTAGAGAAACTTCAACAAAATGTGGAAGACAATCTTCAATCTCACAAAGTCCTTAGGTGGCGAAATTAGGTTTAATAAATATTTGCAAAAGTGGATCTTCTGGGGAGCGGGTCAGTCGATCTGCAGCAGGTGCTCCTTATCCAGAATCTTCAAAAATATCCAATTTTCCTCCTTTTTCACCAAGTCCAACTGCAAGTTCCAATCCTCCATTCCAGCTGCTTTTAGATCTAGAATGACTCAAAATAGAATGAAAGACTCGATAAAAACCTAAAAAACAAAGGTTAGAATGCGTCAAAAACGCATTATATCAACCCACTTCTTTGTAGTAGGCCAAATGGGATGATTAAAGCCATTATTGGCCAAATGCCGAGTTCTTCAGGGTGACGGCATCAGCAAGGTGCCAAGCTCTTCGAGGCGACGACGTCGGCAGTCCTAGGCTTGTAGTCGGTGTGGCAGTGGTCGGCAGCAACAGTGGTTGGCAGAATGCACCAGTAGTCGGCGGAGTGAGCTATTCCGGCGAGTTGTCCGAGCTTGTAGAGCGAACCCGGCCCACGTCATTTTGGCCCATTTCTATACTTAGCCATTTCATCGAAAATAAATACCAGAGGAAGTTCTGAACTTAACAACGATTCGCGTGAAGATTGGAGTTATCTCAGTTTCTTTGATAACGCAAAAAATTATGAAGCTCCGCTCGCAAATTTTTGCACTTGGAACTCGTCACCAGAAGTTTTGTATTGGTCTTGAGTGCGCAAGGTCAACATTGTGATCACTTTCCAATTCATGATGAATCGAATTTCATTGATCGGTCTAGTATGGAGTATCATTTTGTCTTGAGAATACGGGTGGAGAGGGTATGCATATCTGCTACTATAACTAAAGTGTGTCCAAAACTTGTTACGACTTGTAGCCGGCGTCATGGAACCGATTGGAAATTGTTCGTTTGAACATGGATTGGGGTTCCACTTGAACCTGAAGGCCTCACCACCAAAGCAATTGGATCAACTAACGTTAAGTCGAGTTAGCGAGCTGGGTGAACTGTCTAATTTTTGTCAGTCTGCGAAGCACCAAGCATATTATCATGTTAATATAACGTAGTATGTGTTGTTTCTAGATCGGTTAAGGAAAAATAGACTTGCTTGTCATGAAAATCAAAGCGTGTTGCGAGAGCATCGTTGGAATTTTAGATCGGCCAATATTGCCTTGATTTCAGACAGCCTAGCATGATCGACTTGATCTGACATTGTAACAAGGTATTACGATTCCTAAATAGGTAAGATTCTTTCGGTCCTCACAAACGGGGCCAAAATGTGAGTCCTGAATGTGTAACAATTCAGATCGCACTAAGAAATATGAACAACTTGGAGACGAAATATTGAATTTGGACGAACAATAATGTAAAAGTTGTAAATCGTGTGAAAATCACTTTATTACGTATAGCTTTTTGCAGGATTACAGAATGTCCTTATTCTTTGGACATTTAGAGAATGGTTTTTGCAGGATTACAGAATATCCTTATTCTTTATAACACTTAGGGAAGTTTCTCGAACCCTTTACCACTATTATTAATAATCATGTTTATCTATTGCTTTTGCTTTGATTTACTTCATCATGTTTGAGTAGTTTCATTGTTGGGTTCTAGGAGAATAAATTCAAGGGGTTTTCTTGGTTCGATAGATAGGATTTATGAACTAGGATGACGCTTTTGTTAGATTAATAGTATTCCTTCATCTAGATCCGTTCATAATTACATATTTTAGGGACTGATCACCTTAAAACTGATCTTAGATAAAGTATTGTATGCTAACCGTTCCATACTAGTCTGAAAAAGATGTTTGATGAGTTAAATTCTGTACGTTGCGAAAGTTAAACTTATAGGATTGAATGAACAATTGAACTTGCTTAAAATTTCATTAGAACTTAGTATTTATCGTTGCGAGAGTTGATTAATAGGGCTAATTCGAATTAGTAGCTAATGTCGTGAGAGCCTACTTAGCTTGATATGTGTACATGTTCTAAGAAGAAAATCAAATCAATTGCCTCAAGGTCAATTGCCTCAAGGAAATTGCCTGAATAATTCGAACTATGAAACCATGAGAATCATTGAATGCCCAACGCTTTCTTATTATTGTTTAAAACCAATTATCACTTTGATCACTCTCAAAACCACAAAACATTGCTTGGCTTATAGCTAAATATCTGTGGATTCGATCCCTAAGTACTACGATCGATTGATTGTGCACTTGCAACCTATGTTGTTTTATTTTGGAGAAAACTTTGATTTCACTCCTATCAAATTTTTGGCGCCATTGCCGGGGATTTAGTAAGCACCATTAAAAATTTCGACTAAGTTTTTGTTTTTCGCTAAATTTGATTTTTTTTTTTGCTTTTCAAGTGTATGACCAGGAGCCAAGGTTCTGACAACTTGATTGTACTCGAGACGGAGATAGAAAAACTCGCTAGACTAAAATAAAAGAAGTCTGAAGGAGTAAAATGGCTAATGACGATGCAGCCGTGAATCTCCAAAACCGTGTACCTCGTCTCGATGATGACAGAAAATCGCTTCTCGATGCAGAGGGTAACCCAGTCTTTGATGTTAACGCTAATGAGAATGTGCAAGAACCTCTAAATGGTGGACTACCACAAGCAGCTGCAATCAACCAAAGACAACCACTTCACCTTCACCAGACACTTGCTGATTTTGATGCGCCCGATCAATACTTCCATGACCGAGCAGCCATTCGCCCTTAACTCCCTCAAAGAGACGACTAGGAAATTAAACCGCATATCATCACTTTGGTCAAGCAAAACCAGTTCCATTGGCTATCTACGGAGCATCCAATAGACCATATCGGGTTCTTTGAGGAGATTTGCTCGACAACAAAGCTAAATTGAGTTTCTAGCGACTACTTAAGATGTAAGCTGTTCCCATTTTTACTAGCTGACAAGGCTCATAAGTGGTTAAAGTCTTTACCACCAGGTTCCATCACTACATGAGAATGTTGTAAGTCAGCTTTCGTAAATCATTTTTACTCTAAGTCTCGTTCTAATCTCTTAAGAAACAAGATACAGGGATTCCAACAAGGACCTCGTGAAAGCTTTCGTGATGCTTTGGAACGTTTTAAAGAATATCTAAAGGATTATCCGCACCACAGATTCACCCAAGCTAACCTTTTGAGTACCTTTTACATAGGAATTGATATGATCCCAATCGATGGATCAGAACTTTGATGCGGAGCCGAGTATTAATCGGTGGACGAGGCAGATAGAAATGGATGGAAAGGATGTTGATGAAATGATCAGTGGAGGATGGATACAATCACACAAGTATGAAAGACTTGGTGAAGGGTTTAAGGCTCGATCTCGTTAGATATAACACACTAAGAGAGAAGGAGAATGCTCTAATTCAAGAGAATGTTCGAATATTTCTATTAGAAAGTTTTGATCACAAGTAAAGAGAAGAGATTTGATTTCTTTAAAACTTGGATGATCTTAATATGATATGGCGAACACATATATATAGCCAAGAGAAGATAACATGCAACCTCTCTTGGAAATTACAACATAGAATTAACTTCAACTACCTAATAAATAAACAACATGCAAAAGACTTTGAAAAGAGATGGGCTTTGATGGGCTTCATGGATTCGAAATGGACTTGGGCTTTGGCTTCATGAATCCAAGAATGGTGAAAAGAGCCATGGTAAAATCAAGGTAAATTACTAAGTGAAAATGAAAAAGTTACTTAGCTTACCTCGTTAAAAACCATGCTCGAAAAACCCATTAGGACAAAACCGAACATGGGAAAAAGAGTATAAGCTAAGCACTTGTTCACTTAGACATTACCTTGATCGTCTTCCTCCGCTTGTATAAGTACCATTATCCTTGGCGTCTCGGCTTGATCCTCGTCTTGGGGCTTTTTGAGCATCCTTTGAATAGCTTCCAAAAGTTCTTTGGCTTTGGCCCTCATGACCGGTCCTTGCGGTAGCTCCATCGCGCTTGCATTATCTCGAACCTTGGTGTGGCCGTCTTGGATCGCATCATCCCCTCCCTCTTGAAAAGGATTTGTCCTCAAATCTTCAACATCTGCAACAAATGGCACAAGGTCAGAAACATTGAAGGCGTTAGATATATTGTACTTACCTTGAAGATCGAGATGGTAGGCGTTGTCGTTGATCTTCTTGGTGATGCGGAAAAGACCATCGATCCTTGGCATCAATTTGGACTTCCTCTCATTAGGAAACCGCTCCTTCCTTAGATGTATCCAAACTTGATCACCTTCCTCAAAAACTATCTTTTTACGGCCCTTGTTCGCATGTTTCTCGTAAAGCTTGGTTTTATGCTCGATGTTTTCCCGGGCCTTCTCATTGATTAGCTTTATCACCTCAGCCTTTTTTTTTGCCATCTAGATTAACTCTTTCACTTAAAGGAAGAAGGGTGAAATCCAACAGTGACAAAGGGTTAAATCCATAAACAATTTCAAACGATGAATATTTAGTAGCGGAATGCATTGCATGATTATAAGCAAATTCGACATGAGGCAAGCATTCTTCCCATGACTTTAAATTCTTTTTAACCAAAATTCTAAGCAAGGTGGACAATGTTCTATTAACAACTTCGGTTTGGCCATCGGTTTGCGGGTGGCAAGTAGTGGAAAATTGTAATTTCATGCCTAACTTAGACCATAAAGTTTTCCAAAAATGTCTAAGGATTTTTGTATCTCTTTCCGAAACAATGGTCTTAGGCATGTCGTGCAACCTAACAATTTCGCAAAAAAATAAATTAGCCACATGTAATGCATTATCCGTTTTATGACATGCGATGAAATGAGCCATTTTAGAGAATCTGTCTACAACCACGAAGATGGAATCCTTACCCGTCCTAGTCCTAGGCAAACCAACAACAAAATCCATTGAAATATCAATCCATGGATGCAAAGGAATAGGAAGCGGAGTATACAAACCGTTGGGTTGTACCTTGGATTTGGCTTGCTTACATGTCACGCAACAGGTACAAATTCGTTCCACATCTCTTTTCATATGTGGCCAAAAGAAATGATCTTGCAAAACCTTAAGAATCTTGGCGATCCCGAAATGTCCTATTAGACCGCCTCCGTGGGCTTCCCTAATTAACAACTCATGAATAGAACTACTAGGCACACAAAGTTTATTATCGTGAAATAAATACCCATCTTACCGAAAATAATGCCCATGGGCATATTTTTCGCAACTCTTGTACGGTTCTTTAAAATCAAAATCATTAGCATAAGTTCTTTCAAGTGCTCAAAACCAATGATTTTAGAACTAAGATTTGAGATAAGAGTATACCACCGAGATAATGCGTCAGCCACGACATTATCTTTACCTTGTTTATCTTTGATGACATACAAAAAAGTTTCAATGAATTCGACCCATCTTGCATGTCTCTTGTTGAGCTTATGTTGGCATTTGAGGTGGTTGAGTGATTCATGGTACGTATGTATCACGAACTCCTTTGGCCATAAATAATGTTGCCACATTTGTAGCACTCTCACCAAAGCGTATAGCTCTTTGTCGTATGTTGGGTAGTTGAGGGTGGCTCCTCCGAGTTTTTCGCTAAAGTAGGCAATCGACTTCTTATCCTGCATAAGAACGACACCAATGCCAATACCCGGTGCATCACATTCAATTTCGAAAGTCTTAAGGAAATCGGGTAAAGCTAAAAGTAGGGAATTAGTAAGCTTCTCTTTAAGAAGATGAAATGCATTTTCTTGTGCTTGTTCCCATTTGAAGTCGACATCCTTCTTGATGATCTCGGTGAGAGGGGCTGCGCTGGTACTAAAATCCTTCAAAAATCTTCGATAAAAGCCAGCGAGACCATGAAAGCTTCGGACCTCGCTCACGTTCTTTGGAATCGGCCATTCGCGGATAACTTTTACCTTTTTCTTGTCCACTTTGATGTTATCTGCACTTACAACAAAGCCTAAAAACACAAGATTATTAGTGCAAAAAGTGCATTTCTTAAGGTTAGCGTAAAGCTCCTCCTTTCTAAGTGCTTCCAAAACGGTACCAAAATGCCTAACGTGTTTCTTCTAGGCTTCGGCTATAAACCAAAATGTCTTCAAAGTATACCACCACGAATACACCTATGTAAGCCCTAAGTACATGATTCATCAATCTCATAAATGTACTAGGTGCATTTGTAAGACCAAACGGCATGACAAGCCACTCGTATAACCGTTGTTTGGTCTTGAAAGCGGTTTTCCACTCGTCTCTTTCCTTCATCCGTATTTGATGATAGCCACTTTTAAGATCAATCTTAGAAAAGACATTAGAACCATATAATTCATCAAGCATATCATCAAGTCTAGGGCTAGGATGACGATACTTGACGGTGATATTATTGATTGCGCGAAAATCGACACACATTCGCTGAAACGACCCGGCCCAAAAATTAAAAAAATTTCCCTTCGGATTACTATCATCACAGATAATAATCCTCAATGGGCCAACAACAGCAATGCGGAACAAATTAAGAACATAAGCAATAATAACACAATCAATAAATCTCATAATTTATTAATCTAACAATTTCCAATTCAATGAATTACTCAACAACATTCCAATACGCAATAACCAGAATTCACTAGCAATCTAGCAATTCTAAACAATACAACTAGACAAGCGAGACCCTGGATCATCTCCTCTTCCTGGCCATGATTCCACGATCACATTTTCTCTTTACCTGCAACACATGGCAAAAAAAGTTGCATGAGTATTATCAAAAATACTCAGCGACGCGGTCATCCCGTCTACAGGTTATTTATATACAGACATAAACAAGAGATACAATACCAGGATGAGTATACAATCAAGCATACACGAAACAACCAACACGAACTCGTACAGAAAGCCTGTGTTGATCGACACAACCACTAGGTGTTGATCGACAGACTACCCTGTGTCGATCGACACACCACCTTCGTGTCGATCGACATGGAGCCTCGTGTCGATCGACACGAATAAGTGTGTCGATCCACACGACATCGCAGAACCCAAGAAACGAGCATATCCTCTCATGGCTCGAATCCATCATGATTCGTCGAGTCTCCTACACAATTTCGATCACAAAACACATAGAAACAACCCAGCAGCACAAGCAAACGCATTCCATCTACTCCTTAGGCCTATACAACCCACGATCACGCACTCACCTTGATTTCAGATTGAAAAGATGAAGAACCCAAAGAACAACTCGAACCAGCCACTGATTTCACCTTTCCCAGCCCCAACAATGAACCCTCCTCGTTCCTAATAGCCTCCCACACAAGCACAAGCCTCAAGAACGATCAACCTTTCTCCAGAAATCACCAGAACTCACTCAAACTCTCTGATTCTGATAATCTCCCAATTCTCTCTGATAATACGGCCAAAAGAGAGAAAAACGCGTTTGTTCCAGCATCTATATACGAACCGTAGGTTCCTTAAATCGGCTCGCCAACCCGAGCAATTGGAACCAAACCGATCAGTCCAATTTTACCCCGTGTCGATCGATACACACCCCTCGTGTCGATCGACACACCTCCAACTATTCGACTTCTCACAAGTAAAAAAAAACCTGTGTCGATCGACACACCTCACCAGTGTCGATCGACACACCAACCAAAATCCACTTTTTGGTTCACGGACGTTATAATTCTCCTCCACTAACACGGATTCGACCTCGAATCATGCGACCCCGTCTCACTAAGGCTAACACTTCCGCCTAAAACCCGACTAGATTCTCCCGGGAACATCAATGATGCAACGTTCCCTGGTCCGGATTAAGGCTGCCCGATTGATCGCCCAACAATCAAACAAGAACATACACGACTAACCGTTGACCCTAAATTGGACCAAATGATCGCACAACAATCAAACAAGAACATGTACGACCAACGACGCTACATATGCTACCAGGGTTGTCCGAACGAAGTTCTAAACGTAAGTAAAAACCCTAGACTCGACATCCACCACACACTCCTGGCCCTCGGTCAGCACCACTCGTGATCACACCTTATCCCCGAGCTCTACTAGGCTCATACTAGCCATATTGCACTGTCTCACCACGACTGCAATCCTGACCCCAACCCGGTCAGCACCACCTGAGATCTACTCCTGATCCCCGAAGTTCATCCAGTCTCATGCTTACAACCACATTACATATACTATTGCTCATACTCATATCTATATACAATACTCCGCTCTCGAGATCGTCACCCTTTGAGCTCTCGAAGTTTGTCATACCCCTCCATCTTCAGGACCACCGTCCATCCAGTTCTCGATATGCTCCAGCCCCTCCCACTCTCAGGATACACAGTCCGTCAAGCTCGGCTGCAGAAGAATCACACATCCCCTGGAGAGGCTTCGGCCCCTCAAAGTATGCAAGGAAACCACTTTCCCCCGGATAGAACCTCACTGTCCCCTCAAGTATACCCAGGAGACCCACTATCCCCTGGGGCAATCACTCTGTAACATGCATCTTAGGCACCAGTCGACTGAAATCCCCTTTCGTGGTCATCCGAAACAACCCAATCGCCAGGGTGTTTCACAGAGTCCCTGGAAAAGACAGTCCTAACTCATATAAGATTTCTATTTCAGACCCCCCCTAGGAAATAGGCAGGCTCTAACTCACATAAAACCCCTATTTCCTAGCGCCATCCAAGGAATAACAAGTCCTAACTCACATAGAACCTCATCCCTAGATAATCCTCCTAGAACATGGACATCCCTAACTCACACATAACTTCCATTTCTAGCCTCCCTAGCCGATAGACAAGCTTTAACTCACATAGAACTTCTACCGCTAGACCTCCACATGACCTACCAGTCATCACAATCCATGACATCACCAGTCATCTCATAAGAACACATGTCTTAAACACACATCTAATAAGGCAACTCATCTTATTAAATCTCAAAATGTATACTCGTTACAACAACAAACGAAATACATAACAACAATATAGCAACATGCTAATATAGACTCTGAAAACCTAGAAAAGAAACTTAAGCCACCGCTTGCTTCTCGAACCACTTCGAGAACTTCTTCTTCATTGACTCTTCTGGTTCCCAAGTCTCCTCCTCAATACCGTTAGAGTCCCATACGACTCTCACCAACGATATACTCTTCTGATGCAGCACCTTGACTCTCCTCTCAATAATCCTCACAGGCCTCGCCGCCAATGTCATGTTGGGCTGAAGATCCTCTGGAATCCTAGCCAACACCTCCTCCGACTCATGCAGACACTTCCGCAGCATCGAAACATGGAAGACTTTGTGAAAAGCCTTCATACTCTGAGGTAACTCCAACCGATAAGCTACCGGCCCGACCCGCTCCACCACCTTGAACAGATCCATAAACCTCAGACTCAGCTTATTCTCTAAAATGGATCTGTTATGACCCCTCAACATAGCTGCCTTGAAATACACCAGATCTCCCAGCTCAAACTCCAGCTCTTTCCGTCTCCTATCAGCATAACTCTTCTGCCAATCCTGAGCCTCTCTCATGTTCAGCCTCAAGACATGGATCTTCTCCGTCTCTCCTGAACGAAATCTGCACCAAATATGCTCCTCTCCCCCACTTGAGTCCAGCATAATGGTGTCCTACACGGCCTCCCATACAGAGCCTCATATGGAGCCATCCCAATACTCCCCTGGTAACTGTTGTTATACGCAAACTCAACCAGGTTCAGATGGTCAGCCCAATGACCACCATAATCCAGTACACACATCCTCAACAGATCCTCTAATGTCTGAATCGTCCTCTCCGACTGCCCATCTGTCTGAGGATGATACGCTGTGCTCATATGCACCCTAGTGCCCATCTCAGCCTGAAACGCCCTCCAGAATTCTAAGGTAAATCTCGGATCGCTGTCTGACACAATACTCGCTGGGACCCCGTGCAGCCTCACAATCTCCCGCACATACTTCCTAGCCAAAACTACCGCTCCATCGGTCTTCTTGATGGCCGAAAAATATTTTGACTTGGTCAGACGATCCATAATAACCCAAATAGCATCATATGTCCGTGACACTGGCAACCCCATCACGAAATCCATGGTAATCATATCCCACTTCCACTCCAGGATAGGCAAACTTTGCAACATACCACTCGGAACCTGATGCTCAGCCTTCACCAACTGACACACGTTGCACGCTGCAACCCAGTTAGCTATATCCCTCTTCATCCCGACCAAGTGATAATACTGCTTCAGGTCATGATACATCCTGGTTGCTCCCGGATGAATCGATAACATGCTCAAATGAGCCTCCCTCAGGATCTCCTCCCTCAGATCCTCGTCCTTGGGTACACAAACCCGCCTGGTCACCAGTATCATCCCACTCGCTGAGACCACATACTCTGAACCGGGCGCCTTAGAAGCATCAATCAAACCCTGATCCTTCTTCTAAGCAACTCGAATCCTGCTCAACAAATCAGCCTGGTTAGCTGCCTCTAACCCCAACGGCTCCTGTGAGATCACACACAACCTCAAGGTATTGATCTCGCTCACCAAAGCCTCCATATCCCGCTCCTAATCTAAAGCAACCCTCTTTCGACTCAACGCATCTACAACCAGGTTAGCCTTACCCGGATGGTACCTAATCTCTAGGTCATAATCCGCAACTAACTCCATCCAGCGCCTCTGTCTCTGGTTCAGCTCTGGCTGAGTGAAGAAATACTTCAGACTCTTGTGGTCTGTGAATATCTGCACCTTCCCGCCATACAGATAAGACCTCCAAATCTTAAGAGCAAAAATCACCGCAGCCAACTCCAATTTGTGGGTAGGGTAGTTGCACTCATGCTTCCTCAACTGCCTCGAAGCATACGCAATAACCTTTCCCTGCTACATCAGTTAACATCCCAGACCAATTCTTGATGCATCCGTATACACCACGTACGGCTCACCCGGCTCGGGTAACGCCAAAACTGGTGTACTAGTCAGCATCTCCTTCAGCTTCCCGAAACTCTCCTCGCAAGCTTAAGACCATACAAAAGGGACATCCTTCCCTGTCAACTTCGTCATCGACTGTGCTATACTCGCAAACCCCTTGACGAACCTCCGGTAATAACTCGCCAACCTAAGAAAACTCCTGATCTCGGTAGCACTCCTCGGTCTAGGCCAACCTTTGATAGCCTCAATCTTAGCCGAATCCACAGAAACTCCCTCTGCAAACACAACGTGGCCAAGAAAACTCATCTCTCGCTGCCAGAAACTGCACTTACTCAACTTCGCGTACAGCTTTTGTTCCCGCAGCTTCTCCAGAACTAACCTCAGATGCACCTCGTGCTCCTCTGGACTCCTCGAATACACCAGAATGTCATCTATGAAGATGATCACGAACACATCCAGATACTCCTTGAATACCCCGTTCATCAACCGCATGAACGTTGCTGGCACATTCGTCAACCCGAACGGCATCACTATAAACTCATAATGCCCGTACCTCGTCCTGAACGCCGTTTTCCGAACATCTGCCTCAACAATCGGAATCTGATGGTAACCCGAAGCCAAATCAATATTGGAGAACCAAGTAGCCCCTCGCAACTGATTCAACAACTCATCAATGCGTGGCAGAGGATACCTGTTCTTCAAAGTGACTTGGTTAAGCCTCTGGTAATCAATGCACAACCAGAAACTCCCATTCTTCTTCTTCACAAACAACACCGGTGCTCCCCATGGTGAAACGCTAGGCCGAATGAAAGCCTTCCCCAACAGATCATCCAGCTGCTTCTTCAGCTCTGCCATCTCTGCTGGAGCCATACGATAAGGCGCCTTAGATATCGGAGCCATCCCCGGTTCCAACTCAATCGTAAAAGGATCCGACCGCGACGGTGGCAATCCTAACAACGACTAGAAAACCTCCTGGAACTCCCAAACAACTTGAATATCCCCAACTGCAACCTCTCCAATAGTCTCCGGCATCACTATCGTCGCCAGATACGCCTCATAGCCCTTCTCAATCAACTGCTTGGCCTATATCGCTGAAATCACGAAACTCCCGAAAGTCGGTCTCACACCCTGAAACACCAACCTCTCTGCCTCTCTCTCAAACACCACACATCCTCGATGACAATCCAGATGGACCCTATACCGATCCAACCAATCCATACCCAGGATGACATCGTACAACTCCACTGGACTAATAACCAGGTCTGCTAGCATCTCCCACCACCAGAACATCCACACCACGAGCCCGCCCGAAAATAGCCAACGTCCTGCCTCCAGCAACCTTAACTACTCCCGGCTGTTCTCCATAAACGCTCCGGATCCCGCTGCCCTCCGCACACTCCAGAGTAATGAAGCTATTCGTAGCTCCCGAATCAAACAACACGTGGGACTCACATCCTCCCACAACTAAGGTCCCTGCACAAATCCCATGTGCTTTAAGACCCAACACTCTAACGCAGACTCACAATTCCAACAGACTAAATTCAATCACCACAAGAATTTTAAAAGAACAAGTATGAAATTATACCTATGATCGGTCTGGCGCTAGAACTGCCCGTCTCCGCCGACGTGAAAACCCGTGGCACCGCAGCAATCTGAGCTAAGGGCTGGACCGCCAACGGCTGCACTGCCGCTACCGCTATCTGCTGCAGCTTAGGGCACTTGGGCTTGATATGCCCCGACTCTCTGCAGTGGTGACACACCTGAGTACTCCATGCTGCACTCCTCTGTGGACAACTGGCCACCTTGTAACCCATGCTACCACACCCGTAGCATCCTGAACCACTCTGTCCACCCAGACTGGCCCCGGAAGTGCTCTCCCACTTCCTCTTCTGACCCTGCGCAAGCTTGCCGCCCTTGCTCAAACCCGTCTATTGCTGAGATCTCATCTGCTGCTGCTGCTGCACCGGTGGACTAACCACCACAGCCTGCTCTCTGAGGTCCTCCTCAATCGCCGCTGCAGTCTCAACCAGATCCACCCTTGTGGTGAACTTACTCGCCCTGCAGCGAGTCCTCAACTTAGCTCGAAGTCCCCCAAGGAACCTCCTCACCTGGGCCTGCCCACCCTCCATGCCCCTACCAGCATGTACAAGGAGTCGACTGAACTCTAAATCGAACTCCCTCACAGTCCAATCTCCCTGAGTCAGGTTCAGAAACCTCGACTCCATCCGGTCCACCGCCTCCTGCGGGAAATACTTGACATTAAACTCAGCCAAGAAATCCTCCCAAGCCATCTCGGCCTGCACCCTCCTGGCCTCGACGTCTCTCCACCAGAGATGTGCGTCACCATCCAGATAATAAACCGCTAGGTCCACCCGGTATCCCTCTGGACACTTAATAGAGCGAAAGTTAGGCTCCAATCTCCGCCGCCACTCATCGGCCTCTTCAGGCTTGGCACCACCCGAGAAAAACCCGGTACCAATCCTGTGCATCTACTCCATCATCCTTAGGTAGGATTGAAGCTCCTCTGCAACCGCCACACCCGGCTGCACACCAGCCACTCCCGGCTGAACCCCAGCTACTACCGGCTGACCACCAGCCACTACTGGCTGCACTCCTGGAGCCTGACCCGGAGCCGGTACCCCACCTGGTAATAGCTCCAGAATCAACTGCAGCAAACTCGCCAAGCGATCATCTCAGTCCTGAGCTGCACCTGCGGTAAGACCCCCACCTGAGCCCCCCGCACTACCAGCTACCTTGGGGCCCACACTAGCCCCACCAGCCCTCACACTGGCACTCGTAGCAGTCTCACCCACATACCCCTCCTGAAACGCCTACAAGTCCGCCACCTACTCCTGCGTGGTCTCCTGGGCCACACTCGCGGCATCTGACTCACTCATAAGTCCTCGCCCGCGTCCACCACGACCACCTTGGCCTCCACGGCCTCCACGACCTCTGTCTCTAGCACCTCTAGCCATCACTCTGCACTCACCAGCAGATTACTAAGTACTAAAAACAGAAAGTCAAATAACACATACCGTGGAATCTCATTGAAGGCTCGGAAGACATGATCTAGGACTCCATATCCACACAACAATCAATTAACGCACATAATCAATCAATTGCATACGCCCTAGAACCATAAGGGCTCTGATACCAAAATGAAACGATCCGACCCAAAAATTAAAAAATTTTCCCTTCGGATTACTATCATCACAGATAATAATCCTCAATGGGCCAACAACAGCAATGCGGAACAAATTAAGAACATAAGCAATAATAACACAATCAATAAATCTCATACATTATTAATCTAACAAATTCTAATTCAATGAATTACTCAACAACAATCCAATACTCAATAACCAGAATTCACTAGCAAACCTAGCAATTCTAAACAATACAACCAGACAAGCGTGACCCTAGATCACCTCCTCTTCCTGACCATGATTCCACGATCACATTTTCTCTTTACCTGCAACACATGGCAAAAAAAGTTGCATGAGTATTATCACAAATACTCAGCGACGCGGTCATCCCGTCTAAAGGTTATTTATATACGACATAAACAAGAGATACAATATCAGGATGAGCATACAATCAAGCATACACGAAATAACCAACACGAACTTGTACAGAAAACCTGTGTCAATCGACACAACCACTAGGTGTCGATCGACAGACTGCCTTGTGTCGATCGACACACCACCTTGGTGTCGATCGACATGGAGCCTCGTGTCGATCGACACGAATAAGTGTGTCGATCGACACGACATCGCAGAATCCAAGAAACGAGCATATCCTCTCATGGCTCGAATCCATCACGATTCGTCGAGTCTCCTGCACAATTTCGATCACAAAACACATAGAAACAACCCAACAACACAAGCAAACGCATTCCATCTACTCCTTAGGCCTATACAACCCATGATCACGCACTCACCTTGATTTCAGATTGAAAAGATGAAGAACCCAAAGAACGACTCGAACCAGCCACTGATTTCACCTTTCCCAGCCCCAAAATTGACCCAACAATGAACCCTCCTCGTTCCTAATAGCCTCCCACACAAGCACAAGCCTCAAGAACGATCAACCTTTCTCCAGAAATCACCAGAACTCACTCAAACTCTCTGATTCTGATAATCTCCCACTTCTCTCTGATAATACGGCCAAAAGAGAGAAAAACGCGTCTGTTCCAGCCTCTATATACGAACCCTAGGTTCCTTAAACCGGCTCGCCAACCCTGAGCAATTGGAACCAAACCGATCGGTCCAACTTTACCCCGTGTCGATCGACACACACCACTCGTGTCGATCGACACATCTCCAACTATCCGACTTCTCACAAGTAAAAAAAAAACCTGTGTCGATTGATACACCTCACCAGTGTTGATTGACACACCAACCAAAATCCACTTTTTGGTTCACGGGCGTTACATTCGCCATGTACCATCTTTCTTTGGTACGAGTAGTTAGGGCACGGCGCATGGACTCATACTTTATCGGATGTGGCCTTTGCTCATTAACTCTTCAACTTGCCTTTGAAGTTCCTTGGTTTCCACGGGATTAGTCCTATAGGCCAATTTCTTGGGCAAAGACGATCCTGGCATGAAATCGATTTGATGTTCGATTCCGCGGATGGGTGGGAGTCCGACGGGATTGTCTTCGAGAAAAATGTCCTTATATTCCTGCAATTAAAACTCATCTCACTCGGAATAACCAGTGCTAGATCTGCTATGCTCATAAGAGATTCTTTATGAATAAACAAAAGTATTGGTTTATTAAAGGAAAGGGATTACGTAACATCACCCGATTTAATCATAAGATTGGCACTATCGGGTTTGGGCTTTTCTTGCTTTTTCTTGAGATATATTTGATCTTGATAGAATTCTTGAGGCGTCATCGGAATGAGAGTGATATTTTTGCCCTTGTATTCGAACGAGTGCTGGTTCGTGAAGCCATTGTGTATAACCTTACAATCGGATTGCCACAGCCTTCTCAAAAGGATATGACTTGCTTCCATGGGTAGCACGTCACATATGACCTCGTCTTCATATTTGCCAATACTCAAAGGGACCGTGACTTGACTTCCAACCTTCATTTCTCCACTCTCGTTAAGCCATTAAAGCTTTATATGGCCTTGGATGCTTCCTTATCTTAAGTCCTAACTTTTGGACCATTGTAACACTTGCCACGTTCGTGCAACTGCCTCCATCAATGATAAGGCTGCAAACCTTGTCTTGGACCACGCAACGAGTGTGAAAGAGATTCTATTGTTGTTCTTGTTCATCGTCTTTTGATTGTAGAGTCAACGCTCTTCGAGCGATAAGTAGTTTGCCTTTGGCCGGTGGTTATTCATATTCATCGGATGAAGAATCTTCTTGTTCTTCTTCATTGTCGGTGACCACGTCCCCATTATCAAGAAGGATAAAAACCTTTTTGTTGATACAATCTTTGGCTATATGCCATGGCATTTGAAGCATCGAATATCTCGGGTCTTGCTTGGATTGAACACGCCTTTGCCTTTATGATCGAACTTGGCTTCTTCTTTAGGGTAAAAAATAGTAGCTTTGTCTTTGGTGTAGCTCGGCTGGACATCCTTGAACTTAGAAACATTCGAGGGAATCGTAGACTTGGTAGACTACCGGTTGATTTATCGCTCGATAAGGATAGCCTTATGTAGCATCTCCTCGATTTACTCATAATATTATAGCTCAAGCCGGTCTTGTACATCACGGTTTAAGCCTCCCAAAAACCTTGACATTGTAGCCTCGTGATCCTCTTGAATATTAGCCCGCAACATCAATGTCTCTAGTTCTTGGAAATAATCTTCCACCTTCTTACCACCTTGGGTAAGTCTTCTAAGCCGTTGATGTAGCTCTCGTTGGTAGTGACTTGGTACGAATCTCTTTCGCATGTGTCTTTTAAGTTGATCCCAACGTACCACGGGTTCCTCACCACATCTTCGCCTAGTGGTGACAAGTGTGTCCCACCAACTTAGAGCATAATCGCAAAACTCGGTGATGGCTAGTTTCACGCGACTTCTCTCAGGTACATTTAGACATTCGAAAATGAGATCCATCTTCTTCCCCCAATCAAGATAAACATCCGGCTCATTCTTTCCGTGAAATGAGGGGATTTTAACCTTAATGTGGCCATAGATGTTTCGGTTTTAGTCCTCTCTACGATCTCTTTCTTCCCGAAATTGCCTAAGCGGTCTTGACGCATACTCGGGTGGAGTACTCTCATAATCAGACATAATGAGATCCGGTTGCCTTTCATCCTCATCTCGTTGCCTTTCATCCTCATCTCGTTGATCCTCTTTTTGTGGTCTTCTTGTATAAGTGCCTTGACCGGTTGGAGGATGATACCGGCGAGCTTATCTAGCAAAAGCTTTTCCATTGTTGCCTCCATTCGTTGCATCATGCGATTGAGAAATTGATCTTCGTGTGTGTTGTCGGCCTCTTCCGCCATATCTAAGACAAATTAAATCAACGAGTATCAAAATTCTTTTAATGGTAAATCGGTCACAACAAAAGAACAATTGATATAATTTAAAACGTAGATATAGTAATGATAGCGATTGAAACCAAATGATTTAGGAAAATAAAAGGAAATGAAATAAGATGAATTAAGAAACTTAGCTCTAGATCAAAGCGTGCTCTGATACCACTTGATATGATCCCACTCGATGGATCAGAACTTTGATGCGGAGCCGAGTATTAATCGATGGACGAGGCGGATGGAAATGGATGGAAAGGATGTTGATGAAATGATCGGTGGAGGATGGATACAATCACACAAGTATGAAAGACTTGGTCAAGGGTTTAAGGCTCGATCTCCTTAGATATAACACACTAAGAGAGAAGGAGAATGCTCTAATTCAAGAGAATGTTCGAATATTTCTATTCGAAAGTTTTGATCACAAGTAAAGAGAAGAGATTTGATTTCTTTAAAACTTGGATGATCTTAATATGATGATGGCGAACACATATATATAGCCAAGAGAAGATAACATGCAACCTCTCTTGGAAATTACAACCTAGAATTAACTTAAACTAGCTAATAAATAAACAACATGCAAAAGACTTTGAAAATTGTATACAACATTAAAAACAAACTCGCCAAAGAGATGGGCTTTGATGGGCTTCATGGATTCGAAATGGACTTGGGCTTTAGCTTCATGAATCTAAGAATGGTGAAAAGGCCCATGGTAAAATCAAGGTAAATTACTAAGTGAAAATGTAAAAGTAACTTAGCTTACCTCGTTAAAAACTATGCTCGGAAAACCTATTGGGAAAAAGCGAACATGGGAAAAAGAGTATAAGCTAAGCAATTGTTCACTTCGACATTACCTTGATCTTCTTCCTCCGCTTGTATAAGTACCATTATCCTTGGCGTCTCGGCTTGATCCTCGTCTTGGGTCCTTTGAATAGCTTCCGAAAACTCTTTGGCTTTGGTCCTCGTGACCGGTCCTTGCAGTAGTTCCATCGCACTTGTGTTGTCTTGAACCTCGGTGTGGCTGTCTTGGCTCGCATCAGGAATTGACCAAAAATATCAACTCTCACTTGATATACCTAGTAAAGACGATTTCACTACCAAAACGATCGAAGAGGGACAAGCTTCTATTTGTTAATTTGTTAATTTTATAAAAAATTATAAAAAATATTTATTTGTTAACTTTTTTTCTTTTCGTTTTGGAGTGGAGAAAGTTTGTGCTTTTAACAAATCAATTATTAAATATATATATATATAGATATTAAAGTTATATGTTTCTTTAGAGACTCATCATTTCGCATGAACACTGGTATTATTGGTTGAAGTAAAAAAAAATTCGGGGCTTGTTGGAATAGACGTCTGTACGTCACTCGTAAAAATCTTTCTTTTACTGCAATCTTACGTCACTCGAAAAACTCTTCCAAATGTTTGTATTTTTATATTTGGAAAAGAAGAAAGACTAAAATTAAACTCATTTATAGCTTAACGTTTGAGCTTCTCTTCCTCTAAGGCAAATATCTCCAGAAGCTCAAAGGTCAGTCTCCCTCTAATATTAAAGCTCCTGGTGAGAATGAAGAGAAACAGAAACTTCAAGTTAGAGATGAAGAAAAACAAGAGTTGTGAAGAGAAGTTTGTGTGGCCATGGGTTGGTGTTGTAGCGAACATACCAACGGAGTTTGAAAGAAATGGTTGGAGAGTAGGCGAAAGCGGTTCTAGGTTACGTGATGAGCTAACACTTAAAGGGTTTAATCCAAAAAAAGTCGAACCTCTTTGGAATTATAAGGGCCACTCTGGTTATGCTTTGGTCAAATTTCACAAAGATTTTGAAGGATTTGAAAATGCCATAAAATTCGAGAGAAGTTTTGGATTAGATGGTCATGGAAAAAGAGATTATGAGAAAGGTATCAAAATGTGTTGTTTCAAGTGAGTTTTTTGTTTGTATTTTAAGTATATTTTCTAGTGACATTTCTTTTCTTGACTTGTGTAAAAGGTATACACTTGAGAGATGAAAAGCTTTATGGGTGGGTCGCAAAAGACACAGATTACTATGGAAGAAATGTTGTTGGGAAGCATGTTCAGAAGTATGGAGTTTTGAAACATGTGTCAGAGATTGAAGTGGAGGATAAGAGGAAAATGAAACAGCTTGTGGAAAAAATGTCTCAATCGATTGAGATGAAGAAGATAAGAAAGCAAGAGGTTGAAGAGAGAGTTGATCTGACTTCTCTTTTGATTGAGAATGTGAAACAGCATAACATTGAGTTGACCATAACTTACAAAGAAGGTAAAACAACACACACTCACACGCACACACACACACGCACACACACATACACACTTAATTAGCTTTAAATAAGAACTATGTAGTATTTGGTTTCTTGTTTGAGATGGTTATTTTGCTTTGTTTGTGTGTCTTCTTTGATGAGTAGAGATTGAGAAGATGCACAAGAACGTGCAAGATCTTTATGATCAGATTATGTTAGGACATGAAAGATCTATGTCGGAACTGGAAACACAGAGGGTGAAGCTAGAGGAGCGTGCTAGACGGATCGTGCTAACTTGGGGAAACGTACACGAAGCTGACTTGGAAAAATCCATACTCAAAAGAAAAATGGTATAATGTTCCTTATGAATCAATAAGATCATAAGACATAGAGAAGCTATATAAATGAAAAGACTATGGAAAAATTTCTTGCATAAATTGTTTCTTCTTTTTTCGGTTATAGGATGAGAATCAAAAGGCTATATGGGAGCAGAATGTAGCAAATAAAGAAGCTCTGAAACTTGCAGAAAAGCACCAGGCAAGTAGTTTCATTAGGTGGACTGTATAATATATTCATTAGACAAATTATAAATTTAATGTTTACTTTTTCAACTTTTGCAGAAAGAGAAAGAGAAACTTCATGAAAAGATAATGGAAATGGAAGCGAAGCTAAATGAAAGGCAAGAGCTTGAGTTAAAGATAGAGAAGCTGAAAGGTAACACCAATGTAATGAAGCACATGTTGAGGAGTGATGGAGATGCAGAGTTTGTGAATGAGATTGCAAAGTCTCAGATAGAGCTCAAAGCTAGAGAAACAGCTCTACAAGAAAAAATGATGTACTTTTCACAAAAAGAACGTGTAACCAACGACGAGTATCAAGACGTTCGTAAAGAGATGATCAAGGCAAAAACGTGTAACATTTATGAATATGTCTCTTCTTTTTGCTTTTCATTTCGACTTTTCTAATATTTTCTTTTGATGAATAGGAATGAAGGATTGATGAGGGAAGAAAATATTAGAGTGAAGAGATTGGGGCAGTTAAACACTGACCCCTTTTTCGCAGCGGTTGAGAGTAAATATAGATGTTCAAATTCAAGAATAGAGAAAAAGGCCATGGAATTGTGTTCATTGTGGGAAACACACATTGGAAATGTGCAATGGCATCTGTTTAAAGTCGATGAATCTGATGGAACACCAAAGGTTTGGACTTTACTTTCAAATCTTGAAGATGTGATCTTTCCTTTTCATATAATATATCTCAAGATTTCAAAATGTAAAATTTGCAGAGAGTGATGGATAAAAACGACGAGAAGTTGCTTGAGCTAAAGAACGAATATGGCGAAGACGTTTATAATGAAGTGGTGAGAGCAAAACTAGAGATAGAGGATAATAACCCGAGTGGTAGCTATGTGGTTTTAGAGCTTTGGAACTACGTGGAAGATCGTAAGGCGACTCTGGAGGAAGCAGCTGAAGTGCTCTCGAAGATCATGGCGTATGTTATTGCCACGAGGAGGAACTGATGAAAGAGGTTTTGATATCTACTTAAAGATTAAGGTACACAAAAAAAAAATTTTTTAAGTATATAACCATTGTGAGTTTAAGTGTCAAGAGTTATTTTTCTCTTGGCATAATGTTCTCTTTTGTTTTTGAACTTTTTGCTGCTACAAATGGCTTCACCGGTGTTGAACCAATTTTGATTAATTTCTTCAGTGGTCCTTGTCCAAAAACAAACTTATCCTCTCGAATCCAAGTATCAAAAATAAAGAAACGACATGGTATTTGTTTAAAGTATATATAGTTTCTACAACTATTCTTACTTGCATGTTTGTGTTTTTCTAACATGTATTGTGTTATCAGTTCAATTCGATTTCAAACCAAACTAAACCGAACTAATCGGGTTGAAAATTTGGTTAACCAAACGTCGTTGTGCATTATTAACTCTGATTCACTGTGGATTGGTTTAAGTTCAGTTGGTTTGGTTTGGTTAGAGTTCGGTTAAAGCCTTTTTGTGATTGATTTTGATTTGATGATTGGATGATTGGATGAGGATAATGTAAGTAGTGTAGAGTGTTTCTTAGTGCTTTCAGATATACGTCAACAAAGCGTTTTTGGCGTTTGCGTAATCAAAAGTGTAGTTACACTTGCTTTTGTATAATTCAATTGAAGCGTTTTTAATTTAAGAAAAATCATAAGCTGCGTGCATCAACGCGTAAATATAAAAAGTTTAGAAAATGGCCTTTAATTTATCATTCCACTTATAACATGAAGCTTAAACCCATCTTAGTGCAACAAAGTATTTTGATAATTAATTGATAGCTTCATTGGCATTAGAGACTTGAAACTTCGACACTGCCTTCTAAGACAAGGCAGAGGAATTGCAGAGTTTTGGTAGAGCAGTCTTTCCTTTGTACGCTTTGTAGATTTTCGCCACAAAATCACCAAAAACCAAAAATTACACTTTTATTTGATTGAAAATGTAAATATATTAAGTAAGATAATTCAAGAGTTAGGGCCTGACTGGCATAGATGCAGGGAGCGGTTGCTGTTGCGGGAGATTGCGGAAGCGGGCAATAGCGGTTTCAAGCGTTATTGAGCGATTTATACGATTGGCGCAACGGTTGAAAACTGGTGCTTTTGCGCAATATTTATAACTGGCTGACAGCGGGTGCAGTAGCAGCTAAACATTAAATTAATAATATAAACATATTATATAGATATAAAAAATTAAAAACCATACTATTAAAATAAAATATAAAAAATTGATTGATTCAATATAATTAGTAATAGAATACCATGAATATATTTTGATATTCCTTTTTAAAATTTTTAATTTAGACGAATGTTATGATTGTGACCAGAAAAAAAAAAGATGAAAATTGTGATTTTAACGGAGAATTTTTATTTTATTTTAGAGAGATTAATGTGATTTTGAACATTTTATCTTGTTAGATTTACTAATCAGTGATCAAGAATAATTTATCGAAAAAATTATGATTTGAAGATTTTATAAATATAAAATTATGATATATTATTAAGTTTTAATTAAAAAGTTGCAAATTATTGATATATTTCGTAATTATAGTTGCTAAAATATCAATTTTTAATTTATTATATTGATTTTGATTTTTAAATAAATTTTCTCTTTTTTGATAAAAGAAAAACCAATTTTTATTTTTGTAATTATCCAACCGCAACCGTAAACGCTCGAGGAAAGCAACTTTTGGATTTGAGAGGTTTGGAGCGACACGGAACGGTATAAAGCGTTTTCTATGATTGTTGTCAAACGCCAACAACCGCTACCGCCCTCAAACGCAGTGTTTGCGGGTGGTGGAGGGTGAACTAATCAACCCCTTAGTTATCCGGTATAGAGTGGTTCGCCGTTGCGGTTTCAAACTCAATGTCAGGTTTGCATACTTAAGTATGAGCTACAATAACAAAAAAAAATGGTTATAATAATTACTCAATATGTGTTTTAGTGTGTAACTTATTATAGAAAAGAGCATGCGCGCGATGACAACGCGACACTTATGTAAAATTATAACTCACCATATTACAACAAATGTAATTATGACATGTGTTAATATTAACAAAAAAAATTTAAAAGAAAATAAGAACTATATTCTAAACAAGGATTAGAAAAAAATTATCCTACTAAAATAGATAATATTTCTAAATTGTTATATTACAAAATGTATTCTTTCCATTTCAAATTATCTAAATAGTTAAAGACAAAAGGATATGTCATATCATAAGTGTTATTTTGCTAATATAATATAACAAGTATGAGACAATTTTAGTATAAGATAAATATACTAAATTGACGATTTAATAACAAATAATAATAAAATAAATATTAAATATTTGTGTGAATCATAATTTAGAATATAGTTACATTTGTCAAATTATAAGTTTTATTTAGCTAATATAATATAAAAAGTATGAGACAATTTTAGTATGATATAAATATAATAAATTGATGATTTAATAACAAATAAAATAAAATAAATATTAAATATTTGTTTGAGTCGTAATTTAGAATATAATTACATTTGTCAAATTATAGGCGTTATAATTTTTAAAATCAAAGTATTTACCGTAATGCATTTTTATATAAACATGACACGTAAGCAAAGTTATACTCACGAGATCGCGACATGTATCTAATATTGATTAGATGATAAATGTGTTAAAAATTAAAATTAATTAAGAAAAATAAAGTTTAAAATGAAAAATAATTGTGAAGTTACTAATCAAATAATAAAAAGTAAAATTTATAATATTATCCATACTAATGAAATAACAAATTTAAGATGAAATATAGACATGACATAAGCCATAAAAGAAACTAATAATACATAAAGAATAAAATATCAATTAAAATAAATAAAAAGACAAATGAAAAAAAAAATAGGTATATAAATTGGAAAAACAAAAGTTATAGAAATCTCGGTGTTTCGGCTTATTCGTACTTGATCTTTGGGTAACTGCGAAAATTCCTACCCAATTTATGAGACAGTGGATATACATACCCGAATTCAATAAAATTCAAATTCTTATACCCAAATTTATAAAATAGGCTTAAACATACATATTGAATAACGGTGTTAGTTTCTCTGTTACTGATGCTGACTAGAATGCTTAGTCATATACGACTCATATTATATTTTCTTAATATTCTTTCCACAGAATTGAAGTGACGTCGTTTTGATGTGTTTTTTAGAAAAAATAAACATCATAAACAACGTCGTTTCACTGCAAATAAAAAACCCTATGCTCACTCATCTTCGGAAAAATATGTGAGATACTTCAATATGTGTCTACTCCTTTCTATCGTACTCCTCTATTGTCTGACATACTCCTTGTACCACGTACTCCTACTTGGTACAACTGTTGTACCATGGTACAACTGTTGTACCATGGTACAACTTCGGTAGTAATATTTGGTACAACTGTTGTACCATGGTAGAAATTTCAATTTAAAAATTTAAAGATATACACAACCATGCAAAAGAAAAAAAAACTAAAAGAATATTTATTTTATCAATATAAAGTCATAGATATCACAAAGAAAATAGAATTTTTTGACCTATGACGTCATTAGTATTCTCCAACTGTATATATTGAAAAATTATATAAGTTAAAAAAATAATAATGATATGTTTACTATTAAGTTAATATTGTATAAGTTTGGCAAGTATAAATCTCTGTGGCAAATAAAACAATAAGATTAATAAAATACAGTTATCAATCATGTACTTATGTGATGGTTCACAACATTATTTATAATTTTTATGAGTTAGTAACATAAAATTTACTCTATTTTTATTTAACTATATAGTATTTTAATTATTTTTATTTTCTAATACATAATTCTAAATATTGATAATGTGTTAAAATATATATTTTTCTCTGTTATTAAGAACATGATTTAAATTCTTATTTTATATATTTTTGGATTTGTATGATATGGATTAGAACATGAGAATTATGATATAAATTGATTTTTACTGATTTTAGAATTCACGTTAAATAGTATTTTAAAATTCAACAGGTTACTAATTAAAATTTAAATATTTATTTTATTAATTTTTATTGTATTTATCCGCGCATTAACGCATATCCTATTCTAGTATTATGATAAAGTTTGCATTTTTGAGTGATCACTGTTGTAACAATCCTTTATAGCTTTCGCACTTTCAGAGTCCAAAGGACATATCTCCCAGTTTTTCGTGTTCTTTTCAATGCATCGTATGAACATCGTATTCCTCTAGAGAGGCATAACTAATTCCATGCAACACATACAATTGTTTTTTCCAACAATTGCCATATAACAACACATATGGGTCATGGAAAAGACAGGTTTAACATCAAGGTTAGGGAGGGTTTGTGTAACAGGAGAACAAACCATGCTTTTAGGAACGTAAGGACTAAGTCATCGGATGTTTCCATTGCATTCTAAAATAGAAACGCTAATTTGGGCGATGTCATGTATGCTGCAGAGAGAGCTGGAATGTTACGCTTTTTAGACAAACTACTCAGATCTGGTGGATATCGTACTAGAAGAGTGGTCTACTTTCTCTATTCTTTCCGCTAAGTTCAGGGAACTGCATGATCGATTTACTATTTTTTGTTTATCCTTAATTTCCCGTTCTCTTAGTTTAAAAGCGGACTGTTTGGCCCGTTCTGCACGTTCTAGAGGTTTCGAATTTTATTCTGTAAGCAACTATCCACCTAATTGGATTACCAATTATGGTGGCATATGACAAAAAAAAACACATACTATTAGAATGAAAAAATTATACAATTATACACATGCGCATATCTTTGCACTGGATATTGGGCTTGATTGGGGGAAGAGCTTTAGAAGCTGTAATCAGCCAAAAACAAAAGTTCTATAGCCGTGAACTAGGACCAATCATGCTAAAATATATATATATATATATTATAATAGATTATGATCCGCATTGATACGTGGATAAATACATTAAAAATATTAATATCAAAATTTAAGTTTTAATTAGTAAACCGTTAAATTACAAAAATATTTTGATCTATTTAAATATGGGTCTTAAACCATTAAATTTTATTTTATATTTTTATTCTCATGTATGCATATCCAAAAATATATATATACATAAATAAAATTCAAAAAATATTCTTAATAATAAAAATAATTCTTACCCATTATGAATTTATATTAACTACATGGTAAAATCTTATAACAATTAAAATATTATAGAGTTAAATAGTAAAACAAAAAAATTATGTGAATAATCCCATAAAAATCTATAAAATATCTTTTAATAATTTTATCAAACATTGTATATAAATCTATGATTGATAAATTTCATTAATGTCATCGGTTTATTTTTCATAGAGATCTATACTCGTCAAATCTTACACTTTTAGATCTTAACAGTAAAAATATTATTATTATCTTATAACATGTATTGTTTTTTTTTGTCGTCGCAATTTTATAACATGTATAAATTTTCATTTTATATAATTTCCTTTTATAACATTGAAAAACATAGGTAGAAGATTTCTATTTTCTTTGAAATATTCTAACTATGTTTGCAAAGTAAATATGTTTATAGATTTTGTTTTCTTTGGTATGTTTGTGCATATAAAATTTATCATTGAGATTTTCATATTCTTTCTAATTTTTTGTTTTTCAATTTATAAAATTTATTTTGTTTTATGATTCATATTTTTTTTAATTAAAATTTATATTTCCTCTCTACTTTTTTTATTGTTTATAGTCGATCTCTATTTCTTTTCCTAATTTTATTATTATAATCTATTTAAACTATTATAATTCATTTTTTCCAAGCTATTTGCGATTATTATAAATTTTCTTTTTTACTATATTGTTAGTTGCTTTACAATTATTTTGTTCGTTTTTCATTTTTAATTTTACTTTTTCTTAATTAATTTTAAGTTTTAACACATGTCATCATATTGGAGACATGCCACGATCTGATGAGTTATAATTTGCTTCCATGTCAAACTTTCGTCGATAATATATTTTTCTTACTTGATTTTTTCACTTTCTACTTTTTTATGGTTTACACTCTCTCTATTTTATTTTTTAATTTTATTTTATAATTAATTTAAACTATTAGATTTTTTTTTTAATTTAGCTAGTATGTACTATTAGCAATTTTACTTTTCTTACAATTGGTTTGAACAATAATTTTTTATTATTATTTACTATTTAGTTAGTTACTTGACAATTATTTTGTTCGTTTTCCATTTTTATTTTTATATATTTTTAATTAATTTTAAGTGTTAACACATGTCATCGTGTCTGATCAATAGTAGACACATATCACGATCTATTGAGTTAGAATTTTGCTTACGTGTCACGTTTTCATCGTACACATCCCCTTTATATAATAATTTTATATTATAAGAAGATATATTTTTTGCGCGGTGAATTTTTTTTCTTTCCAAAATACATGTTTTGAAGCTTTGAGTAACTTTCTCTATCCTCTCTCTATTTTCACGTTTATTTTTATGTTTTTTTAATCGTCTGTATTTAAGAATTATTACAAATTATGAACATAATTATACGGACGATTATACAACGAACAATTTTAGCGGAACCACTCCAAACGACTCTCTTTGCACCACGCTAAAAATTTCTTATAAATTTTGTTTCCATTAATTTGTATCTTTTGGAATTCGAATTCCATACTTACTGATGTAAAAGTATTAATAAAGTCTTTATCAAACCACTGAACTATATGGTCTTACACTATGTTTTTTGTTTGTTTATTAGTTTTATGGATCTTAAAGGCTTCACATGAAACTGGAATAATTGGGCCAACACGGATGCAAAACAAGTTATTTTACAGGATAGCTCATGAGCATAAGATGTTTCACATGTGATGGAGTCTTTCCAACTGTTGAATCAAGCTCATAGTTTACCACAACATAAATGGAAGTATTAGCTTCTATATTGCATGGAAACGTGGATGAAGGTGCGTTTCCGTTTCCGAAACGTTTCAGAAACGGAAACGCGATGTAAACGCGATGGAAACGCATTTCCTAAACATTCTGATTTGGAAATGTTTCGGAAACGCGGCCGGAAACGTGTTTCCGAAATTGGAAATGCGAATTTTGGTTTTTGAAGCAAATTTAATAAATATTTTGAAAATATAGGGATTTGTTTGTTATTTTTAATAAGTTTTAAAACCTAATTATCAAACATTAATACATTATTTTTCTCTAATCGTCACCGTAACCTAAAAACGTAGAATCGAATAGATAAATAAGGTATTTTTTTTTAATTACAGTAGATTTGTTATTGATTATTGAAATTGTGAAGTCGTATATAAAAACGAAGTGTTTTTTGTTCGAGTCGGATTAGATTTGTGTTGTTTCAAATATTTTAAAACTATTGATAATTTTTGTTTCATGATATATATATATATATATACACGTTTCCAAAACGTTTCCGTTTCCTGTTTTTTAAAGAAAAATCGTTTTTGCGTTTCCTAACGTTTCGATTCCGTTTCCGTTTTCATGCAGCTTAGATTAGCTTCATCAGTGCAATCTCAAAATATGCTCAATTTACTGAAAAATAATCGATCTAAATTCAAGGAGAAGCAATAAGATAACCTAAAGGTCGATAGATCGATTTGCATCCATGCGATTGATCGGTCTTTCATCCTCAAAAATGACCAAAAATGTTTTTAAGCAGCAATTGATAGATTGCTCCCAAACGATTGATAGATCAGTTACCCGAGATAAAAAAAATATTTTACTTTTCCTTATTATTCATTACTCCTCAGGGAATAATTCTAGATATGCCCCTTACTTTATAAAATCCCCTCAACAGCCACAAAATACCAAGTCTTCATTACTTTCTTGAAACTTGATATAATTCTCTCCACCACCAAAATCTTTTAGTTTCTTTGTTTTTTTTTTTTACGATAAGGGAGTGTATCTCACCTCTTATACCTCTTATACCTTTACAAAGAGGACATCCTCAAACCTAGTTCACAACAAGACAAAAATTGAGAGGCACCTCCTCATTTTTGTGGTTCCAAAAGCAACATCCGACCATAGTCAAGTTATATTGACCATAGTTCTCGTCTTCTTAACCTATATTGGGACTTGAAAACTTGAACATCAAGTTCTCATGTTCACGGATGTTATAAACTTTTTTTTTTGTTATCAGAGATGCTATAATCTAAAGAGAAAATTACTCAAATAGCATAGAAAAGTTGTTATATTACTAGAATAGCATACATCTTTTGGAAATTACTCAAAAGTTTTTAAAGCCTAGTAAATTACAATAAACACCCTTGGTTATTTTTTTTTAATTGAGGTTATTTATAATTAAAAAATGATTAATTAATCCACGTCACTAATCACTGTTCCATGTCACTAATTAGGTTAACCGTCTTAACAAGTCAGAGAAGGAAACTCAAAGGACGGAAAATTAAAAACTTCGTGTGTTGTCGTCGAAACTTCTACTGTTTTCTCTCTAGTCGATTTCTGAGAAACATTCACCGCCGTTGTCGTCGAAACGTCTGCTCTGCATTTTCACAGTCGGATTTTTGTCGAAGGTTAGTATAAACAGAGGAGTGGGGATTCTTCATCTTCCTTCGTTTTATTTTGAGTTTTCAGATTTATTTTGAGTATAATCTGAGGAATCGAAGGTGTTTGTCGCTTGTTAACGGTATTGTGGCTGATTTATTATTTTGTGGCGGCTTGTTTATCGTTGCTAGTGGCTGTTTAAGTTATTTATTGCGGCTGATTTATTGTTATGCTATGGCTGATTTGTGTTGTGTTGCGGCTGATTTACATGTGCAATGCTATTGTGGCTGAGTTTGTGTTATGTTAAATCAAACATAACACAAACTCGTTTATTTGTTTGTTGTGGCTGAGTTTGTGTTTGGTTGCGGCTGGTTTATTTGTTAGTTGTGGCTGAGTTTGATTTTTGTTGCGGCTGATTTATCATTAATATGTTATGTCTTTTATGTTTAGATGTCTGAATATCATGCAATTCCTGAAGATCAAGCAATTCCTGAAGATCAAGCAAGGGATTACCCTCCAAGACTATGCGCTGAAGGGGCTTCTAAGCTGGAAAATAAAAAAATTAATCACAATGTCCATTTGGGAGAGTTCCCTAGAGTCAGAGACGCAATAGGACATGATGTGTGGGAACACATGAAGCAGTTTCCTGTTGGAGTAGTTGCTAAGCTAGCTGATAGCCAATTGGTGTGGTCTGGGAAGACTGTACACTATCTACTATGTAGACAGCTACGAGTACATGACAAGGAGATTTGGTCTCTCGTTGTTGATCAACCTATCAGGTTTAGCTTAATCGAATTTGGTGCGCTCACGGGTCTAAACACAGATCCACTGCCAACAGAAAGTTTTGAACCTGAGCAATACGAAACTTTCTGGGAGGAGTTGAAGGTGCCGCTTGGGGTAGGACCCAAGTTAGATGAACTGAGGGCAGCATTAGAGGGCTGTCGAGGCTGGAGTTTTGAAAAGAGGAAATGGTTAGGGCTGTTGCTTCTTCAAGCCATGGGACTTTATGGCTTGCATCATAATTCTAGAATACCCTTTGAAAGTGCAAAAAGAGTATTCGACGATGAAGCCTTGAGGACTTATCCGTGGGGTCGGACTGCATTCGAAGTTCTGGTTGGTTCAGTTAAGATGTTGAATCCAGAAGGAAAGTCGTACACCATTAGCGGCATGAAGGACGTGTTGCTGGTTTGGGCGTATGAATCTGTGACCTGCTTCAGAGAGCGGTTTGGAAGAGTAGTCAATGAGAACGAAATTCCTCTTTTGCGATGGGGTGGAACCCGTACACGTAAAAGTCTTACTACAGCCATAGCTGAGGAGATCAGAGACCATGGTGAGGTAAGAAGGTTGAGTTGGCTGAGTTATGGATCTTTTTATTCTGTCTGACTTATGTGTTACTTGATGGCTGAGTTATGAATCATTTGATGTCTGACTTATGAGTTACTTGATGGCTGAGTTATGATTCATTTGATGTCTGACTTATAAGTTACTTGATGGCTGAGTTATGGATCTTTTTATTCTGTCTGACTTATGTGTTACTTGATGGCTGAGTTATGAATCATTTGATGTCTGACTTATAAGTTACTTGATGACTGATTTATTACCTATTTGACTGCTGAGTTATAGTTACATAACGACAAATTTATTCTTTTTATTATGGCTGAGTTATGTTTATATGTTAATACAGCTTAAAAGTACTGAACCAGTTCATAAGACCAAATTGAAATTGGCTGAGGAGTTTGGTAATGACGAAGAAGAAACAGTTGATTTCGTTACTGTTTCTCCTGCTAAGAAATTGGTTGAGGCAAAAAAGCAGGAGGCTGAGGTTAAAAAGCAGAAGGAGGCCGATGCTTTAAAGAAGAAGGAGGCCGCTGCTTTAAAGGGGAAGGAGGCCGCTATTTTAAAGAAGGTGGTCGCTGCTTTAAAGAAGAAGGAGGCCGATGCTTTAAAGAAGGAGGCCGATGCTTTAAAAAAGGAGGGGCAAGTAAGAAGGAGGACAGCGAGGAATCGTAAAGGCAACGACGATCCGAAACCTCCGGAAGTGACTATCCCAGCAAAGAAGAAACATATTTTAAACGACGACAGTGAGATTGTGGATGTCACCAGCAAATTTGTCACAGAATATAACGAAGTGCTGCCGGAATCTGATGAGGAGGAAGAGGACAGGATTAGGTCGGAGAGAATTAAGGCTTATCGGGAGTCAAGGGTGAAATTATCTCCTGATGGGTCTTCAGGGAGGCTAGAAAATGATCCTCAAGCACGAGTTTTTCCTGATATTGGAGACAATGGAATGACGTGCATGAGGAAAAATTATGAACCTTCACCGGCAATCTATGATCCTGTCGCACCTACTGATCCGGTTAAAGTGGCTAAACTTTTGGATCACCTAAAGCCATTCGAGTATGACCCTTTAGAGCATATGTTAATACGGCTATTAGCAATATTTGCCTAAACTAACTTGTGTTTAATTGTTTTAGGGATGTTCCATTTACAAAGGGTACAGATGAGATCGAGTTCTACAGAGTTCTCATGTCTGAGAGAAAGTATTGGCCAAGGATAGATTATGGATGGCTGTCTGATGATGTAAGTATACTGTTGGGGCTGTGTTAAATATACGTAATGTCTGAGTTATTTATTATATGTCTGAGTTATGTAGGCTTAAGTATGCTTTATGTCTGAGTTATAGATTATATGGGGCTGAGTTAAATATACGTAATGTCTGAGTTATTTATTATATGTCTGAGTTATGTAGGCTTAAGTATGCTTTATGTCTGAGTTATAGATTATATGGGGATGAGTTAAATATACGTAATGTCTGAGTTATTTATTATATGTCTGAGTTATGTAGGCTTAAGTATGCTTTATGTCTGAGTTATATATTATATGGGACTGAGTTAAGTATAATTTTTCTTTGTACAACATATTTCCGCGTATATGAGAATCCTCATAAAAAAATCCATGCTAGATCCCTCCCCATTCTACTCCAAGCGAATTGGATTTATGGACATTTGGTTTACTGTAGTATGGTCTATGGATTACATACAGTTCAAGATCAAACCAAAGATGTTTAAGTTCACAGCTGGGTATGAGGATCTAGTAAACGGCAAAACTCCTAATGACTTGCAAACAAACAAGAAGTGGTTAGAAGATATCGATCACTTGTACGGAGTTCTACAAACTGGAGGAGATCATTGGGTGGCATATCACGTGGACCTTGTTAATGAGAAGATCGACGTTTACGATCCCATCATTGGACAGGTGACACCCGAAAGTGAAAAGAAAATCCGTAATTCATTTAGACCGTTTTCGCACATGATCCCATTTATGATTAACGAATTAGTTCCTGCCAATCTCCGAAAACCTAGATTGAAGCAGTTTTCGTTCCGAAGGAGGAGCGGCAAATACATCCCACAAAATGTCCAAATTGGCGACTGTGGGGTGTATGCATTGAAGTTTGTCGAGTGTCTAGCGCTTGGCACTACTTTCCATGGGATAAATGATGCGAATATTCAGGGTTTACGGGTGAAGATGGCATCAGAGATCTTAGATGAAGGAACTTATAATTTGTTAGGGCAGTTCATATAGGGTTTTGTGAAACACTAAAACACAAAAGAGATTGTATTGTATTTTATTGATTTTAAAAAAAAATTAATAGCAACTCTTCGGTTACTGAGTAAAGGCTGACTTATGTATTAGTCAGCGTTTACTCTCCTTAATAGCGACTGACTGAAGCGGCTGACTTAAGAGTGACGAATTCACGTTTCGGCTGACTTATATAATATAGATTAATCATTACACCTAATATAGGAAGCGTCTCGAGAGTATTAATTAATTTCAATATAATTACGTATTCAGAAAACCCTAGGTTAGCAACCAATGGGGCTCCTCACTTTCTCTTCTCTTGCGAAATAAAAAATTAAAATCTCAATCAATCACCTATAATGGCCTCTCCGTCACGATCCCCAAATCTGCAACCGGATTCTTCCTCTGCTACCTCTGAAACTCGGTTCCCTAGACTCGAGAGGGTTGGATATATCATTAACTTCGACGTAGATCCATGTAAGTCTCCTCGACTTCCCCTGTTCAAGATCTTCATGGTTCTGACTTACTTCTCAGTGTCTGACCCCTTTTCTCTTTCCCTTTCTGTACGAACAAACAACAACCACTAAAGCCCCTCAGGAGATCGCTGAGTACCGATAATGGGAGGAAATCTCTTGTAAGTTCCATGAACCAACCCTGTTTCTTGCCATTACAAACTTACATACTTCTAACTGCATACATGTCAATTCAAATACCAATCTTAAATTTTGCAGCACTAATCTGAAATCTGTTTCTCTATTGCGAGATGACCAATCGACAGGGCCATCGACAACTATGCCCGAAAGATGTCACGAAACGGAGAAAAATTTTTGTCGTATGTAGCAATTCTCGAAAGAGTTTTCAGGTAAACTCTTAGTCAACATGTGTATTGTATTGAATGTCAAATTCTGTCATTATGTGTATTCAACATCTATGAAATGTCGAATTCTTTGCAAGTCAAATTTTCGTTGTTTTCAACCTGGTGAAATTAATACTGTCAAACTGTGATGTTCCTTGTATTTTGTTTGTTTCTCATTGTGCAGGTACTACCTGAACTTTCTCGCTCAAAGGAACAGAGATCGGTTCGAAGAGGAGACACCGAAAGTTGGAGATGAAGGCGAATCATCTCGCCGGAGTCCAAGTCAACCACCAAATCCGAAGAAACACAGAGCCGATACCTCACCGTAGCAAATCGGCACGCCAATTCGACTTCTATCTCAAGCTTTCTGTAAAAGATTGAACTTTTTTAGTTTTGTATGAGAAGTCTGCTACTATATCTTATGTTTTGTATGATAAGTCTGCTACTATATCTCCAAACTGAAGACTTCCCTATCTCGTCTACGAAATTATACACATACACTTTGTTCTTAAACCCTAAACCCTAAACCATAATTCCTAGAGGTATAGCAAAAGATACACATTGTTCTTACAAAACCTTAAACCCTAAACCCTAAACCATAATTCCTAGATGTATAGCAAAACATACACATTGTTCTCACAAAACTCTAAACGAAACCCTAAACCTTAATTCCTAGAGGTATAGCAAAACATACACATTGTTCTCACAAAACCCTAAACCCTAAACGAAACCCTAAACCCTAAACCATAATTCCTAGAGGTATAGCAAAACATACACATTGTTCTTACAAAACCTTAAACCCTAAACCCTAAACCTTAATTCGTAGAGGTATAGCAAAACATACACATTGTTCTCACAAAACTCTAAACGAAACCCTAAACCATAATTCCTAGATGTATAGCAAAACATACACATTGTTCTTACAAAACCTAAACCCTAAACCCTAAACCTTAATTCGTAGAGGTATAGCAAAACATACACATTGTTCTCACAAAACTTTAAACGAAACCCTAAACCTTAATTCCTAGAGGTATAGCAAAACATACACATTGTTCTCAAAAAATCCTAAACCCTAAACCCTAAACCTTAATTCGTAGAGGTATAGCAAAACATACACATTGTTCTCACAAAACTCTAAACGAAACTCTAAACCATAATTCCTAGATGTATAGCAAAAGATACACATTGTTTTTACAAAACCTTAAACCCTAAACCCTAAACCTTAATTCCTAGAGGTATAGCAAAACATACACATTGTTCTCACAAAACCCTAAACCCTAAACCCTAAATAATCATATAATCATATAAATAATAAATCATCTATTATCTATTATATAATATGGTGTGTGAATATATGTACATAATCATTACGCACGCGTTTGGTACTCTCAATACGCTAAGCATATTAACCTTTTCTAAGCTATTTGAGTAATTTTCTCTATTTTTTTATAATATTTTTGGCAACTACGCAGTAACCCAACAGTTTTCGGTATTTTCTATAAATACCAAGTGAACACTCACTAACCGAACATTCGTTTTTATTAACTTTGAACTTGTTTTCTCCTTTTGCAATCTCAAATACAAGTTAGTTTTTCCTTGTTCTCCTAGTATATGTAATTCACGTTTTTGCAACTTGATTTGTTTATATGTTTAGAAGATATATTAACATCCTATTTTCGATATACATGCAGCATCAATGGCAGAATTGAAGAAGATGATGAAGCGTCCAATGGAGGATGACCATCGATGAAATGCTATTAAAAAGGCCAAAAGGGAAAATGAGGACTATTACAAGACGTTGATCCTCTCGCTCAAGGAACAGATTAATATAAAAGTTGAATTGCATGATGCTTTTATGGAAGTTATGTTTATTTCTGCGAAAATGGATTTGCTTGAAGAATTTATCGGGAAGGAAAAGGTTGACTTCCTTGCTGAGTTGGACAAACTTGCAGCAGAACTCGTTGAAGCCAAAGAAAAGATGTATAACGCCAGCGTTGAAGAACTTGATTGGATCAAGTTTCATGAAAAATAGGGATATATGTTTATCTAATTCTTATGCTTTAGTATTCTTATGTTTATGTTTATCTAACTTTATCAAATGCTTATGTTTTAGTAGTCATCGTAATAACTCAGCCTAACATTTGATATAACTCAGCCGAAACTCAGCCTATAACTCAGCCTAACATTTGATATAACTCAGCCTAACCCTAATATCGTGTGTACATAACTCAATACTTTATAAAGTTACGTTGAAGCTTTTATAACCTAAACCTAGACTATCTGAATGGAAACTAATTGTTAAGATTTATGTTCTTTTTGAATTTGTGAGTGGTCACTCCAAAGAACTCGATACGTAAACCCTAAATCCAAATTTATGACATTCCCAAACCATGCCATAAGTCAGCCATTAAGTGCATATAAGTTAGCCGAAACGTACTAAAAAAATCTCACGACGTTTCGTATTTTTCGGCGGGGAAAAAAAAAACCAAAATTTAATCAATTTTATCTCGCGACGTTTCATATTTCTATATATCTGTATATGTATATATATACCTTCTCGTAAAGCTTGCCTCCCCCCATCACATTCTATCCTACACTGTTTTCTCTCTTCTCTGTAATCTATCTGTTTCATATTCATTTTCGACATGTCGGTTGTCCCACACTGTAGTTCCAAGTTATTCAGCAGTGTCGATGCCATATTATACTCTGCTGATCGGGATCACCTCCCCGTTCTAAACCCTGGTTTTGGTATTATTGATAAAACACCATCACGTGGTTCAAATTTTTACACGAGCTCTCGAAGGCGATCCCGGAGATTCTTCGAGAAGGATGGGTTCATGAGTGGCCGACTTACAGCTTCATTCCAGATTATTTTAAGGAACGATGGTTTCTTAAACTTGCTGTAAGCCAACACTAATATCTTTCTTTCCCGATCATTTTATCAACAACAATAATATTTCTCTTTCTTTTTTTTTTTGGTAGCGGAAATACAGATGGGAACCGAGACACACTTTGACGATTTGGACACATTTTAATCTGGTGGCTAGAACGTTATTTCGAACTCAAATGCGCACGTTAAGGAGGATATGGGCGCATGGTGGCGAGAAGCCAGATTGGATAAACACTATAGTTTGGACGAATCTGGTCGATATGTTTGAAGAGTTTGGCCCTGATAATTTTGGTTTTTGAATGTAATTTAGTTATGATAGCTTTAGTTATTTGTGTTTCATCTCTTTAAACCAGCCGTATCTTTTGTGTGTTTGCATGAATAAATCAGCCGCATCTTTTGAGTTTTGGATGTATATATATTTAAACCAATAAGTCAGCCGCTTCTTTTTCACAAAGCAGTCATAACTCAGCCGAAACACGAATTCGTCAATATTAAGTCAGCCGCTTCTCTTGTAGACAGAAGGCTGAATTAATTGATTTACAAGTCCGAAATTACTATGGCTTCATTTATTATGCGATGGTCAAAAACATATCAAAATTTACTTTTTTGGTTGATCAGTCAAGTCAACATTTACTCAAAATATACGAACAATTGTTTATCTACTCAGTTACCGAAGAGTCGCTTTTGATATAACTCAGCCGAAACTCAGCCTATAACTCAGACTAACATTTGATATAACTCAGCTGAAACTCAGCCTATAACTCAGCTAACATTAGATACGTCAGCCGTGAAGTTAACCTTAAGTTACACATTTTTAAATTTAAATAATATAGAATATATGATTTATTGTGGCGTCTGAATACGTAATCATAACCAAAATTAATACTCTCGAGACGCTAATCTAACGAGCTATATGGCGCTTCCTATATTATAGGTGTAGTGATTAATCTTTTGGGAACTAGGAGTTAGAGCATGTACAACGGATAGAGATTAGAGCATGTACAACGGATAGAGACTTGATGAATCTCTAAAAAATAGTATTATATTCATTTTCATTATTTGTTTAAATTTTAAATTAATAGAAAAACGTGGATCCAATAGAAAATGAACATATTTTCGTGGAGGGTATGGCTAAAACTGTTTCTCAAATGAGAAACTTAAGAATCTCAATTCCCTTCTCTATCCAACTTTTTATTATTTTATACTTTTTTATTTGATGAGAAACTGATGCTAGAGACTCCGTTGTACCTGCTCTTATGATTGAACTTTTAGGAACTCTAATAAATAAGTCAGCCTTAATACGTTTACGTCACTAATAACTCAGTCATAACTATTCAGTAACCGAACAGTTTTAGTAACCCAACAGTTTTCGTTTTTTCTCTATAAACACTCAGTAACCGAACATTCATTTTTATTAACTTTGAACTTGTTTTCTTCTTTTGCAATCTCAAATACAAGTTAGTTTTTCCTTGTTCTCCTAGTATATGTAATTCATATTTTTGCAACTTGATTTGTTTATATGTTTAGAAGATATATTAACATCCTATTTTCGATACATGCAGCATCAATGGCAGAATTGAAGAAGATGATGAAGCGTCCAATGGAGGATGACCATGGAGCAAACGATGTTAAAAAGGCCAGAAGGGAAACCGAGGAGCATTACAAGTCGTTGCTCCTCTTGGGCAAGGAACAGATGAAAGTTAAATCTGAATTGCAAGATGCTATGATGGAAGTGAAATCTATTAATGCGAAAATGGATTTGCTTGAAGAAATTATGGGGAAGGAAAGGGTTGACTTATTTGCTGAGTTGGATGAACTTGCTCATAAACTCGTTGAAGCCGAAGAAAAGATGGCCAAAGTCGAAGTTCCAGAAATTGATTGGATGAAGCTTGGTGCAAAATATATGGCTGACTAAATGTTTATCTAATGCTAATGCTTATGTTTATGTAATGCTTATTACTCAAGTTTTTATGTATTTTTAGAACTCTGATGTTTATGTATTTTTCGAACTCTAATATAGAATTTGTTTATTTTATCATAACTCAGCCTAAACTTCATTTATAAGTCAGCCTAACCTTTGACATAACTCAGCCTAAAATTCGTTTATGACTCAGCCATATGAGACCCTTTAGTTAGTTTGCATTTTGAAAATTTCAACCAATAATTCAGCCGCTTCTTTTGCAAAGCTGTCATAACTCAGCCGAAACACTAAGTCGGTCTTTACTCAAAATATACGAACAATTGTTTTTCTACTCAGTTACCGAACAGTTTCTTTTCGTAACTACTCAGTAACCGAAGAGTCGCTATTTTTCTTTTTTTTTAATATATAAATACCATTTAAACACTCATTAACCAGTCATAAACCCTACTTGTTTTTCTACTCAGTTACCGACCAGTTGTTTAGATTAAAGGCTGACTAACACATAAGTCAGTCTTTACCATCTGTTTAGATTTTCATAAACTTTATATCTCTAGAGAAATCCACTTTGTAATGGAAGTATTCCCTCTTACAGCCCTACCTGAAGAAATCCAAGCCTTAGTGGTCGAACGTGTGGCCGCTAACTCTGTTGCAGATCTATATAGATTGAGAGCAACACGCAGGTATATGAAGGAACTAACAGACCGGCCCAGAGTGTCCGCATCTATAGATGTGTTTACCTTCCCTTCGTACACACATATATCTAGCTTCGTGATGCAAGTTTGCTACGCTAATGGAAACCCGAGTACACTGTTCTTAGAGGGTGTACAGAAGTTCTTCACGTTCGACCTCCAAGATGAAGGAATTGCTTTGATTAAGAGAGCAGCAGATGCAGGATTCGAGCGTGCTTTGTACACATATGCAATGACGCGCAAGGTATTTTGGAATACTGAGGAGTATTTATCTCTTTTCACAAGGGAATATGTTCAGAGGATAGGCAAGATTGTTAGATCTCTAGACTGGAGTTGGGGAACGTATCACACTGATGCGTTTCTAACGAAGAAGTATGAGTTCATGTCAACAGAAAAAACCTTGTTCTATAATTGCACATGTACTCCATTGATGGACCGAGATTGGGATCTTTGGTTCATTGAAGACAGTAAGGATAACAACTTGTGTGACCGATGCTTTTGGATCAAAGAGTTAGGTCTTTTTTACCGTGATTTTAAGCCGATTATATATTGGCCGGACAATAGGCTTTGGATGTTGTAATATAAACTATTGTTTCCTCCTTTGTTTCTTTGTTTATGACTTCATGTTAAATATAATTCAGCCGTGTAGTAAATATAAGTCAGCCGTGTTGTATATATAAGTCAGCCGTATTTTAAATATAATTCAGCCACTTATGTTTATGTAATAAGTCAGCCTAAACTTCGTTTATGACTAAGGCTAACCTTTAACATAACTCAGCCTAACCTTTAACATAACTTAGCCTAACCTTTAACATAACTCAGCCTAAACTTCGTTTTTAACTCAGCCTAACCTTTAACATAACTTAGCCTAAACTTCGTTTTTAACTCAGCCTAACCTTTAACATAACTCAGCCTAACCTTTGACACGCATGAGATAACTCAGCCGTTTTTAAAATATAAGTCAGACGTTTAGTTTCTATAAGTTTAGCCGTGTATTTAAAATAAGTTTGCCGTGTAGTTAGTAAGTAAGAGGAGGATTACGAACAACACTCATAAACTTAGGGTTTTCTTATCTTTGAAACTCCTTTTCCAACTTCCATAATGGCGGATCAAGTATGTAAATCTCCTACAAACTCACATTTTTTTCAACCTCTTCTTCCCGGCTTCTACTCCCACCTCGTATGTAATCTCCCTTCTTCCCTCCATCTCTCTCTATATATATATATATATATATATATATTTATATATATATATATATATATCTCAATGTCTTGGTTGCAGAGCATTCCGGAAAAGTTCTTCTCGAAATACATAGAAGGAAGAAACGAAAGAAATATGATGGAGGTTAAGTCGGACGCGTCTGAGAAAACATGGAAGGTGAAGATGGAAGGTCGGAGACTCACCTTTGGATGGAAAGAGTTCGCATTTGCTCATGATTTCCGAGTCGGAGACTTCGTCATTTTCAGACACGAAGGAGAATTTTTGTTCCACGTCACTGGTCTTGGACCTAATTGCTGTGAGATTCAATATGTACAGTCTAGCAACAACGTCGATGATGATGATGATGTGGAGGGGGAGAAGGAGGAGGAGGAGGAGGACAAAGAGAAGAAGAGAGAAACTGATGATAGTAGTCAAAGTGAAAACCGATTTGTGACAATAACTGTCACACCAGCTAGTCTCAAAGATTCTAGACTTGTAAGTTTAAGTAAACTCTCTTGAAGGAATTTTGTTATTCAATTTTTGTCGTTATTGATGCTTTGGTTCAAAGATTTTGTCTCTTTCTTATGCAGCATATTCCACTAGCTTAACTAGGGCTCACCAGATTGAAAAAGCAGGAGGGAAGCATTACTATTTTGGACCAGCATGGAGTAGAGTGGCCAGTGTATCTATGCGTGCCAGACATACGGATGAGGTTGCGCTTTGGTTCAGGGATTAGAGAATTCTTCAAGGCTATTGGTGTTAAGGCGTACGAATCTTTTGTGCTGGAGTTGGTTTGGGAAGACAAAACATCTCCTCCTATGCTCAAGTTCTGCTCCAAGATCGAGGCATGATGCTCAAGTTATGGAACTTTGTGTGTGTTTTTTTTTTTTTTGATGAAACTATATTGCTTGTTTTTTTTTTTGGATGAAACTAAAGCTTTTTTTTCTTCAGCCGTATAAAGTATTAAAAGTGCCATACCCTAAACTCGAGATAAATAATTTTGAGGTATAGGTTCTCTTTCAATATATAAGTCATATTGAACGTGCCTTAAGTCGGCCATTAGGTGTATATAAGCCAGCCGCGCAACGTGTAATTTATCTCGCGACGATTCGTATTTCGGCGGGAAAAAAATATATTTATTTATTCAATTTTATCTCGCGACGTTAAGTGCATATAAGTCAGCCGAAACGTGTAATTTATCTCGAGTAGATTCGTATTTCGGCAGGACAAAAAAAACATTACTTATTCAATTTTAACATGCGATGTTTCGTATTCTCGAGATGCTATACTGACATATATATGGCTCCATATACTAGGAGTAATGATTAATCTTTTGGGAACTCTAATTTCTTTTGGGAACTCTAATTTTTTTTAAAATATTACGCGTTTGGACGAGTTACCATCTTCGTCTTCTTAAATTTCGAAAGAAAATGTCTTCCTCATCTAACCCAATCTCATTGTCATTTATTAACAATCAGCTGTATTGTAATCATAAGTCAGTCATTTATTGACAATAATTCAATCTTTACGGCTGATTTATCGCATTAACAAAAACACAAATCCATACATATCCAAACAACACTTTTAAATCGGACAAGTTTTTGCATTATGCCCAGGCTGTTTACAACGAGAACATGCGTGTCGTTTCCTATGACGTTTGTTCTCAAGGGCAACTTCTAAAGCAGATTTTATCCTACTTTTCTTAGGCCTTCCTGGTTGTTGACGAACAAGCGGGGGCAAGCACGGTTGGTTAGCAACATTATTTGGAACTTGGAGCGCTGACTCTATGGGCATGATCGACTCAGCGTATGCGTTTACCAAATCACTGCTGTAGTAGTAAGGACTGCACAAGGATATACGACAAATTTTTCTGTCCTCGGCAGCTGCGATTGCATGCACGCATGGTAATTTCTCGTGTTCAAAACGCCGACATGTGCATTTTCTTGTTTCCAAATTCACAATATGCAAAGACGATCCATATGTAACTTCCGTGTGATAAGGATCAATCCTTTGTACCGTCATAAGTCTAGCGGCAATGACACGGCCCTATTTATAATACATAAAAAATTATTAAAACATTACGGCTGGGTTATGGACCAATAACGACTGACTTATGAACTGCAATGGCTGGCTTATCATAAAGGCTGGATTATGGAACAATAACGACTGACTTATGAACTGCAATAGTTGACTTACATGTAGTAGTTTCTCGACACCACGCGAAAGTGGGGTTGGCTGCGATTTCGCATCCTCTCTCCGTTCTTCAAACCATCTGGTCATCATAACCCGTATCGATTCTAATAGTCGAACAATGTGAAGACTTCTAGCATTTGACAGTGCTCTGTTCATTGATTCCGCTATGTTCGTAGTCATCAAATATTACCTTTGGCCCGGGAAATGAACACGCGCCCACAGTCGGACATCAGCTCTTTGGAGGTAGTCATGAAGTTCAGGATTAATCACTTCAATCTCCTCGAACCTTGTATTAAAGTCAGAAACCCTAAAACATTTTGCCGCTTTCTTCACTAGACGAAAGACATCTTTTCCCTTGTACTGTTGCAAAATGTTCTTATATAAATGGTAAGTGCAAATTCCACGAGAAGCCAACGGAAACACATTTCCAATTGTTTTTTCTATCGAATTATGCCTGTCCGAGATAATCGCAAGAGCCTCATCGTCAGGAATCAAAATTTTTAGTTGCATAAAAAACCAGTGCCATGAATCATCATTTTCAATGTCAACCACACCGAAGGCTATTGGGAAAATCTGAAAGTTACCATCCTGAGCTAGTGCTGTGAGAAGTGTCCCTTTGTATTTACCGTTAAGAAACGTACCGTCGACAATGACAACTTTGCGCATGAAAGGAAACCCATTTATGCTCGCACCAAACTCAAGGAACACATACATGAATCTTCCAAACTCATCAATTTGAAGACGCGTAACCGTACCCGGATTTGCCCTTCTTATCATATATAGGTAAGGAGGCAAGTCTTCAAACCCACTCTCAGGAGTTCCCATATCGATTTCCCTTGCAAATTTTAGCGTCCTATGTGATTTCCAATAATCCATCTGTCCACACGGAAAACGTAAAGTACAAGTAAGTAAATCATGTGTAATAAACAAATAAGTCAGCCTCAACTTACCAATAAATCAGCTGAAATAGAAGTCAGTCGTAACGTACAAATAAATCAGCTGTAATATACAAATAAGTCAGCCAAAACGTACTAAAAAATCAGCTAAAATAGAAGTCAGTCGCAACGTACTAATAAATCAGCTGTAATATACAAATAAGTCAGCCAAAACGTACTAAAAATCAGCTGTACTATACAAATAAGTCAGCTGCAACGTACTAGTAATTACCTTTACACCAAAATGTTTATTGATAGTTATTCCAACACACTTAGGTCGAACAGACGGACCAACGTCGCCGAGATACTCCCTGTACAACTGGCCTAAAATATCTGGTGTTGCTTGTCGAGATTGATTAGAACGCTCAGTTACGGAACATGTATGCTCCGAATCGTAAATACGAACATAAAATGTCGGTAATTCCCCTTGTGTAGAAGCACGAACTCTCCAGAGACATCCATCAACCCAACACTTAACAATGAGTGTGTCCGAATTGGATACGTCTACATCAAAATCAAATTGATCTCTCACCGTAAGAAGTTTCAGTCGTTTCTCCAAATCGGCTTTACTCTCGTATCGTTGCCCTACAGCGAGGTTTAGCGAAGATATCTCCAACCTTAGAACCTCTGGATTCCTTTCCGATCCGCTCACCGACATGTTGTGAGCTCTCTTCTTAGGCGGTAGGGTCGGTGAATCTTTGTCTTGTGTTGGAGACTCACCGTATGAACTGAAGTTATCATCTTCAGATGAAGCACCATCCGAGTCGTCGAACATATCAAATCGGCTTTCAAATTCATCATCTTCTTCATCTTGTTTGCCTACTTCGGATTCTCCGCTTACTTCGGATTCTCCGCCTACTTCGTATTCTTCACCTTCCATTTTACTTGCGCAATCCATGTCTTCATCATCGCGTTTATCTTCGTATTTTGTTTCACCACCAGGACAATTATCATTACTGAAACCACCGTAACTGAATAACCTTTTTTCGGCTCTCTCACTTCGTCATTCCGACTAATTTGGCTCTCCTTTTTCTCCGTAATCTCTACATAGAGACGTATCTGTTCGAATTTCCTTAGGCTTAGAAAACCTATCATCTGTCGAGTATTGGAGACGTAAACTGGTGGAGTATCGTGCGCCATTGTTTTCAAAGTTTTATTCGAGAACATGTAGCTCAGCTGAATCTGATGGCTCGACTCGTTCAATCCGTAATCATCGAGTACAGACTTCACAAGTTCGTCGTGTGTTGTTTCATCATTTAAATACTGAACTCTACACCCTCTACCGTCGGCGTTGAATATGTATCTGTTTTTCTTGACCCAGTTACCGAAAATAATAATTACCGGATCCATAAGATCTCGAACAAAGATCAATTAAAAAAAAATAATGTGGAAGAAGACGATTAAGTTTCTGGGTATCAGATGATAAAGAAGATAAATAGATAAAGAAGAAGAAGAAGACACAGCGTCACAACATAAAACTCTAACAATGACATGGAAAATGACATGGAAAATAGGAGCTGATGACATGAAAAATCGGATTTGATGTCATTAATTTTTTACTTATATGGTAAGTGAGCCACAAAATGAAAACGTATATCAGCCTAACTAAATCAGTCATCAAATGCATATGTAAGTCAGTTGCTACGTGAATACTAATTCAGTAATAAAAACAACAAAAACGGGTTCGAAAAGAGGTCATAAAAGGGCGTAGATCAGCTGGAAAATATTATGTCAGCTGTATCGTCCAATAAATCAGCCGTCAAATGAATGCTATTGTAGTAATTAATCTTTCGCTAATAAATCAGACGTAATATGGCCGAGTTTACTATTAATCAAGCTAAACACGGCTGATTTACATTAATTATACTTAAATCAGCCGTAACAATCTTTCATAGGTCAGCCGTCCGTTTAGTAACACAGCCAGTCGATGATCATTCCGTCATCGTGAGAAACATATCTCAACCAGCCGATGTATAAATCAGCCGTCATATATGTACGTAAGTCAGCCATTAGCTCATAAATCAGGCAGATTTTTTTAAACTCAGCCGTCACATAAATCTTAAGTCAGCCAGAAGATCTTAAATCAGCCACGTTTTGTAAGTCAGCCGTATCGTTTGGCTTATTTGTATATGTAAATCAGTCAATTGTTTTAAGTCAGCCACATCGTATATATAACTCAGCCGTCAATACCGCCGTAATGCTTTACGGCTGAATTCATTAATACACATCAGCGATTTCCTATGTGGCGCTGGATTTTATCTGACGTGGCACTCAAAAGTAATGACATTCTTGTAATTAGGTTTTTTGTCATAACGTAATTACAAGGGCACGCTGGGCATTTAAAATAAATCAGTAATAAAAAAAAAGTTTTGTATACTTCTAGTAATATTACCTAATTTATGTGCTGTTTAAGTTAAGTTCCCAAATCTAAAATGCAATAGCAACCTACATAATCTCCGCTAATATCTTTTTAATTAGATCTCTCTTTCCTACTCATCTCAAACAACAACAAGTATTCCTACATAAGAAAAAAAGATAGTGAAAAAATTCTTAAAGGCTCCCGACAAATAGCTTGGGACTACGACCACTCTAAGAGAGAGAAAAAAAATACGATCACTCTCAAAGAGAAGGAAGAAAGTATGAACACTCTCACAGAAAGGGAAAAAGGTACGACCACACTCAAAGAACGTGAAGAGATTGGAAAAGTTCTTTCCCCCGTGGAGGAAGATAGTGGAATTGATCTCTCTTCGAAATAGGATGAATTTGGAATTGATCTCTCCCCGAGAAGGGAGAAAATTGAGTAATATCCCTCCACTACAAAAGACTTTGGTAAGATAGCCATCCTCATAAAACCCTTGAAAATTTTCCCGGCAGAAACGCAGGGACCATATGGGCTTGGAACTAGAGGATGGGCTAGGATGATAAGGTCTTGTTGGACTAGAAAGTCCACATACCAGGTTAGGTCACGCCCATAAAAGATTATTGTCGAAGAGTAATTGAGGCTTTGAAAACCTTTTTGACAGAGGGGAGCCACGGACATGCAGCGGAGCTACGGTGAATGGTCGGAGGTGCGAGACTGATGACAGGGAGAAGGGAGTCCGAGCAGAGTCGAGTCTCATACCAGAGCTGATACCTTGGCCGGCGAGAGATAGTTCGGTTGAGCCGGAGAAGACGAGTTGAGATCTGGGCGAGGGTTGGGTCTCGCAGTCAACACAACATAAGATGAAGCCGAAGACCTGGGATGGGGCTAAATAAGTAATAAGTAACCAACGACGGTGGATCCACAAAAGCAAATGAGGAAACCTGTGCCTCGCCGCGAAGGATCCTGCGGTAGAGAAGAGTATTTCATCCCCGAGACTGGAATCACCCAAGGCAGGGAGTCAGCGAAGCTTTGATCTTCTCGAGAGTTAGTGTCCGATGAGACCGAGAGGGAACAAACCGATAGAGCAAACACCATTTCAAGGAGAAGATGTCACCGGAAACTAATAATACTAAATCCTTCTTCCCGAAAGGGATATAGATCTCTGGACACACAAGGAGATCCCGAGGAGACGACGACAGTGGAGCTCAGACTGCTAGGAAATCGGAGCAAGATGGTGAGCTTCCTAATAGGCTCTATGTGCCCTTGGCCCTAGTGAAGAAAGGGAAGAGATCAGGAAGAATGGTCATGTTTGAGAAGAAGAAGAGGGAAGTTAAACACTCTTAGTGAGAGGGAGTATTTGGTATGTCAAATACTCTGAGGGAGAGAAATTATTTATTGTGCGGTGTCGTTTAGAGAACAATGAGTTGTATTTAAGCCGGCCCATTTATTAGGGTTTGGTATCAGATAAATTTATAAAGAAATCTTCTTGTGTTTTATCGCATCAGTCACCGGCTGTTGCCAAATCTGAATTCCGATAGTCACAAGCTATCATTGGTATCAAAGCCAGAGATGGCGACAACGACCAACCTCGATTCTGAACTTGAACGAGAAGGAGTGATCTATCATGGTTTTTACCCCTTTTTTACCATGATTTAGGTTCGTTTTTATCGAGTCTTTTTGGTGTTTTCCTATTGTTTTAGAGTCTTTGTAGGTCAATGATCGATTGGAGCATAATGGGAGCTTTTGGGAGTTTTTGGAGCATCAAGGAAAGAAGAGTCGAAGTGATCAAGTCGGAGTCGAGTTTTCATGTCTATGTCGATCGACACAACCCTGTGTGTCGATCGACACACATGTCTGATGCGAGAAGATTGCAAGTTTTGAAGAAATTCTGCTTTTGCCCAAAAAGCCTAGAAGTTTATACACAAAGCCCAATCCGAATTTGACACATTATATATAGTTTTCTTTTAGGTTTTAGAGTCGAACATCTTGTTTTTAATTAAAACTTGGAGATTGAGAGATTTGGAGAGCTTTTGGGAGAGATTTCAGACTTCAAACCTTCAGATTTCAAACCCTTAGTATCTTTTACTCTATCTCCTTTATGCAATTTTATTCATTCATAATATTTACATCATATATGTCTGAGTAGTTTGCTTGTTAGGTTTTAGGAATTCTAAGGTTTGATGAGAAATTGTTAGGATTGAATTACTGTTAGGATTTATCTATTTGTTCTTCATTTAGATTGCTTTAACTCTGATTTTAGGATTGATCAACTGAAATTGGAAATCCTAGGTTGCTTTAATAGATGCGAAAGTATTATTAACAACCAAACATAATCTTAGATGAGCAAAATTATCTATTTGCACAGAAATTTGGCTTAGTAATTTTGTAAACAATTGAACTTGAACTTAATACTTGATTTTATTCACTAAGTTTGCAAAGAAATTTGGAATTTAGGGGTATAGTCATAGATAATCTCTGCAACGAAAGTTGATTGGTTTTATATTCGTGTTTGAGTTCTAGACCTATGATTAATCGAATCCTGACAGTCTATTATCCTTGTGTCGATCGACACGATCATATTTAGATTCATTCCTGCGAATTACCCATAGCCTAACTCTTTTGTCTAATTGATTACAAGAAACTTATTCATCATTCACTTGTTTACTTTTGCTTTTCAATTCACATTCATATATATATTTACTTAGCATAATTTGAATTCATTAGTCTTTTGTGTGAATTGATTCCCTGTGGATTCGACCCCTAAGTACTACTACGATCTCTTAATTTGAGAGAGTAGCTCAGGGTAAATTTGAGCATATCAAGGAGCGTTGGGGCAGACACACAGAGAAATCCTCGAACAACGGTTCGATCGATTGGAGCAGAGAGCGGACAAGAACGAGAAGGAGATGGCTTGGGTGAAGGAGGCGTTGAGCCACCTCTTAAGAGCCCAGTTAGGGGAAGCGACACCGGCGGGCTTCACGACCCCTATCGTAGGTGGCCAGATGTAGATATTCCATGCCGGTTGTTCACACCGACCACGGAGCGAGTCAGAGATGGAGAGGGTAACCGAACTCCGCCAACGACCGTGCCACCGGGAGCTCCACCAGAGAGCACGGAGACGACTCTAGCCTTCATCCAGAGCGACTGGGTTCCACGACTTCCAGACGTGGGCACTAAATCGTCCCGAAAAATAGTGGAACTTCCCCTATATGAAGGACAAAACCCGAAAGAGTGGATATTTCGGTTCGAAGGATGTTTTGCAGCCAACAAAACCCCACAGAAGGACAAGGTGGAGCAAGCCTTAGCTGTCCTTACGGGTCCGATGGTTACCTGGTTAATGTACGTCTGAGACAACGCTTAATGATTGGGCAGGGTTCAAAGAGAAGTTTAGGAAAAGGTTTGGAGCCAGCCGTGGTGGTTCAGTGGTGGATCAGTTCATTAGTGTAGTACAAACGGGAACAGTTGAGGAATACAGGGAGAAGTTTGAGGAGTTTCTAGTGGAGGTTCCTCACATTCCTATGGACGCGGTGGAGTTGGTTTTCCTTAAAGGCTTGAAGAAGTGTCTACGAAATCAGGTGCTCAGGTGTAGACCGTTGGGGTTAGATGACATAGTCGAGGCGGCTTTGGTGATAGAGAGTCAGGAGAACGACAACAACAACTATCAGTTCAGACCATTGCTGAGAACCAACCTTGCTCCTAACCCGGCTCAAAACACTCGGTTCTCTAGCTATTCTTCGCAAAGAAATATGGAAACTGGAGCTGCGAAGAAGTCTGTGGAGTTTGTGAAAGATAACAATGAGGTCAAGAAGACTAATCCTTGCCGTCACTGTAGAGACTAATACTTCCCGGGTCACCGTTGTAAATCACAACAACGGTTTAAGTCTCTGGAAGTCGATGGTGATGAGGGAGTTGAAGAAGGGTTGGAGAACTGTGAAGGAGAAGCATTGTTGAGCGATCTACAGTGCCAGGAGGAAGAGCAAGCTGTGGAGCAAATATCCTTGCAGTCCTTGGTAGGGATAACCCCGGGTAAGTCTATGCGGCTGAAGGGCAAGATGAGGTTGTGGTGTTGATAGACTCAGGGGCAACGTGCAACCCTATCTCCAGCAGATTCGCCAAGCAGAATGGCCTGAAGGTGACTGAAACTAGGAGATTCGCAGTGGCAGTGGGCAATGGTCAAGTAAATTTTGGAAAAGGGAAATGTGAGGCAGTAGTTCTGGTAGTGCAAGGGATTGAGATTGTGGATGAGTTCTTGTTGTTTGAACTTGGTAGCATGGATGTAGTGTTAGGATATTCGTGGTTGGAGACACTTGGGGACACCAGGATCAACTGGAAACTACACACCTTGAGTTTTCAGATACAGACGGATTGGGTCACTCTGGTAGGAGATCCATCATTGCTAAAGTCACAAGCGTCCCTAAAATCATTGGAGTCAAACTTAAGAGGGGCAGAAGTGGTGTGCTTGCTGGAGTTAACAACCCTATTTGAAGACGAGTCACCGTAGTAGGCAGAGCCTCAAAATGAAAGGTTAGAGGAGTTATTGCGGGAGTATAGTGACGTATTCAGAATGCCACCTGGGTTACCTCCAGTCAGGAATAGGGAGCACTCCATCACCTTACAAGAGAAGATGCCTCCCATCAACATCAGGCCTTTCAGATATTCTTTCACACAAAAGAATGAAATAGAGAAGTTAGTCAGAGAGATGCTTGCAGCGAGGATCAGTAGACCAAGTGTCAGCCCTTACTCCAGCTCGGTTCTGTTGGTGAAAAAGAAGGATGGGGGTTGGAAGTTTTGTGTGGATTACAGGGCCCTTAACAAGGCCACCATTCCAGACTGATACCCTATCCCAGTAATAGAAGAGCTGGTGGATGAGCTACATGGGGCGTCCATATTCTCTAAGTTGGACTTGAAGTCGAGATATCATCAAATCCGGGTGAAGAAGGAGGATGTAGAGAAAACCGCTTTCAAGACCCATGAAGGCCATTATGAGTTTTTAGTAATGCCTTTTGGCCTCATTAATGCTCCAGCAACCTTCTAAAGCATGATGAATGAAGTGTTTAGGCCCTACCTGAGGAGGTTTGTCTTGGTATTTTTTGATGACATATTAGTTTACAGCTCCAACCGCACCGAGCACATTCAACATCGGAGAGAAGTCCTAAGGGTTCTAAGACAACATCAGTTCTTTGCAAATGAGAAGAAGTGTGTTTTTGGACAGGTAGAAGTGGCCTATTTAGGCCATGTGGTCTCGGGAGAAGAAGTATCTGCAGACGGTGAGAAGGTGAAAGCCATGTTAAAGTGGCCGGAACCAAAGAATGTGACTGAACTCAGAGGGTTTTTGGGGTTAACAGGATACTACAGGCGGTTTGTTAAAGGATATGAGAAAGTGGCCAGGCCTTTAACTGAGTTATTGAAGAAGAATGGGTTTGAGTGGAGTGAAGGAGCAAAAGGAGCCCTTACACGACTTAAGAGGGCAGTCACTAGTATGCCAGTTTTGGTACTGCCAGACTTCAACAAACCTTTTGTCATTGAAATAGATGAATCTGAGGCTGGAATGGGAGCAGTGTTGTCTCAGGAAGGAAGACCAATAGCTTACATAAGCCAAGGGTTTTCAAACAAGGGCAGGAGTAAGTCGGTCTATGAGAAGGAGTTGATAGCAATAGTGTTTGCGGTGTCAAAATGGAAACACTATTTGAAAGGGAGGAAGTTCATCATCAAAATAGATCAAAAGAGCCTCAAATACCTATTGGACCAGAAGACAGTAACGAGTGATCAATTGAGATGGGCTGCAAAGCTGTTGGGCTTAGATATACCATAGAGTATAAACCTGGGGTAGAGAACAAGGTGGCTGATGCACTGTCCAGATGACCAGTGGAAAGTGTCAGGGCGTTGCTTGTTACAGCCCCTAGCTCCTTGGATGTGGAGGAGCTCTCCAAACAGTTACAATCTGACGCAGAGTGTTCAGCCTTGATGGGTCAGTTGCAGAAAGGAAGTTTCAACAAGGCCGGGTATACTTTGAGAGGGGGACTTATCTACAAAGATGATATGTTGGTGATACCTTCAAAGTGTCAGCTTACTGTCAAGCTACTGCATCAGTTCCATGCCAGGCGCATTGGGGGACATGAGGGTATGCTGAAAACTTACAAGAGAATGGCCCGAGAAGTGTATTGGAAGGATATGAGAAAGGATGTGGAGGAGTTCATCATGAAGTGCCAGGTTTGTCAGACTAATAAATACTCCACTCTATCACCTGCTGGATTACCTTCTCCCTTACCCATCCCTAAGAAGATCTGGACAGATGTTAGTCTTGACTTCATAGAGAAGCTGCTAAGGTACAAAGATTTCGAGGTGCTGAAACTGCATGGATTCCCAGAAACTATGGTGTCTAATAGGGACCAGGTATTTGTGAGCAATTTCTGGACTGAGTTGTTTGCTACCCAGGGGACTGCCTTGCACAAGAGTACAACCTATCACCCACAAACAGACGGACAGACTGAGGTCCTGAACCGCTGTTTGGAAGCGTATCTCCGTTGTTTTGTAATGGGGAAGCCATCTTCTTAGTCCGAACTCCTCCCTTGGGCTGAATACTGGTACAACACTTCCTATCATTCTACGATCAAAATGTCTCCTTTTCAAGCGGTTTATGGTAGGGAAGTTCCTAGACTGCTGATGCGAGTCGAGTTTTACCTCTCAACTAACTACCTGCAAGTGCACAACAATCACGGTTAGTATAGATAAAGGGATCGTATCTACAAGGATTTCTTAACCACACTTCAAATTGTAATGAATAAAACTAAGCTAGAACAAGATATTTTTGTCGTTTTTGTGATTGAAAATAAAGTAAGCAAGCAACGAATGTGAATTGTAATGAAAATCAATAAAAGAAAAGCATTAGGACTTAGGTATTTCGCAGAGAATCATGCAACAATAAAGATTGATTGATTTTAGGGATGGGATCTTAACTTAAACAGCACATAAATTAGGTAATATTACTAGAAGTATACAAAACTTTTTTTTATTACTGATTTATTTTAAATGTCCAACGTGCCCTTGTAATTACGTTATGACAAAAAACCTAATTACAAGAATTCCATTACTTTTGAGTGCCACGTCAGATAAAATCCGTCGCCACATAGGAAATCGCTGACGTGTATTAATGAACTCAGCCGTAAAACATTACGGCGGTATTGACGGCTGAGTTATATATACGATGTGACTGACTTAAAAAAATTGACTGATTTACATATACAAATAAGCCAAACGATACGGCTGACTTACAAAACGTGGCTGATTTAAGATCTTCTGGCTGACTTAAGATTTATGTGATGGCTGAGTTTAAAAAAATCTGCCTGATTTATGAGCTAATGGCTGACTTATGTACATATATGACGGCTGATTTGTACATCGGCTGGTTGAGATATGTTTCTCACGATGACGGAATGATCATCGACTGGCTGTGTTACTAAACGGACGGCTGACCTATGAAAGATTGTTACGGCTGATTTAAGTATAATTAGTGTAAATCAGCCGTGTTTAGCTTGATTAATAGTAAACTCGGCCATATTACGTCTGATTTATTAGCGAAAGATTAATTACTACAATAGCATTCATTTGACGGCTGATTTATTGGACGATACAGCTGACATAATATTTTTTAGCTGATCTACGCCCTTTTATGGCCTCTTTTCGAACCCGATTTTTGTTGTTTTTATTACTGAAATAGTATTCACGTAGCAACTGGCTTACATATGCATTTGATGACTGATTTAGTTAGGCTGATTTACGTTTTCATTTTGTGGCTCACTTGCCATATAAGCAAAAAATTAATGTCATCAAATCCGATTTTCCATGTCATCAGCTCCTATTTTCCATGTCATTTTCCATGTCATTGTTAGAGTTTTATGTTGTGACGATGTGTCTTCTTCTTCTTCTTCATCTATTTATCGTCTTTATCATCTGATACCCAGAAACTTAATCGTCTTCTTCCACATTATTTTTTTTTCATTGATCTTTGTTCGAGATCTTATGGATCCGGTAATTATTGTTTCCGGTAACTGGGTTAAAAAAAACAGATACGTATTCAACGCCGACGGTAGAGGGTGTAGAGTTCTGTATTTAAATGAAGAAACGACACACGACGAACTTGTGAAGTCTGTACTCGATGATTACGGATTGAACGAGTCGAGCCATCAGATTCAGCTGAGCTACATGTTCTCGAATAAAACTTTGAAAACAATGGCGCACGATACTCCACCAGTTTACGTCTCCAATACTCGACAGATGATAGGTTTTCTAAGCCTAAGGAAATTCGAACAGATACGTCTCTGTGTAGAGATTACGGAGAAAAAGGAGAGCCAAATTAGTCGGAATGACGAAGTGAGAGAGCAGAAGAAAAGGTTATTCAGTTACGATGGTTTCAGTAATGATAATTGTCCTGGTGGTGAAACAAAATACGAAGATAAACGCGACGATGAAGACATGGATTGCGCAAGTAAAATGGAAGGTGAAGAATACGAAGTAGGCGAAGAATCCGAAGTAGGCGAACAAGACGAAGAAGATGATGAATTTGAAAGCCGATTTGATATGTTCGACGACTCCGATGGTGCTTCATCTGAAGATGATAACTTCAGTTCATACGGTGAGTCTCCAACACAAGACGAAGATTCACCGACCCTACCGCCTAAGAAGAGAGCTCACAACATGTCGGTGAGCGGATCGGAAAGGAATCCAGAGGTTCTAAGGTTGGAGATGTCTTCGCTAAACCTCGCGGTAGGGCGACGATACGAGAGTAAAGCCGATTTGGAGAAACGACTGAAACTTCTTACGGTGAGAGATCAATTTGATTTTGATGTAGACGTATCCAATTCGGACACACTCATTGTTAAGTGTTGGGTTGATGGATGTCTCTGGAGAGTTCGTGCTTCTACACAAGGAGAATTACCGGCATTTTATGTTCGTATTTACGATTCGGAGCATACATGTTCTGTAACTGAGCGTTCTAATCGATCTCGACAAGCAACACCAGATATTTTAGGCCAGTTGTACAGGGAGTATCTCGGCGACGTTGGTCCGTCTGTTCGACCTAAGAGTGTTGGAATAACTATCAATAAGCATTTTGGTGTAAAGGTAATTTCTATTACGTTGCAGCTGACTTATTTGTATAGTACAGCTGATTTATTAGTACGTTGCGACTGACTTCTATTTTAGCTGATTTTTTAGTATGTTTTGGCTGACTTATTTGTATATTACAGCTGATTTATTTGTACGTTGCGGCTGACTTATTTGTTTATTACACCTGATTTACGTACTTGTACTTTACGTTTTCCGTGTGGACAGATGGATTATTGGAAATCACATAGGACGCTAAAATTTGCAAGGGAAATCGATATGGGAACTCCTGAGAGTGGGTTTGAAGACTTGCCTCCTTACCTATATATGATAAGAAGGGCAAATCCGGGTACGGTTACACGTCTTCAAATTGATGAATTTGGAAGATTCATGTATGTGTTCCTTGCGTTTGGTGCGAGCATAAATGGGTTTCCTTTCATGCGCAAAGTTGTCATTGTCGACGGTACGTTTCTTAACGGTAAATACAAAGGGACACTTCTCACAGCACTAGCTCAGGATGGTAACTTTCAGATTTTCCCAATAGCCTTCGGTGTGGTTGACACTGAAAATGATGATTCATGGCACTGGTTTTTTACGCAACTAAAAATTTTGATTCCTGACGATGAGGCTCTTGTGATTATCTCGGACAGGCATAATTCGATAGGAAAAGCAATTGGAAATGTGTTTCCGTTGGCTTCTCGTGGAATTTGCACTTACCATTTATATAAGAACATTTTGCAACAGTACAAGGAAAAAGATGTCTTTCATCTGGTGAAGAAAGCGGCAAAATGTTTTAGGGTTTCTGACTTTAATACAAGGTTCGAGGAAATTGAAGCGATTAATCCTGAACTTCATGACTACCTCCAAAGAGCTGATGTCCGACTGTGGGCGCGTGTTCATTTCCCGGGCCAAAGGTACAATTTGATGACTACGAACATAGCAGAATCAATGAACAGAGCACTGTCAAATGCTAGAATTCTTCACATTGTTCGACTATTAGAATCGATACGGGTTATGATGACCAGATGGTTTGAAGAACGGAGAGAGGATGCGAAATCGCAGCCAACCACGCTTTCGCGTGGTGTCGAGAAACTACTACATGTAAGTCAGCCATTGCAGTTCATAAGTCAGTCGTTATTGTTCCATAATCCAGCCTTTATGATAAGTCAGCCATTGTAGTTCATAAGTCAGTCGTTATTGGTCCATAACCCAGCCGTAATGTTTTAATAATTTTTTATGTATTATAAATAGGGTCGTGTCATTGCCGCCAGACTTATGACGGTACAAAGGATTGATCCTTATCACACGGAAGTTACATATGGATCGTCTTTGCATATTGTGAATTTGGAAACAAGAAAATGAACATGTCGGCGTTTTGAACACGAGAAATTACCATGCGTGCATGCAATCGCAGCTGCCGAGGACAGGAAAAATTTGTCGTATATCCTTGTGCAGTCCTTACTACTACAGCAGTTATTTGGTAAACGCATACGCTGAGTCGATCATGCCCATAGATTCAGCGCTCCAAGTTCCAATTAACGTTGCTAACCAACCGTGCTTGCCCCCGCTTGTTCGTCAACAACCAGGAAGGCCTAAGAAAAGTAGGATGAAATCTGCTTTAGAAGTTGCCCTTGAGAACAAACGTCATAGGAAACGACACGCATGTTCTCGTTGTAAACAGCCTGGGCATAATGCAAAAACTTGTCCGATTTAAAAGTGTTGTTTGGATATGTATGGATTTGTGTTTTTGTTAATGCGATAAATCAGCCGTAAAGATTGAATTATTGTCAATAAATGACTGACTTATGATTACAATACAGCTAATTGTCAATAAACGACAATGAGATTGGGTTAGATAAGGAAGACATTTTCTTTCGAAATTTAAGAAGACGAAGATGGTAACTCGTCCAAACGCGTAATATTTAAAAAAAAAATTAGAGTTCCCAAAAGAAATTAGAGTTCCCAAAAGATTAATCATTACTCCTAGTATATGGAGCCATATATATGTCAGTATAGCATCTCGAGAATACGAAACATCGCATGTTAAAATCGAATAAGTAATTTTTTTTTTCCCGCTGAAATACGAATCTACGCGAGATAAATTACACGTTTCGGCTGACTTATATGCACTTAACGTCGCGAGATAAAATTGAATAAATAAATATATTTTTTTTCCCGCCGAAATACGAATCGTCGCGAGATAAACCGGCTGACTTATATGCACCTAATGGCCGACTTAAGGCACGTTCAATATGACTTATATATTGAAAGAGAACCTATACTTCAAAATTATTTATCTCGAGTTTAGGGTATGGCACTTTTAATACTTTATACGGCTGAAGAAAAAAAAGCTTTAGTTTCATCCAAAAGAAAAAAAACAAGCAATATAGTTTCACCCAAAAAAAAAAACACACAAAGTTCCATAACTTGAGCATCATGTCTCGATCTTGGAGCAGAACTTGAGCATAGGAGGAGATGCTTTGTCTTCCCAAACCAACTTCAGCACAAAAGATTCGTACGCCTTAACACCAATAGCCTTGAAGAATTCTCTAATTCCTGAACCAAAGCGCAACCTCATCCGTATGTCTGGCACGCATAGATACACTGGCCACTCTACTCCATGCTGGTCCAAAAGAGTAATCTCCTTCCCTCCTGCTTTTTCCATCTGGTGAGCCCTAGTAGAGCTCAGTGGAATATGCTGCATAAGAAAGAGACAATAAGCTCTTGACAAAGCATCAATAACGACAAAAATTGAATAACAAAATTCCTTCAAGAGAGTTTACTTAAACTTACAAGTCTAGAATCTTTGAGACTAGCTGGTGTGACAGTTATTGTCACAAATCGGTTGTCACTTTGACTACTCTCACCGGTTTCTCTCTTCTTCTCTTTGTCCTCCTCCTCCTCCTCCTCCCCCTCCACATCATCATCATCATCGACGTTGTTGCTAGACTGCACATATTGAATCTCACAGCAATTAGGTCCAAGACCAGTGACGTGGAACAAAAATTCTCCTTCGTGTCTGAAAATGACGAAGTCTCCAACTCGGAAATCATGTGCAAATGCGAACTCTTTCCATCCAAAGGTTAGTCTCCGACCTTCCATCTTCACCTTCCATGTTTTTTCAGACGCGTCCGACTTCAGCTCCATCATATTTTTTTCGTTTCTTCCTTCTATGTATTTCGAGAAGAACTTTTCCGGAATGCTCTGCAACCAAGACATTGAGATATATATATATATATATATAGAGAGAGAGAGAGAGAGAGAGATGGAGGGAAGAAGGGAGATTACATACGAGGTGGGAGTAGAAGCCGGGAATAAGAGGTTGAAAAAAATGTGAGTTTGTAGGAGATTTACATACTTGATCCGCCATTATGGAAGTTGGAAAAGGAGTCTCAAAGATAAGAAAACCCTAAGTTTATGAGTGCTGTTCGTAATCCTCCTCTTATTTACATGGTTCATACAGAAAGATTACACTAATAAATGTTAGTTGTGTTCAAAAACATTGAAAACTAACGACAAGGCATTTAATTTTTTAGTGGAATATTTAAAAAAGATTAGAGTTCTCAAAAGATTAATCATTACTCCTAGTATAGGGAGCCATATAACTGTCAATATAGCGTCTCGAGAATACTAAACGCGTGCGTAATACGATTACGTACTAACTACGCGGCAAACTTATTTTAAATACACGGCTAAACTTATAGAAACTAAACGTCTGACTTATATTTTAAAAACGGCTGAATTATCTCATGCGTGTCAAAAGTTAGGCTGAGTTATGTTAAAGGTTAGGCTGAGTTAAAAACGAAGTTTAGGCTGAGTTATGTTACAGGTTAGCCTTAGTCATAAACGAAGTTTAGACTGACTTATTACATAAACATAAGTGGCTGAATTATATTTAAAATACGGCTGACTTATATATACAACACGGCTACTTATATTTACTACACGGCTGAATTATATTTAACATGAAGTCATAAACAAAGAAACAAAGGAGGAAACAATAGTTTATATTACAACATCCAAAGCCAATCCGGCCAATATATAATCGGCTTAAAATCACGGTAAAAAAGACCTAACTCTTTGATCCAAAAGCATCGGTCACACAAGTTGTTATCCTTACTGTCTTCAATGAACCAAAGATCCCAATCTCGGTCCATCAATGGAGTACATGTGCAATTATAGAACAAGGTTTTTTCCGTTGACATGAACTCATACTTCTTCGTTAGAAACGCATCAGTGTGATACGTTCCCCAACTCCAGTCTAGAGATCTAACAATCTTGCCTATCCTCTGAACAGATTCCCTTGTGAAAAGAGATAAATACTCCTTAGTATTCCAAAATACCTTGCGCGTCATTGCATATGTGTACAAAGCACGCTCGAATCCTGCATCTGCTGCTCTCTTAATCAAAGCAATTCCTTCATCTTGGAGGTCGAACGTGAAGAACTTCTGTACACCCTCTAAGAACAGTGTACTCGGGTTTCCATTAGCGTAGCAAACTTGCATCACGAAGCTAGATATATGTGTGTACGAAGGGAAGGTAAACACATCTATAGATGCGGACACTCTGGGCCGGTCTGTTAGTTCCTTCATATACCTGCGTGTTGCTCTCAATCTATATAGATCTGCAACAGAGTTAGCGGCCACACGTTCGACCACTAAGGCTTGGATTTCTTCAGGTAGGGCTGTAAGAGGGAATACTTCCATTACAAAGTGGATTTCTCTAGAGATATAAAGTTTATGAAAATCTAAACAGATGGTAAAGACTGACTTATGTGTTAGTCAGCCTTTAATCTAAACAACTGGTCGGTAACTGAGTAGATAAACAAGTAGGGTTTATGGCTGGTTGCTGAGTGTTTAAATGGTATTTATATATTAAAACACTTCCATCATAGCATCTTGCAATTCAGATTTAGCTTTCATCTGTTCCTTGACCAACAGGAGCAACGACTTGTAATGCTCCTCGGTTTCCCTTCTGGCCTTTTTAACATTGTTTGCTCCATCGTCATCCTCCATTGGACGCTTCATCATCTTCTTCGATTCTGCCATTGAGATTGCAAAAGGAGAAAACAAGTTCAAAGTTAATAAAAACGAATGTTCGGTTACTGAGTGTAAACTTGGTATTTATAGAAAATACGGAAAACTGTTGGGTTACTGAAACTGTTCGGTTACTGAATAGTTATGACTGAGTTATTAGTGACGTAAACGTGTTAAGGCTGACTGAGTTATTCTCATCAAATAAAAAAGTATATAATAATAAAAAGTTGGAGAGAGAAGGGAATTGAAGTTTCTCATTTGAGAAACAGTTTTAGCCATACCCTCCACGAACATATGTTCATTTTCTATTGGATCCACGTTTTTCTATTAATTTAAAATGTAAACAAATAATGAAAATGAATATAATACTATTTTTTAGAGATTCATCAAGTCTCTATTCGTTGTACATGCTCTAACTCCTAGTTCCCAAGAGATATCATTACACCTATAATATAGGAAGCGCCATATAGCTCGTCAGATTAGCATCTCGAGAGTATTAATTTTGGTTATGATTACGTATTCAGACGCCACAATAAATCATATATTATATATTATTTAAATTTAAAAATGTGTAATTTAAGGTTAACTTCACGGCTGATGTATCAAATGTTAGTCTGAGTTATAGGCTGAGTTTCGACTGAGTTATATCAAAAGCGACTCTTCGGTAACTGAGTAGATAAACAATTGTTTGTATATTTTGAGTAAATGCTGACTTGACTGATCAACCAAAAAAGTAAATTTTGATGCGTTTTTGACCATCGCATAATAAATGAAGCCATAGTAATTTCGGACTTGTAAATCAATTAATTCAGCCTTCTGTCTACAAGAGAAGCGGCTGACTTAATATTGACGAATTCGTGTTTCGTGTGAGTTATGATTGCTTTGTGGAAAAGAAGCGGCTGATTTATTGGTAAAAATTTTCAAAACACAAATAACTCGTCAGTTTAAAGCATCGACACGGCTGATTTATATATACATCCAAAACTCAAAAGATGCGGCTGATTTATTCATGCAAACACACAAAAGATCCGGCTGGTTTAAAGAGATGAAACACAAATAACTAAAGTGTATCATAACTAAATTACATTCAAAAACCAAAATTATCAGGGCCAAACTCTTCAAACATATCGACCAGATTCGTCCAAACTATAGTGTTTATCCAATCTGGCTTCTCGCCACCATGCGCCCATATCCTCCTTAACGTGCGCATTTGAGTTCGAAATAACGTTCTAGCCAACAGATTAAAATGTGTCCAAATCGTCAAAGTGTGTCTCGGTTCCCATCTGTATTTCCGCTACCCAAAAAAAAAAAAAAGAAATATTATTGTTGTTGATAAAATGATCGGGAAAGAAAGATATTAGTGTTGGCTTACAGCGAGTTTAAGAAACCATCGTTCCTTAAAATAATCTGGAATGAATCTGTATGTCGGCCACTCATGAACCCATCCTTCTCGAAGAATCTCCGGGATCGCCTTCGAGAGATCGTGTAAAAATTTGAACCACGTAATGGTTGTCTTATCAATAATACCAAAACCAGGGTTTAGAACGGGGAGGTGATCCCGATCAGCAGAGTATAATATGGCATCGACACTGCTGAATAACTTGGAACTACAGTGTGGGACAACCGACATGTCGAAAATGAATATGAAACAGATAGATTACAGAGAAGAGAGAAAACAGTGTAGGATATAATGTGATAGGGGGAGGCAAGGTTTACGAGAAGGTATATATACAGATATATAGAAATATGAAACGTCGCGAGATAAAATTGAATAAATTTTGGTTAATTTTTTTTTTTCCCCGCCGAAAATACGAAACGTCGTGAGATTTTTTAGTACGTTTCGGCTGACTTATATGAACCTAATGGCTGACTTATGGCATGGTTTGGGAATGTCATAAATTTGGGTTTAGAGTTAGGCTGAGTTATATCAAATGTTTGGCTGAGTTATAGGCTGAGTTTCGGCTGAGTTATATCAAATGTTAGGCTGAGTTATATCAAATGTTAGGCTGAGTTATAGGCTGAGTTTCGGCTGAGTTATATCAAATTTTAGGCTGAGTTATAGGCTGAGTTTCGGCTGAGTTCTATCAAATGTTAGGCTGAGTTATTACGGTGACTGCTAAAACATAAGCATTTGATAAAGTTAGATAAACATAAACATAAGACTACTAAAGAATAAGCATTAGATAAACATATATCCCTATTTTTCATGAAACTTCATCCAATCAAGTTCTTCAACGCTGGCGTTATACATCTTTTCTTTGGCTTCAACGAGTTCTGCTGCAAGTTTGTCCAACTCAGCAAGGAAGTCAACCTTTTTCTTCCCGATAAATTCTTCAAGCAAATCCATTTTCGCAGAAATAAACATAACTTCCACAAAAGCATCATGCAATTCAACTTTTGTATTAATCTGTTCCTTGAGCGAGAGGATCAACGTCTTGTAATGGTCCTCGTTTTCCCTTTTGGCCTTTTTAATAGCATTTCGTCGATGGTCATCCTCCATTGGACGCTTCATCATCTTCTTCGATTCTGCCATTGATGCTGCATGTATATCGAAAATAGGATGTTAATATAGCTTCTAAACATATAAACAAATCAAGTTGCAAAAACGTGAATTACATATACTAGGAGAACAATGAAAAACTAACTTGTATTTGAGATTGCAAAAGGAGAAAACAAGTTCAAAGTTCAAAGTTAATAAAAACGAATGTTCGGTTACTGAGTGTTCACTTGGTATTTATAGAAAATACCGAAAACTGTTGGGTTACTGCGTAGTTGCCAAAATATTATAAAAAAAGAGAAAATTACTCAAATAGCATAGAAAAGTTTAATATGCTTAGCGTATCGACACTACCAAACGCGTGCGTAATGATTATGTAAATATATTCACACGCCATATTTATATAATAGAGAATAGATGATTTATTATTTATATGATTATATTAGGGTTTAGGGTTTAGGGTTTAGGGTTTAGGGTTTTGTGAGAACAATGTGTATGTTTTGCTATACCTCTAGGAATTAAGGTTTAGTGTTTAGGGTTTAAGGTTTTGTAAAAACAATGTCAATCTTTTGCTATAGATTTACGAATTAAGGTTTAGGGTTTCGTTTAGAGTTTTGTGAGAATAATGTGTATGTTTTGCTAAACCTCTACGAATTAAGATTTAGGGTTTAGGGTTTAAGGGTTTAAGGTTTTGTAAGAACAATGTGTATCTTTTGCTATACCTCTAGTAATTATGGTTTAGGGTTTAGGGTTTTGTTTAGGGTTTAGGGTTTTGTGAGAACAATGTGTATGTTTTGCTATACCTCTAGGAATTAAGGTTTAGTGTTTAGGTTTAAGGTTTTGTAAAAACAATGTCTATCATTTGCTATAGATCTACGAATTAAGGTTTAGGGTTTCGTTTAGAGTTTTGTGAGAATAATGTGTATGTTTTGCTAAACCTCTACGAATTAAGGTTTAGGGTTTAGGGTTTAAGGGTTTAGGGTTTAAGGTTTTGTAAGAACAATGTGTATCTTTTGCTATACCTCTAGTAATTATGGTTTAGGGTTTAGGGTTTCGTTTAGAGTTTTGTGAGAATAATGTGTATGTTTTGCTAAACCTCTACGAATTAAGGTTTAGGGTTTAGGTTTTAAGGGTTTAAGGTTTTGTAAGAACAATGTGTATCTTTTGCTATACCTCTAGTAATTATGGTTTAGGGTTTAGGGTTTTGTTTAGGGTTTAGGGTTTAGGGTTTTGTGAGAACAATGTGTATGTTTTGCTATACCTCGAGGAATGAAGGTTTAGTGTTTAGGGTTTAAGGTTTTGTAAAAACAATGTCTATCTTTTGCTATAGATCTACGAATTAAGGTTTAGGGTTTCGTTTAGAGTTTTGTGAGAATAATGTGTATGTTTTGCTAAACCTCTACGAATTAAGGTTTAGGGTTTAGGGTTTTAGGGTTTAGGGTTTAAGGTTTTGTAAGAACAATGTGTATCTTTTGCTATACCTCTAGTAATTATGGTTTAGGGTTTAGGGTTTAAGAACAAAGTGTATGAGATAGGGAAGTCTTCAGTTTGGAGATATAGTTGCAGACTTATCATACAAAACATAAGATATAGTAGCAGACTTCTCATACAAAACTAAAAAAGTTCAATCTTTTACAGAAAGCTTGAGATAGAAGTCGAATTGGCGTGCCGATTTGCTACGGCGAGGTATCGGCTCTGTGTTTCTTCGGATTTGGTGGTTGACTTGGACTCCGGCGAGATGATTCGCCTTCATCTCCAACTTTCGGTGTCTCCTCTTCGAACCGATCTCTGTTCCTTTGAGCGAGAAACTTCTGGTAGTACCTGCACAACGAGAAACAAACCAAAAAACAGTATTAATTTCACAGTTTGACAATATTAATTTCACCAGGTTGAAAACAACGAAAATTTGACTTGCAAAGAATTCGACATTTCATAGATGCTGAATACACATAATGACAGAATTCGACATTCAATACAATACACATGTTGACTAAGAGTTTACCTGAAAACTCTTTCGAGAATTGCTTCATACGACAAAAAGTTTTCTCTGTTTCGTGACATCTTTCGGGCATAGTTGTCGATGGCCCTGTCGATTGGTCATCTCGCAATAGAGAAACAGATTTCAGATTAGTGCTGCAAAATTTGAGATTGGTATTTGAATTGACATGTATGCAGTTAGAAGTATGTAAGTTTGTAATGGCGAGAAACAGGGTTGGTTAATGGAACTTACAAGAGATTTCCTCCCATTATCGTGTACTCAGCGATCTCCTGAGGGGCTTCAGTGGTTGTTGTTGGTTCGTACAGAAAGGGAAAGAGAAAAGGGGTCAGACACTGAGAAGTAAGTCAGAACCATGAAGATCTTGAACAGGGGAAGTCGAGGAGACTTACATGGATCTACGTCGAAGTTAATGATATATCCAACCCTCTCGAGTCTAGGGAACCGAGTTTCAGAGGTAGCAGAGGAAGAATCCGGTTGCAGATTTGGGGATCGTGACGGAGAGGCCATTATAGGTGATTGATTGAGATTTTAAGTTTTTATTTCGCAAGAGAAGAGAAAGTGAGGAGCCCCATTGGTTGCTAACCTAGGGTTTTCTGAATACGTAATTATATTGAAATTAATTAATACTCTCGAGACGCTTCCTATATTATCAGCCGAAACGTGAATTCGTCACTCTTAAGTCATAACTCAGCCGAAACATGAATTCGTCACTCTTAAGTCAGCCGCTTATTTTGCACAAAGCATTATATAACTCAGCCGAAACATGAATTCGTCACTCTTAAGTCAGCCGCTTCAGTCAGTCACTATTAAGGAGAGTAAATGCTGACTAACACATAAGTCAGCCAGCCTTTACTCAGTAACCGAAGAGTTGCTATTAATTTTTTTTTAAATCAATAAAATACAATACAATCTCTTTAGTGTTTTAGTGTTTCACAAAACCCCTATTTGAACTGCCCTAACACATTATAAGTTCCTTCATCTAAGATCTCTGATGCCATCTTCACCCTTAAACCCTGAATATTCGCATCATTTATCCCATGGAAAGTAGTGCCAAGCGCTAGACACTCGACAAACTTCAATGCATACACCCCACAGTCGCCAATTTGGACATTTTGTGGGATGTATTTGCCGCTCCTCCTTCGGAACAAAAACTGCTTCACTCTAGGTTTTCGGAGTTTGGCAGGAACTAATTCGTTAATCATAAATGGGATCATGTGCGAAAACGGCCTAAAGGAATCACGGATTTTCTTTTCACTTTCGGGTGTCACCTGTCCAATGATGGGATCGTAAACGTCGATCTTCTCATTAACAAGGTCCACGTGATATGCCACCCAATGATCTCCTCCAGTTTGTAGAACTCCGTACAAGTGATCCACATCTTCTAACCACTTCTTGTTTGTTTGCAAGTCATTAGGAGTTTTGCCGTTTACTAAATCCCCATACCCAGCTGTGAACTTAAACGTCTTTGGTTTGATCTTGAACTGTATGTAATCCATACACCATACTGCAGTAAACCAAATGTCCATAAATCCAATTCGCTTGGAGTAGAATGGGGAGGGATCTAGCATGGATTTTTTTATGAGGATTCTCATATACGCGGAAATATGCTGTACAAAGAAAAATTATACTTAACTCAGTATAACTCAGACATAAAGCATACTTAAGCCTACATAACTCAGACATATAATAAATAACTCAGACATTACGTATATTTAACTAAGCCCCATATAATCTATAACTCAGACATAAAGCATACTTAAGCCTACATAACTCAGACATATAATAAATAACTCAGACATTACGTATATTTAACTCAGCCCCATATAATCTATAACTCAGACATAAAGCATACTTAAGCCTACATAACACATACATATAATTAATAACTCAGACATTACGTATATATAACTCAGCCCCAACAGAATACTTACATCATCAGATAGCCATCCATAATCTATCCTTGGCCAATACTTTCTCTCAGACATGACAACTCTGTAGAACTCGATCTCGTCTGTACCCTTTGTAAATGGAACATCCCTAAAACAATTAAACATTAGTTAGTTTAGGCAAATATTGCTAATAGCCGTATTAACATATGCTCTAAAGGGTCATACTCGAATGGCTTTAGGTGATCCAAAAGTTTAGCCACTTTAACCGGATCAGCAGGTGCGACAGGATCATAGATTGCCGGTGAAGGTTCATAATTTTTCCTCATGCACGTCATTCCATTGTCTCCAATATAAGGAAAAACTCGTGATTGAGGATCCTTTTCTAGCCTCCCTGAAAACCCATCAGGAGATAATTTCACCCTTGACTCCCGATAAGCCTTAATTCTCTCCGACCTAATCATGTCCTCTTCCTCCTCATCAGACTCCGGCAGCACTTCATTATATTCTGCGACAACTTGGCTGGTGACATCCACAATCTCACTATCGTCGTTTAAAATCTGTTTCTTCTTTGCTGGGATAGTCACTTCCGGAGGTTTCGGATCGTCGTTGCCTTTACGATTCCTCGCTCTCCTCCTTCTTACGTGCCCCTCCTTTTTTAAAGCATCGGCCTCCTTCTTTAAAGCATCGGCCTCCTTCTTCTTTAAAGCAGCGGCCGCCTTCTTTAAATCAGCGGCCTCTTTCCTCTTTAAAGCAGCGGCCTCCTTCTTCTTTAAAGCATCGGCCTCCTTCTGCTTTTTAACCTCAGCCTCCTGCTTTTTTGCCTCAACCAATTGCTTAGCAGGAGAAACAGTAACGAAATCAACTGTTTCTTCTTCGTCATTACCAAACTCCTCAGCCAATTTCAATTTGGTCTTACGAACTGGTTCAGTACTTTTAAGTTGTATTAACATATAAACATAACTCAGCCATAATAAAAAGAATAAATCTGTCGTTATGTAACTATAACTCAGCCGTCAAATAGGTAATAAATCAGTCGTCAAATATAGGTTATAACTCAGCCGTCAAATGTAACCATAACTCAGCCGTCAAAAATAAACATAAATCAACTGTAACGTACATTATGCAGGGGCCTGTTGACTGGTTCGGGACTTTTATCTGGTTCAGGACTTTTAAACTCGTCCTTCTGCGGCTGTATTAACATATAAACACAACTCAGTCGTCGAATAATAAGGATAATAAGGATAACTCAGTCGTCAAAAATAAACATAACTCAACTGTAACGTACCTTTGGACTGTTAACGGATTTCTGCGGGAAGTTGTTCACTTTTGATTGGTTATCATCCTTTTGAGTACTGTTCCGTGCCTCGAGAGCATTCAGACGCTCTCTCATTTGCATCCGATCATTCTCAATAGATGCAACTCTTTCTTCCACAGCATCTCGGACTGTATCACCAATCATCTTCTTCAAATCTGACAACTCTCCAAATTTTGTGTTATACACGTTTAACTGCGCCTCAACACTGTCTATTCTACTACCAAAGTTGTCAAACTTGTCAAATCTTCTGACAAGGTTTTCCAGGACATTGACTACCGTCGTCAAATCCGTCTCTTTCCCCATATCCTTGTAGCTACTATGCTGCAACACAATCTCACTGTTGTTTACTTCCTGTTTTTTCGTAGCTTTCTTCTGTTTTTTGGCGAGGGGTTGATCAGAATCTAACGAAACTGCAGCCTTCATTTTTTCTTCTTCCCATCGCTCTTCACATCCCAAAATCCTCTAACAAACCTACCCGCATGTATGTCTGTTACCAGATTTACAACTTCTGGGTCATTTTCTTCACTCGCCCACTGCGGAAACAGCTCTTCTATAGCCTCCTTCATGACCATTTTCTTCACACACACCTGCATAGTAAATCAGCCATAAACTCATAAGTCAGACATCAAATGATTCATAACTCAGCCATCAAGTAACTTATAAGTCAGACATCAAATGATTCATAACTCAGCCATCAAGTAACACATAAGTCAGACAGAATAAAAAGATCCATAACTCAGCCAACTCAACCTTCTTACCTCACCATGGTCTCTGATCTCCTCAGCTATGGTTGTAGTAAGACTTTTACGTGTACGGGTTCCACCCCATCGCAAAAGAGGAATTTCGTTCTCATTGACTACTCTTCCAAACCGCTCTCCGAAGCAGGTCACAGATTCATACGCCCAAACCAGCAACACGTCCTTCATGCCGCTAATGGTGTACGACTTTCCTTCTGGATTCAACATCTTAACTGAACCAACCAGAACTTCGAATGCAGTCTGACCCCACGGATAAGTCCTCAAGGCTTCATCGTCGAATACTCTTTTTGTACTTTCAAAGGGTATTCTAGAATTATGATGCAAGCCATAAAGTCCCATGGCTTGAAGAAGCAACAGCCCTAACCATTTCCTCTTTTCAAAACTCCAGCCTCGACAGCCATCTAATGCTGCCCTCAGTTCATCTAACTTGGGTCCTACCCCAAACGGCACCTTCAACTCCTCCCAGAAAGTTTCGTATTACTCAGGTTCAAAACTTTCTGTTGGCGGTGGATCTGTGTTTAGACCCGTGAGCGCACCAAATTCGATTAAGCTAAACCTGATAGGTTGATCAACAACGAGAGACCAGATCTCCTTGTCATGTACTCGTAGCTGTCTACATAGTAGATAGTGTACAGTCTTCCCAGACCACACCAATTGGCTATCAGCTAGCTTAGCAACTACTCCAACAGGAAACTGCTTGATGTGTTCCCACACATCATGTCCTATTGCGTCTCTGACTCTAGGGAACTCTCCCAAATGGACATTGTGATTAATTTTTTTATTTTCCAGCTTAGAAGCCCCTTCATCGCATAGTCTTGGAGGGTAATCCCTTGCTTGATCTTCAGGAATTGCTTGAACTTTAGGAATTGCATGATATTCAGACATCTGAACATAAAAGACATAACATATTAATGATAAATCAGCCGCAAAAAAAATCACACTCAGCCACAACTAACAAATAAACCAGCCAAACACAAACTCAGCCACAACAAACAAATAAACGAGTTTGTGTTAGGTTTGATTTAACATAACACAAACTAAGCCACAATAGCATTGCACATGTAAATCAGTCGCAACACAACACAAATCAGCCATAGCATAACAATAAATCAGCCGCAATAAATAACTTAAACAGCCACTAGCAACGATAAACAAGCCGCCACAGAATAATAAATCAGCCACAATACCGTTAACAAACGACAAACACCTTCGATTCCTCAGATTATACTCAAAATAAATCTGAAAACTCAAAATAAAACGAAGGAAGATGAAGAATCCCCACTCCTCTGTTTATACTCACCTTCGACTAAAATCCGACTGTGAAAATGCAGAGCAGACGTTTCGACTAAACCGGCGGTGAATGTTTATCAGAAATCGACTAGAGAGAAAACAGTAGAAGTTTCTACGACAACACACGAAGTTTTTAATTTTCCGTCCTTTGAGTTTCCTTCTCTGACTTGTTAAGACGGTTAACCTAATTAGTGACATGGAACAGTGATTAGTGACGTGGATTAGTTAATTATTTTTTAATTATAAATAACCTCAATTAAAAAAAATAACCAAGGGTGTTTATTGTAATTTACTAGGCTTTAAAAACTTTTGAGTAATTTCCAAAAGATGTATGCTATTCTAGTAATATAACAACTTTTCTATGCTATTTCAGTAATTTTCTCTTTAGGGATTTAGGAATTATGAACCGTCTAGAACACAAAGCACTGATTTAAGGTCATCCCACTATCGTGACGTAACTAACCATCTACGTTTTAACACCCTAATAGACTCAACTGTCGTAGGTTATTACAAGGTGAAAACATGCATTAAAAGTTCAAGTTTGATAAAGTTCACCGCACTTCTTAACTAACTTTTCGAATTGTTAAGGCTTTTGGCTCATCAAATACTAGTTCAGGCAATATAACAAGCTTTTCGAGAGTATATCCACCTAATATCAGATCACTAAATGCACTGTAAAGCAATCATGCATTGAGTATAAGTAAAGATGAAGACTCTAATGTATTCCCTAAACAATCATCAATCAATTATCGAATTATGAAACTCATTGAAAACCTAAAACCTAACAAATAAAACTACTCATACATGATGCACGAAAAACCAGAGATAGGTGATGAATGCATGATAAATAAACTTGAATTAAAGAGTAAGGGTAAGAGGATTCTTCTCTATATCGAGATACAAAGCGAGATCATCCACCGGATTGCTCTAGAATCCAAATCTAAAGAAGAATACCAAGATAACTCGTGGTGGCTGCTACTGTATGATAAACTACTCTATTTTTTCTGTATTCTCCCTAACAAAAGGCTAAAAACAAGTATATATAGGCTTAGGGTCTTCTAGGGCTTCATTTAGGTCAAATCCGTCTTTTTACGTCAAAACTGCTTCAACGTCGGTTGGGATTTCGGTCATGGATCACGACTGGTATTGGGCCAAAAGTGCCTTGATTTGTGCTGCCATCAGCCCAGAATATCGGTCCATGAGGCGGCCCGGTATTTGGATCGATTCTGCACTTGCTTCATTTCTGAGACAGCTTGACATATCTTCACTAAATCCAGTGTAACTTCCTGCTCACAGCTCCAATTGAGATGATTGAAACTTCATTGTGAATCTGACTCAAAGATATATCTTCACACCAAGTTTCATCCAAATCCAAATTGATTTGATTCTCCGTATACTGCTGAACTTCTGGCATATACGTTCTGTCCAATTTGGTAGAATGTTGATTCTTGTGAATTCTTGGTTCTGGATGCTGTCTTTGGCTTATGAAAGTTGCTGTAGCTTGGTTTACACCTATTTTGGCTCTTTTTGCTCATTTTTCTTTGATTTTCCTGTTAAGACTCTAAAACTACACATACGAGAAAAACTAGCTTTAAAGATATAAAACCGTAGATAAATGCATAGATAAAGCTTTTACCACTCCCTATAGGCAAGTGATATACCCTATATTTTACCACTTTTACTATCTACTTTACTATGGTTTTATATATGTTAATAAAGCTTTTGGACCAAAAGAGTTAGTTTTCTTGTATATGTAGATTTTAAGGACTTAACAGTTTTTTATCATCAAAAGGATGTAAAATGGAGCAAAAGGAGTATCATATATGATGCAGCTACTCATCTAAGTCAAAGGAACCAAGCCAAGTCATTTTATCTTGAAGATAATGCACATTCTCAAACTGGACAGAACATACACACCAGAAGTTTGCTTACGAATGGAGGATCAAATCAGTTGAGAATTTAATGAAACTTGGTATGGAGATAGCCCTTTGAGTTAGCTTTCCAATAGAGTTGTAATTTCATCAATTGGAGCTTTATTTGGGAAGATACACCCAAAACACTGAGGACATGTCAAACTGCCTTCGCAGTGAAGTGAGTGCAGAATGAAGCCAAGTACCGGGCCAGCCCATGGGCCGATATCCAGACCTTTTCCGACCTTCTATAAGAGTCATGGAAGCTTCCAATACCGGTCACGCAACCCGTCCGTTATTTGGACCGATATTGCCTCAAGTTTCGACCAAAAAGACGTTTTTGCCCGAAGAAACCCTAGCCGACGTAAGCCTCCTTAAACCCCTATATATACTTGCTTTTAGCCTCTCTAGGAACTCAAGCAGCCGGCCTTAATAGCCTAAATCAATACCTAAACAATGTATTTCATTTTTCTTTTGTTCTTAATGCATATTTGATTCAAGAAGCCTTTATGGATAGATTGACTTTGCCCTATTGCAAAGAGATGAGATCTAACTCCTTACGATTAGATAGATCAATGAATTATACTGTCTATGTGCTTTACTCTTGCTACTACGTGTTGCAAAACATGTTAGAGTTATAGCTTTGATTTGATTTCTATGCACTTTCTTAATTCTATGTCTTTACATATTTAATCGCTTAGAGTTTTATTCTACAACTGATTCTTCATCTTTATTTATACTCAAAGCACGAATTGGCTTAGCTACCCAAGGAGTGATCTTAGGTTGATATACTCTGCAAAAGCTTGTTATATTTCCGGACCTAGTATTCGATGAGCTAGGCGTCTTAACAATTCGATAGATTAGTTAAGGAGTCTAGTGAACAATCAATCTTGAGCATAAAGCATGTTTTCACCTTGTAATAACCTGCGATAGTTGAGTCTATTAGGGTGAAAAACGTAGAAGGTTAGTTACTTCACGATAATGGGATGACCTTACCTTAGTGATATAAGTTCTAGAACAACTAGTATTAAAATCCTAAATCGATTGCTTGTGTTTTACATATGTTTTGTGAATTGCTTGAATTCTTATCTTAATTGATAACTATCCCTTTACTTTATTTCTTTGTTATTTGCTTCCATAAAACCCCAAAAACCAAATAATATGTTCGTTTAGCTTAATCCGAATCATATAGGTTTGTAGTGCATTCATCACTTAGTCCTCAGTGGAACGATCCCTAAGTACTACAATTGTCTTAACTGTGCACTTGCAGTTCTATAGGGTTATAAATTTAAAGACCTAATTGCATAAACCTTACATAGAAGTTTTATGTTTATCAAGTTTTTTGGCGCCGTTGCCGGGGATTTTTGTTTGATTGCCTACAAATTTTTTGATAAAGATTAAGTCTAAGTTTGTTTTTCCTTGTTGATTTTTCTAATTTTTTGTTTTTGTTTTTGGTTTTTAATCTTTGTGTGTTTAAGAGATTCGTCAATGGAGCATCACAATCCAAAGAGAATGGCGAGCCCTTACCCTCCTCGTGAAGAAGTTGGAGATTACATCCCCATGCCTCATGAATTCATCAACCGCTACTATCTCACAAAAATCGATACAATCCAACCTTGTATCGTCCTTGGAAAGCTTATGGAAGAGAAAGTCGCCCTCATCCTCATCACATCCATCTGCCACCATCACCACAGTCCCACCACCATCCCCACTCAAACCGCCGAGAAGACGCCTTGATGCATCGCATCATGGAAGCTACACAAATCTTTCGTGAGGTCGATACCAAGATGGACACTTTGATCTCAACTTTTGATGAGAAATTCGACAACCTTGCTGCTCAAATCAAAGAGAACGCCTCACGCTTAGGCCTCCTTGAAGAAATACAAAAGAAACATTCCCAAATCTTTAAGACAATGCACGAAAACTCCATGGTTTCAAGCGTAGCCTTGATAATCTTTGGGAAAATTTTGAAACGGAGACCACAATCTCTAATGGGAACTTAGAATAACTTACAACATGCCACAATATCACTGCTATCAAAGCCCATGAAGCCGAGAAAGCATTAAAAGAGACCAAAGTTACTCATCAAGAAGCATTCTCTACGATACTTATCCTTACGAAAGAACAAGCGCAACATGCTCAAGCAATTGAGGATGTTAAATTCTCTTTGGCTGGACGTTTTCATGATCTTATTGGGAAGAAAACCGCCCTCAAAGGATAAGCAATCGGTACCTCCAACCGTGTGAAGCAACTCGATGATCGTTTGACGAAAATTGAAGAAACGGTGCAAGTTTGCCTTCTTCGGAGAAAAGCGAAGTGTCGATCAATGAGCCAAATCAAATCGATGAAGATGGAGAATATGACCTAAGGAGACCTCATTTACATGCTAAAGGCAACCTCAAGCCTTTAGAAGACCTTCCACCACCCTAAAAACCCAAGGACTCGAGCTATCTGACTTAAAACAAGCGCTTTATGGGAGGCAACCCATATTTATGTTTTTGATTTTATTGCTTTGCTTATTCTAAGTTGTTGAATTTGTTTTTATTTTTCTCAATATTATCATTCATTATTTTATCTATCTATGAATTTTTCAGGCTTTTACAAAATTGTTTTTTCAAAAACAAATGTGAATTTTTAAGACGAACGATGAAGAAGAGATCGAACACGACTTTTTCTGCTCATGGAATGAATGGAGCTCTATATCATCCCGGTCGTTTTTGAAATTTGGTTTACACGAAGGAGACAGTCTTATGAAGCTATAGGAAAAAGCAGAACATGATTTGCTATTACGGTTAGAAAGTTATGACTGATTGAACAAGACAGTCAAGGAAGGTTACAAAGCCGAATCTTCAAGATTTTTCACAGTTCAAGCCACCACGAACCAGGCTAAAATCTTTATACCATTGGAAAGATCTCGTTCTCATGAATCCGTAGCATTTTTCGGATCTCAAATTCGATGTGTATAGGCGAAGAAAAAGCTCGACGAAAAATCGCATGGACCGCGACACGAGGCAATGTCGGACCAGATATCGACCGACGTCCTCGACCGGTATCTCCTCCCGATCACCCCGCAACACGAGTGACCTAATACCGGTCACGCGTACCGGTCAAAAATCGTGACCGGTACTGGAGCAAAAATGCCGCGACCCTACCGCAATCTCACCGCATCCTACCGCGAGGCAGTTCCACCGCACCCACACCGCAATCCTGCCGCACCCGCACCGCAAATCCTGCCGCATTTTCTGCTTTGACCCATGGTAAGTTTTGGTCCCGATTTCGGACCGCGGAACTGACCGGTACTCAGACCGGTACGCGACACCTTCCCACGACACGACCACCGTCCCGCATCCTACCCGCAATACTGACTCGCGATACCGACCGGTACGCAATCCCCTTTCCACGACACAATACCGACCCACGGTACCAACCGATATTCCGTCCGGTACACGTGACTCGATACCGCCCATCACCCAATCCCTCCCATCACGCAATCCGTCCCGCGACCCGATCCATCTCGCGTTGTCCTACCTCGTGCCGTGACACACGACCCAAACCGCGACACAAGCGGCCCGATATCGGTTAGCCCCGCCGACCGGTCAAATAATTTTTAAGAACCAATTTCTTTTTGCATAAATATGAATTATTTTTCCATAAAATTATCTATTCTTAATTTAATTACTAAGAGTATTATTTGATTCATGTATTTTTGCATTAGAAATTAAAATATTAGTTCGATTTAAATGGTTTTAACGTGATTTTCACATCTTGACATATTCATTGATTTCACTTAGATTGATAGTTTTTAACAAAATGGATTCATTATTTTGATTTCTTTTTGTTTAATATCTATTTTTCCTACTCTTGGACTTAGACTTCAATACATGCGCATTGCGGACTTAGCTCCAAGAAGTATTTAACAAGTGATTTCAAGTGTTTTTGCAAGGATATGTCGCTCTTTACCAGGACTTGTAACAAGACTTTTTGTTGTGATGCGCACACTTCCAATCGTCTTACGCATTATCCACCATTCGAATGAGATGTGACAGAAAAGAGAAGACATTGGAGATACGAAGCATGGTGTCGATTAATACAGGATACCAAATGCTCACAAACAACGAAGATCTCAGATTGATCACGACAACCTAAGATTTTTGCCAAAAATATCTAAGCTCACCGGTACTATCATTCTATTCTCTGTCTTTTTAATTCTTCTTTCAAATAATTTTCATCACTACTCCCTTAATTTGATTTAATTTTACACCGGGGACGGTGTAAGTTAAGTCTGGGGAGATTGTTGTTACTAACACGTTTGTTAGTGTTTGGTTTTTATGTTTTTAAAAGGATTTTTCAAAATTTATTTTCAAAAAAAATAAAAAAAAAACGTTTTCATAAAAATAATAAGATATGAATTATGACACTTTCCTAGGATTGATGTTTTGATTTCGAAGACTATGTAACCATTGTTGCAGGGTTTGATCATGACAATCGATTCAGAAACCTCATGATGGAGCTTCCATCAAGAAAATTTCTACTTGCAACTGTTTTGATGAATATGATTTTGACTCTCTATTTGGAATACTAATATGATTTTTGATCCCTTCATATTAAGAATGTTAGATCAAAGAAACGAATCACACATTTATGATATCTTATCCTCTTTTACCACTCTTTGTTATCATGAATGGCCAGCTCATCTTTAGTTGGTACCATACCTTAAAACCATTTACCTTCTTTCAGACCTCATGCATTCTCTTTTAGTTTCATACTTGCAGATATGTGCAAAAACGTCGGAGAGAAAAGGATCGACACAATTTTCCAATCACTAGAGATGCGACGATTTGGTAAAGAATGGTGGAGTGCAAAGATCAAATTACAAAGAGCTTGGCTGTTCCTTGGATGCTTAAAAACATGGTAACAATTTGTGCCTATACTTGACTTATATCAAAAAGATACCGTTTTCCCCCTTTCAAAAGAAAAAAAAAACTTAAGGGAATGGAAAACGGTTGTCTAAGAGTCTTATGGCCCAAGAATACCCAAGGAATGTCATGATACAAAAGAAGAAACGAGTAGAAGAGATTTCAAGTGATTCCCGGAGAAAAATCTAAGTTTGGGGGAGAAAGACGTGAAGAAGTGGTTGGGAAATTGTGGACATCAACAGGTCCATTCTCTCTTGCGATTTTGCATAATATCTTGTACTCGGAGTCTATGGTAACCCTAAACACTTTTAACCTCACCACTAAAATCAGCCTTTCCCAATACCTAGCCTGTCTTCCTTGAATGATATTCTTGATGGGAAGTTTTCATTAAGTCTAAGAGAGTAGAAAGAGTCAATTGATTTGAAGTTGAGATTTTTGCAGGGACAGAGATTTAGAGTACGGACATGTTGCGAATTCGTGATGGAAGAAGATGAAAACATCTATGAGCTAATCTTGTTTCATGTGGATTACAGGTTTAGAATTTGATGCAACGATCCAAAGGATATGTGAGTTCCTCCGAATTTCAAACCTCTTCTCAATTCTTGACGATTGTTTACTTGAGAACAAGCAAAAAATAAGTCTGGGAGAGTTGATATACCCTATATTTTACCACTTTTACTATCTACTTTACTATGGTTTTTATATATGTTAATAAAGCTTTTGGACCAAAAGAGCTAGTTTTCTCGTATATGTAGATTTTAAGGACTTAACAGCTTTTATCATCAAAAAGATGTAAAATGGAGCAAAAGGAGTATCATATATGATGCAGCTACTCATCTAAGTCAAAGGAACCAAGCCAAGTCATTTTATCTTGAAGATAATGCACATTCTCAAACTGGACAGAACGTATACACCAGAAGTTCGCTTACGAATGGAGGATTAAATCAGTTGAGAATTTAATGAAACTTGGTATGGAGATAGCCCTTTGAGTTAGCTTTCCAATAGAGTTGTAATTTCATCAATTGGAGCTTTATTTGGGAAGATACACCCGAAACACTGAGGACATGTCAAACTGCCTTTGAAGTGAAGTGAGTGCAAAATGAAGCCAAGCACTGGGCCAGCCCATGGACCAATATCCAGACCTTTTCCGACCTTCTAGAAGAGTCATGGAAGCTTCCAATACCGGTCACGCAACCCGTCTGTTATTTGGACCGATATTGCCTCAGTTTCGACCAAAAAGACGTTTTTGCCCGAAGAAACCCTAGCCGACTTAAGCCTCCTTAAACCTCTATATATACTTTATTTTAGCCTCTCTAGGAACTCAAGCAGCCGGCCTTAATAGCCTAAATCAATACCTAAACAATGTATTTCGTTTTTCTTTTGTTCTTAATGCATATTTGATTCAAGAAGCCTTTATGGATAGATTGACTTTGCCTTATTGCAAAGAGATGAGATCTAACTCCTTATGATTAGATAGATCAACGAATTATACTGTCTATGTGCTTTACTCTTGCTACTACGTGTTGCAAAACATGTTAGAGTTATAGCTTTGATTTGATTTCTATGCACTTTCTTAATTCTATGTCTTTACATATTTAATCGTTTAGAGTTTTATTCTACAACTGATTCTTCATCTTTATTTATACTCAAAGCACGAATTGGCTTAGCTACCCAAGGAGTGATCTTAGGTTGATATACTCTGCAAAAGCTTGTTATATTTCCGGACCTAGTATTCGATGAGCTAGGCGTCTTAACAATTCGATAGGTTAGTTAAGGAGTCTAGTGAACAATCAATCTTGAGCATAAAGCATGTTTTCACCTTGTAATAACCTGCGATAGTTGAGTCTATTAGGGTGAAAAACGTAGAAGGTTAGTTACTTCACGATAGTGGGATGACCTTACCTTAGTGATATAAGTTCTAGAACAACTAGTATTAAAATCCTAAATCAATTGCTTGTGTTTTACATATGTTTTGTGAATTGCTTGAATTCTTATCTTAATTGATATCTATCCCTTTACTTTATTGCTTTGTTATTTGCTTCCATAAAACCCCAAAAACCAAATAATATGTTCGTTTAGCTTAATCCGAATCATATAGGTTTGTAGTGTATTCATCACTTAGTCCTCAGTGGAACGATCCCTAAGTACTACAATTGTCTTAACTGTGCACTTGCAGTTCTATAGGGTTATAAATTTAAAGACCTAATTGCATAAACCTTACATAAAAATTTTATGCACATCAGCAAGCGTCTGTGGCAAGGAGGAAAAACGAGAAGCTTGGACCAAGGTATTTCGGACCCTATGAGATCATTAAGGTGGGAAAAGTAGCATATAAGCTTCACCTACGTGAACACAGCTGCATTCACCCAGTCTTCCACGTCTCTCTACTTAAGAAGGCAAGTCCCAATGATCAGCACGTTCAAGAGATCCCAAAGGTGCTTTCCAGCGAGTTGGAGTGGGTCACTGAGCCGAGTGTATCCTTAACATCCGCAGAGCTACTCATGGACAAGGAGCTGAAGTGTTGGTACGTTGGAAGGGGTTGCCCGAGTTTGAAGACATGTGGGAGCCTCTTAACCGTCTGTCCGCCCAGTACCCTTCTTTTCACCTCGAGGACAAGGTCAGTCGTTTACCGCGGGGTAATGATAGGTTCTATGTGCCCTTGGCCCTATTGAAGAAACGGAAGAGATCAGGAAGAATGGTCTGCAAGTTTGAGAAGAAGAAGAGGGAAGTTAAACACTCTTAGTGAGAGGGAGTATTTGGTATGTCAAATACTCTGAAGGAGAGAAAGTATTTATTGTGAGGTGTCGTTTAGAGAACAGTGAGTTGTATTTAAGCCGGCCCATTTATTAGGGTTCGGTATTAGATAAATTTATAAAGAAATCTTTTTGTGTTTTATCGTATCAGTCACCGGCTGTTGCCAAGTCCGAATTTCGATAGTCACCGGCTATCACTTCCATTCTCTGCGGCAATTTGTAAACGGCGCCTCGAGACTTCGTATGGGAGAGAAGTACAAGTTCATAAGAATATATAAAAAATGAAGTAATAAAAGGTTGGATCTGAAGGAAAGAAGCATATTTTTAGTGAAAAATAAAAGCACTTGTTGCGAAAACAAAAAAAAGAGCACTTGAGAAAAAGTGATGCGATGAGGTCCACACACGTCTGATTTAGCTGTAATGTTGGTACCTCCAAAGAAACTCACCGTCCAACCACATCACTACTTAACAACTACGAAATTTCCATCTTATTTTCCTTTTCCATATGTATTATTAAATTCGATTAAAGTTTTGTCTTAAAAGGAAAAAGAAAAGTAAATTCATATATTCGACAGACACTCAAAGGTAACCCCCATTCAACCAAAAAGCCCAAAACCCAGAAAAGAAATCTCTCTCTCTCTCTCTCTCTCTCTCTCTCTCTCTCTCTGTCTTTTGCAATCATTCAAGCGAAGCGGAATCATCATCTCTCTTGTACGCTTTTTTGGGTTTTGTTACTCGAAAAACAAAGTGTTTGATCGGAAGAATCTTACTTTTTGTGGAACCAGATTCTCGCTTTCGCTTCCGTTTGCTCTCTCTCTCTCGATGAGCTGCAATTCTTACTCTGTTTCTCGAGTTTTGTGATAATTGTCAGATGAGAAGTTCTGGGTTGCTTCTTCTCAAGTTCTTCTTCATCTTCTTCTTCAATCCGATTTCCATAGGTACAGTATCTTCTTCTCCTCTCTACCTTTGGTAGTCTGTGTTTAGTGTGGAGCTAGGGTTTAGTCTTGATTGATTTCATATGTTGATTATTCTCCAATTAAGCCTGTTGGGTGCTGCTATATAATTCCATCTATTGATTGAAAAATTTCGGATCTTTCATGTTATGATTTGAATTCTCCTCGATTCTGCTGCCTTTTGTCACCAGAGTTTCAAGTTGTGGGAGCATTTGTTGGAACCTATGGGATCAATTATGGGAGGATTGCCGATAACATCCCGTCTCCGGATAAAGTAGTCTTACTTCTAAAGCAAGCTAAAATTCGGAATGTTCGTATATACGACGCAGACCACACTGTCCTCCAAGCTTTCAGTGGGACTGGTTTAGACCTTGTGGTTGGACTCCCAAATGGGTATTTGAAAGAGATGAGTTCAAATGCTGATCATGCCTTCACTTGGGTCAAAGATAATGTTCAGTCTTTCTTGCCCAAGACTCGGATCCGTGGTATCGCGATAGGCAATGAAGTTCTCGGAGGCGGTGACTCTGAGCTTTCCACCGCCTTACTGGGTGCTGCTAAAAATGTCTACAATGCGTTGAAGAAAATGAATCTGGAGGGAACGGTGCAGATCACCACGGCTCATTCACAGGCCGTGTTCTCTGACTCATACCCACCGTCGTCTTGTGTATTTAAAGAGAATGTTGTTCAGTTCATGAAGCCACTGCTGGAGTTTTTTCATCAGATTGGCTCTCCTTTCTGTTTGAACGCCTACCCTTTTTTGGCCTACACTTATAACCCGAGTGAGATCGATATCAACTATGCTCTTTTCAAGCCAACAGAAGGCATATATGACTCAAAAACCAATCTACGTTATGATAACATGCTTGATGCTCAGATTGATGCCGCCTATATGGCCCTGCAAGATGCTGGGTTCAAGAAGATGGAGGTTATAATTACTGAAACCGGGTGGGCTTCTAAAGGCGATACAGATGAACCTGCAGCAACAGCGGAGAATGCAAGAACCTATAACTATAACCTCAGAAAGAGGCTTGCAAAGAAGAAAGGGACTCCTCTTAGACCGAAAACGGTGCTGAAAGCCTATATCTTTGCTTTATTCAACGAAAACTCAAAACCAGGCAAGAGTTCAGAGAAATACTTTGGACTTTTCAAGCCTGATGGAACCATATCATACGATATTGGATTCAACAGTCTCAACTCTAATGCTGCCAAGTCACTCTTTTCATCGTCAAAGGTATGAATACTCTGATTGGTTTGGCGATGACCATATCCATTATGTATGATATTTTTCATTGAATCTAAAAAACCATACTAAAGATTTTATCCAAGCTAATGCATAGTGACCATCTTGAGTATCAATCTCTTCTGCGTTTTGTTGCAGGCAGCTGGTTTAGTCATCTCTGTCTCGGTTTTTCTCCTGATGATGTAACTGCGAAAATGGTATGAGCTTTGACGGAAGATGTTCGGCCATGCGTTCGTTGTTGCAATATAATATATAATTGCTAGGGGTGAGGCTTATGAAAATTTAGATCACATATCTATTGGAATTCTCATACATCATAGCCAAGAGATATTCGAAATATATAATATCAGAATCTCATATATAATATATCAAATTCTTATGTACACAAATCTTGTTGTTACATTAAGTTGAACAAGTTTTACGAAAGTTTGACTCCTATAGAAGTAGAATTATATTATGCAAATTACGATATATGTTACTTTATCGGTAAGATTTTGAAATGTGTCAGATAATTATTACTATAACTTTTTAACGTTTCAAAAGATGAAAATTGTTGTTAAAAATAAAAATCGAAACTTTCATTTTAAATTCTTTACTTCAAGTTATTTTAAATTTATATATATTTTTTGTTTTTGTTTTTTGTAGTTGATGATAGAAATTTTAAGGGTCGATTAGCACAGTAGCCAAAACCAAACAAAATACAAAGAATAAAGCCATCCAATTTTGGAAACCTAACAAATAACCATGTCAATTATAATATGATGAAAATAGTCTCTTTAACCCCGATAGAGAAGAGAGAAGAGTGGCTTTCCTTTTTTTTTAAAATAATTGCAAAAATGATATTTTTGCTGTCATTTTTTAAAAATATTATTATAGATTGTCCATTTGCAAAAATGCCCCTAATTAAAAAAATTTAAAGCTTAAATCTTAAATTTTTAAATCTTTAAAAAATATTTCGACTCCTAAAAACTCATAGACCTTCAAAACTAAACCCTAATACAACATAGTTAACTCAAATATAAATAATATATTGAGTAAATGATTTTGAAAAAATTATAGTTTTAAAAAGATTTTGAAAAGAATGACATATTTGAATGGTGATATTTCTCAAAAATTCTCAAATAGAATAGACGCGAATATTGTTAGTTACATATTTATTTTGCGTAATTGTTAATCGTTTTCAAAAATTTAAAACACCGTGTGTAGAGAAAAAAATATAGATTTTTATGTATTGTTATGAATCAGAATCATATTTTTTTCAAATATATAAACCAAATAGAAAAGAAAAGGATAGACAAAAGAAAAAAGAGAAAATGAGAAAATGTTTTATACCATCAAACGAAAAAGGATCCCTTCGGTCTAAAAAATAGAAGAAAACGAATTAGCAGTCAAGGAAAGCTTGAATCAGTTTTCTTTCGTATCTTCATTCTTTTTTTTTCTGCCCCATCCATATTTATTTAGTCTTATAACAAAGATTCTATCATTTTTGTATTTGCAATTCAATATGGTTATGCGCTAGCTATGAATACTTTTCAAACTTCTTAACCTACTAAAGAATTGGTTCCATGCTATAACATACTTAGAAGAGATTACTTAGAAGATACCAACATTTTGAAGAAACCAAAGGCGAGAGCAATATATAAATCTTAGAGGTAACAAATGGTAAACGAAGTGGGAAATAAAAGCAAAAACAAGAACTCTGTTAGTTTCAAAAACTTTAAAGAAAATTCGTGGAATTGGAAACAAGAAACTTGGAGACTGAAGCTAAGAAAGAACAAGTAGAAAATGAACTCAAAAGCAAAGAACATAAGCTTTCCATTGTAAACCTTTTAACTTCACAAAATCACATCTCTTTAGATTTCACCATTTCTAGTCTAAGTTCCATGGGTTGCTCTTTCTTTTTGCAGCCAAAATCAAAGATAGAGAAATCAAAAATGGAATTGGTCAAATTGGATTCTTCATGGAAACCATATGAGCAAGACGATGACATCGAGATCTTGACTAATGAAGAAAGAGAATGCTGGCGAGGAATATGGCTGAAGATGAACAGCAGCTTGATTCTTAGTAGGAGCTTACCGGATCCATTGACGCCTTTTCTTTTTCCTTAACCAATGATTAGAAGAGTGATTTACACAAATTCTAATTCATGAACCCTTTTTGTTCAAATTAATGTGCAAAACAGTCCTGCATGAACTGTATCTCCCAAAGATGGTCATCTTTGTTTGCTGTCCTCGATAAGTCACAAGGTATATTGAGGCTACTTGAAATATTCAAGTTAGGACAAGTCCATTCACAGCTTATGAATCTGATGTCTATGTTGTGCTTACCATTATCTATACAAGCTTCTTTATATTGATTGATCTAGATTGATTATATCATCCAAATGTTGGAACTTTATTTTGGTGAATTTAATGAATTTAGCTTTTCAAATCCCAAACAAAGCCAACAAGGATGTTCGGTCTAATGAACGATTTCAAGCATGGTAAGTCACTACTTCAGTACTTTGGCACACAGTAGAAGTATTGATTATGTGGTTTAGAACAAGACCAAGAGGTTGACGGGAAAACGGCCAATTTGGACCCAAACAATTTGCGTCGCGCCGTTTTAGACCTGAGGTTTTGCCTATGGCTAATTTAAACCTGAACTCCAAATAAATTCAAATTTTATACCTAAATTAATATGTTTTGTGCCGAATTGTACTTTGACCAAGACTTTGTTAGTCAATATTAACAAAATATTGACTAAAACGACACATAGATTAGCTAGCTCGGTTTAGTTGGCTCAAAATAACGTCGTTTTGTTGTTATAGTAATACGATGTCGTTTTCATTTAGAGAAAATTTGAAACTGAATGGTTAATTCGATAAATTCTTAAATGAAAACGATGTCATTTTATCGAATTAGGGATTTGAATGCAAGTTTTCTCTTAAATAAAAACGACATCATTTTACTAAAACAACGAAACGAAATCATTTTGAGCCAACGAAACCGTGCCAGTTAACCCACGTGTTGTTTTAGTCAATATTCCGATAATGTTGACTAACAGAATCTTGGTCAAGGTATAATTCGGCACAAAACATGTTAGTTCAGGTATAAATTTTGAATTTATTTGGAGATCAGGTTTAAATTAGTCATAGGCAAAAGTTCAGGTTTAAATTAGCCATAGACAAAAGTTCAGATCTAAAACGACACGACGCAAATTGTTTGAATCCAAATTGGCCGTTCTCCCAGAGGTTTACACATGCAAATATTTACTACTACAGATAAAGGCTTTCTTTATAACATGCATGTTCTTCTCCTTTTCCCAGAATGGATGATTATATATTTGTTCGAAATCAGGTAGAAACACCAACAATCAGGAGCATTACTTTAGTGCAAGTTGATCATATGTTTCTTTGAATTGTTTTAAGTTTTAAATACGACTAATATAGTGACCAAAAATCTCAAACCTCAAATACCAAAAGTAATTATAGTATATTTAAATTAAAAAAGAAAAACTATTGATATTTCAATATTAGTGGAAGAGAGAACTAAAACAAATTATTAATGGTATCAAACAAGTAAAAATGGCTTAAATATGGGAAAATTGGCGGAAAAAAAAACTTTTTGACTATATTTTTGTTAATCTACACTTTTTCTAAACTAAGATGTTTTATATTAAAATAATCCTCACAAAAAAAATTAAATATCCCAAAACATATTTTAAGGACAATAACAATAAAAAAAGAGAGAGAAATAAACACTATTATATTTTTTCTTGTGAGAGAGTTTTGACAAAATAGAAGGAAAGCTTTGTGTTCATACACGCTGCTTATTTTTTTGTTTTGATGATATCTTTTGTAATCTTTGTTTCTTTTAATTCGTTTTAGGATAAATTTCGTTTTGATGATTTTTTTTATGTTGTTCAAAGTTGATTTCAATTTGTATCTCTCTGTGTATTATTCTCTTCTAATTTTGCTTTTGTTTTGATTTGCTTTCGGTTTCACACTTTATAATTTGTCATCTACGAAGTTTAGAATCTGTCTTCTAATTTTCCTACATGTTCTACGAAATTTAGAATACGTCTTCTGTGTTTCTTATTCGTTCTACGAAATTTAGAATATGTATTCTTATTTTCCTAAATGTTCTACAAAATTTAGAATACATTTTCTGTTTTTTCTATATGTTCTTTGAAATTTAGAAGATGTCTTCTTCTTTAATTTCTATGAAATTTACATGTTCTAGAAGACGTAACCTGAATCGATACAATATTTATGTTGATGGTATACATACATGAGAAAATTAGAAAAAAAAAATTGTTTAGCTTTTTTATTATATTAAAGGTAGAATAGGATAAATATTAGTCAAATGTTTAGTATCTCAAACTTTTAGAATAAAGGTCTAGATTGACAAAAGTATGGTCAAAAAGTATTTTTTTTATAATTTTCCCCTTAAATATCGACATCAATATATTTAAATTAAACGTCATAAAATTTAAATATTTATATTTACATCATTAAAAACACAAATCAAGCAGGTATATAAAACATACATGCTCAAATATATTAAGATCAAAACCCGCGCGTAACGTGGGCTCACACTTAGTTAATACATAAAATATGTTGAATATCATGGTCAACCTTTTTTTTAGTTACCTACCTAGTTAATAATTTTTTGATGGTTATTCAACCTAATATCCCAAATTTTAATATCTTTTGTCGATTTTTTTTCTATAATGATAATGTCAAATGTAACATTATTATTATTATTATTATTATTATTATTATTGTTAATGAAGTGAATATTGAATCATATTCAAAAAAGAAAAATAATATTAAAAAAAAAATTGTTTAATTCTGAATAGTCTAAAAAAATTGGAAATATAAAAGATTGAGAATATTATATGTCCTCATGTTCTTGTTGCAAACCAAGTAACCATGGCGTCTTTGAAACTCGAATCCATCGAGAATAGTGTTGATTCGATTCTTTACTGTTTGATCGATGATCTTTGCAAGTCGAGACATCAAAATTAGAAGCTCACCATGCTGCCTTCCATTTCATTCCTTCCATATATGTTAGATGGTTGCTTGAAATACATACCGAATTCAGAAAATATTCGATGTGGGAGATTTAGGAGTTAGCAATGATTGTTAGAATGTAGGTCCAATCAGCAACGAATCTTTGCTTTAGCAATTATTGTTTTCTGATAGCATCTCTTACAATTCCTAGGCGTATCAAGACGGTGCTTAGTCATCTCTATAGCCAAGTTTCTTGCTGCTTCTTATGCGTTAGTTAATGAAACAACCCAACCCGTAAAATTTAAAAAAATTCCCTTTCGGATTATTATTATCTCAAATAATAATCCTCAACGGGTCGACACAACAATGCGGAACAATAAAACAATTAAACAACAATCTCAATCAATAAATTCTATACTTTATTGATCAACCAATTTCAATTCAAACGAATTAACTCAACAACAATCCAATAACCAATCAACAATAGTTCCAGAATTACTACACCCTAGCAATTCTAACATAACAACCACGAAATACGAGACACTAGATCATCTCCTCTTCCCGGCCATGATTCCACGATCACACTTTGTCTTTACCTGCATCACATGGAAAAAAGAGATGCGTGAGTATTATCACAAATATTTAGTGAGACGGTCATCCCGTCTACTAGGTTATACACACAGGCATAAGAATTAATACGATATCAGGATGAACAATCAACACGCAAAATATGAACAACCAGCACAAGTTCGCCTCAAACAGGCCTGCGTCGATCGACATAACCACCATGTGTCGATCGATGCAACTACCAGTGTGTTGATTGACACACAAACCCGGTGTCGATCGATGCACTTTCTCGTGTGTCAATCGACGTAGAGCAATTGCATCGATCGACGCAACATCACACAACCCATGATCGAACCTAAAATCTCATGGATCGATCCCTGCACACAAATCCACAAGAAATCAACACGAATCCAATGAAAAACAACACCTCAATCGCATCCTATCAATCCTTTACCCAGATAAACCTACGGTCATGCACTCACCTCAATTCTGGAAGAAAAAGAATGAGGAATCACGAAGAACGCGATGAACACGAAGAACACGGATCTCCAATCCACCAATCCTCACTCAAATCACGATTAACAAGCACCCAGAACAATCTCCAGAGACTCACAACGAATCCTCGCTCACAAATCTCTCTGAAATCTCTTTGGGACTTTTTTGGAAACTTTCTGAAACTTTTCTGGAGACAAAAACACGGCAACATTCCCTTTTATAGGGAACCCTTGGGTTTCACCCTAGACCGGCCTGCAAACCGACACTTAAATCGAATCGAACCGGTTCAATTTATCCTTGCGTCGATCAGCGCACGACTAAAATCCACAGAAATTGGTTCGCGTTCGTTACAATTATTGTGGTTTCTTTGGGCAATAGAACACCAACGGTTCTTTAGGCTAGTTTGGCTATTGTCTTCTCCATTATGGAGTTCTTTTTTCCTCCCATATTTTTCACTTGTGATATAGGGAGCATAGTGTCAAAGGCGAATTTGGTCGAGGACCCTAATCATGTCTCGTTCAATAATAGATTGTGATGTCTCTGGTTTTGATCATGATTTTGGTTATCCTTTTTTGATTACTACTTTGCTTGATCTTGAGAGTTCACTAATATCTCCATTGCTCTATTTGAATATTTGTTGTTTGAATTTTACCATTTGCTTGATCAATATGATGATTGAGACTTTTGCTTGTTTAGTTCTTTGTGGCTTTGTTGTATAATTTCTTAATGAAGGTTAAACTTTTTAATTTTAATTAAATATCGGTTTGACAAAAAAAAAAAAAAAATCTACTGCTAATGACAATTTGCATTTTAAATCTGCATATTATCATTCAATCCGTAAATCTAATACCTTATACACCAAATTTTATAAATCACGAAATGTACCATTATAACAAATGCATTACTCATCTTTTCAATCTATCAAATTATATTTTTTTATAACCCATATTTTTTAAAATTAATGAACCGTAAATTAAATAACGTATGCCTAAATATCATACACCTCTAATATATACCCTAAACCTTAAATTCAAAATTTAAATTTAACTTTTAGTAACTTAAATATATTTATCAATGTTATAAAATCCAGACCGACCAGACCGGACCGTTCTAACAATGGATCACGAGACATAAGATTAGATTTAATATATCTGAAAACAGTTCATCTAGGCCCTTTAGAAAAACATGAAGACGATCCTCCTCACGCTCTTTTCAAGTTCAAATCCAATCAGACAACCACTACTTACCATTAATTTCACAATCGTAAGCTTCAATAGTAAGTCCATTCTTCACACAATAACGACGTCGAATGTTATCCCAAAGCTCACTTGCAATCCCTAGACTCGGGGGCATGGAATACACTGCATCAGTATATTCCCTTGGCTCTCACTCCCGAATTCCTTAATTTATCCTTTTTTCTCGGTTGCTTGGAGAGATTTTTTCCAAAAAGAGATTACTTCATCATGTTTGGTGGAGATGAATCAGTTTTTGTTATCATGTTTTCTTTTGTTGTTGGTTGATTTTTTTCACGCTCATAAAGAACCAATGAAAAAAAAAGTTACCCAGAAAATAGAGAAAATATATTAAAAACAAAAAGTATATTAAACAATACCATGAAAATCTTAAGAAATTCAAAATATATAAAAACGTAGGCCACCAAAAGTAGAGTTTGGATTCTAATGTTTGTTCTGTGTTCTACTAGTCTACTATCCGGTAGAATAAATTTTATACTTTTACTCTAAATACTATAAAATCTGAATACACATGCTATCATTTTCTCTAGTTTCTATCACGTCTCGAATAATTTTTTTTTTCTTTTTTTTTTTTATCTTCTACGATATGTAGAATGTGTTTGATGCGAAGTTAGTTTATAAAATCTACAAATCTAGGATGACAGTTAGTATTTCCCATATCTTCCTTCCTAATTCGATGACATGTGAATACATGTTGTTCACAATATTTTTCTTCTTTTTTGTTTGCTTTCTTCTTGGTTTCGAAGTATACTTTTCTTCAATGGAAGACGCACGATATCCATTCATCACAAGTTACATAGATATTTTATCTCTTCTCCGTTTTAATATTTTCTTTGGTTCTCTCTCTTCTTCTTCTTGGTTAATATGTTGCATATCTATGTAACTTGTGGTGCATGGATATCATGTGCCTCCCATTTGAATAAGGGACATTATGAACAACAAACAACTCTCCAAATCACTAATTTCTTGTTGTCGTCAAGGTCAGTTTCTTAATCAACAATTGTGGTGAATGGATATCATGCGCCTTCCGTCTGAATAAGGAACATTATGAACAACAACTCTTCTCCAAATCACTACTTTCTTGTTGCTGTCAAGGTCTCGTTCTCTCTTCAAAATTGATTCAGTTTCTTAATCAACAAACATGTGGAAGCAAGAACAACCTATAACGTTTGGCCCAAGTGTGCTCCCATTGCAGGCTCAATCGTGGAAGATCCAATATCCGCCAAAGCTAAAATATTTTATATGGCAAGTAATAACGGGTTGTTTATCGTTTAGTGTAAATCTGAAGAATTGGAGGATCAGGTGTGATACATAGTGTACCCGTTGTGGATTGGATGAAATTATTATTCACACCCTCTTTAAATGCCCCGCTTTTCAAATATAGGGACTCTTACACATCCCTACAGCCAATGGAGTCTTCCCGGTATCTTCAATTTTTACAAATACATACTTCCTGTTATGGAGAGTGCCTCCTGGAAATCAGGATCAACGATTCCCATGGATTATATGGTGCATTTTGAAAGCGCGGAACGACAAGGTTTTTTAAAGACTGGATATAGATCCAGCGTTGTCTTGCGGAATGCAAAAAAAGAGGTTTTAATTTTCGAGGAGGCTTAATCATTGAAGGAGAAATCCCATGTTCTAAGGCCCAATGACATAAAAATAAGGGGACACTCGACCTACCGAGGGTTGAAATGCTATATTGATAGTTGTTGGAAATAAACAGATAATTATTCAAGTATTGGCTGGTATGTTTTTCGAGACGAAGTACAGGTATTGTGATGGGAGCTAAGACTCTGCGACGAAGCCTTTCCCCTTTACAAGCGGAGATTGAAGCCCTAGGATGATCCATGCAGTGCTTGATCGACATGCAACAGACAGAGGCAGCTTTTGCAACAGTTTGCTCTGAGTTGGTGAAGATGGTGTCTACACCAATGGAACGGCCGACGTTTGAAGTCGACATGGATGAATTACTAAAGGTAAAGGAGAAGTTCTCTTTTTCTCTCTATCTCATTTTCTTCCAAAGCTGGCATACTTGTGAATGGTGTCCGATTAGCTAGTTTTGAAAATTTCTATGTAAACTCGTTACCAACACCTTGGATAAGCGAGTGGTGGTAATTGATATAAGATTGGAATCTCACCAAGCTTATGGTCACACGGTTTCAAGGCCTACGACTTGAATGGATCGAAGTTCGCCACACAAAGTTGCGGAATGACTTTGTGATAAGACACAAATCAATGTCTATGTGAATCACAAACAAAAATAAAGATTCTACTTGCTTCTAAGGGAATCACACACAATAGAAAAGACAAGCAAACAAAGTCTAAGCTTCAAATGTGAGAAAACTCTCTTTTTATTTTCCATAAATTCTATAAGTATTTACAATGAATGGAGAATGAGCTTATACAGACTCCAATTACAAATCATCAAGTAAATTAACATAAATACAAAATAAATCAAATTAATTACAGAAATCAATTAAGTATTAAATATAATACAATATTTATCAATCGACATTAATGGAGATTGGTTCTTTGTAACTATACACTGTCTTGATATATCCATGAATTAATTGTCTTCTAGAAATTCTTTTGAATTTTGGTCTTGATTTGCATCGAACCATTTGTTGATGCACTATGGATGTGAACAATATTTTTGAGACTATATCACTAATTAGTTTATTATCCTGATAAAAAAACATCTAGAAGCAGATTGTTTCCTTTGAATATTTACTAATATTTTGTGGGGATTTTACATCACCAAAAAGATCTGAAAAAATTCTTTATTAGAAACACACAAACATTGCCAAAATGACTGGAGTGATTGATTACATATATATGCGAAGCACAACCAAATAAGCTGAAGCAACAGCTATCGCACGACACTGCTTCATTTAAAGAAGATCAGACTCATCAATGTCAAATCCTATATCTCGACCAGGTTGAGGTCTTTTGACAAATTTGACTGAAACATCGTGGATAAAATCACAAAAAGTTTACTAAGAAGAGACTAAAGAGGAAAAGAAGACAAAGGGAAATTAAGATTGATCACAACGTTACTTACCCACAATGTACGCTCAATGTTTCTTTACTGTCAGAAAGAAACATTCCTAAGTTTCAAAGTAGGATAACCCCCAAAAAATGATCCTCCAAACTTTATTTATTTATTTTTGGATAAATTGTCGGAGTTCTGAATATATGATCCAGAATCTCCTCGGTGCCCAAGACCAGTCGTTGATAATACCATGGTCAATGCGTAAATCACCTCTCCCAAGTGAAGTTGAATATGCGTAAATCAGCCGCTGATCCTCCAAACTTTGTCTCCCTTTTAGTGGTTCTTCATAAATATACGTTAAGTTCTTAAGAACAGGAGAAAATGACGGGGCTTTTGGTATCAAGGCAATTGCTTCTTCTTCCTGAAGGTAACATACTGGGCATGCTGAAAACAAAACCAAACAGAACAAACCAATGCTACTTACAAAACGTCTCTACAACCTTAAATCTTAGAGGCTGTCAACATCATCACAACAATAACTTTGTAGTGTGTAACAAAAAAAAAAAATGGAAGGAGACCAAAAATCAAGAACTTATATCTTACGTTACTTGCCAGATATGACAAGATGACGTAGAGGATGATATCGACGGAGGCGGAGAGATGTTTAAGAAACCATTTCGAATTTTTGGTTCTTATGAAAACTTTCTATTTAAAAAAAAAAAACTAAATCCTAGTTGGACAATGTTACATATAAACAAATATATGGAGACATACGTGAGTTAATTTGTCATTTTGTTTGGCAAATTTCCCTTTTTTTATTTGTATACTAGCAAGATTGCCTACGCGTTGCGTGGATTTAAAAATTAACATGGTAAAATATGCAACAATTCTAGTTTATTGATTATTTATATATTTAATATTACAAAAAGTTGTTATTGTAGTAAATAATTATCTAGGTTTGAAGATTAAGGTATTTGGAGCAAATTTTTGGACATATACAATGTTATTTGTCAAAAGAAATTGACTGTTCATTAAAAAATTACAGCGTATGCATATGAACGATGTTTTCTTTTACACAAATCCGCAGTTTGTATGTATTTATCAATATTCACTGCGGTTCCCTAAAAAAATGATTGGTCGTCTTTTTTTCTTGTATCAAATACGTTTGTAAAATAAATCTATTGATCAGATAAGTTATAGTATGTTTTGTTTATATCGAGATATCTGCATCATCTCGATAGAGGTTTTAGAATGCATCTTTGTGTTTTATTTCGTTAGAACATTAAATTATTAAGAGAGAATAATTGATGCTTGATTGTACTATTTTTTTGACATTTGCCTTTTTAATTATTTATTTAAGAGAAAAAGAAAATTAAATGTATTTTAATAACTTTAGTAATTAGTTGTAACAATTTAATAGCTAATTCTTATGTAAATTAATTATTTTATTTGTAGAAAATATATACTTTATTTATCAAATTCAATGATTGACAACTTTAGCATTCTAACAACCTTAAAATTCCTAAAATCACTAATTAATTTTTCTCACACCATTTTTTTTATTAATGTTATAATTTTTTTTATAAAAAATTTTTGTGGCTTTATTTTTGTGACTTTTTGTATAATTCTGATAAACGCTTGAAGTATTATTGGCTTACTATACTAAAATTGGTCATTCTTATGTTACATTTTAACTAGATTTTTGATACGCATCAAAAGAGGGATTAGAATATTTGAAAATCAAAAATCAATTTTTTTTATAATATATGAAAAAGTAAGAAACAATAAAGATCAAATGGTATATCTTCCATAGATAAATATTTTTATCTTACAAATTTTGATTTGCATGATTCTTAGATTGAATGTAAGCATTTTTGTTTTGTGATTCGAATAATTTTGAGATTATGAGTTCTCTCAAACTTATTTTAGTTCAACAAACTTAAAAAATATTGCATTACTACGTAAATGTATTTTTAAATAAAAAATAGGAAAAAAATGATGATTTTCAAAATTCAAGCATTAATGTTTTGATTTGTAAAGTTGTATGTTTAAAACCACACACCATTTATTAGAGTAATATGGATACAATCACATATGATATCCAGATAGAAATAAATACAATTTCTATAAAGAAATTGAATTCGGTAAATGATTCATCGTTAAAACATTATGTGATATAACATTTTAAAATATTAAAATATTATATTATTTTGTATTTAAAATTTTAACACATGTATTTGTGAGTTTATGTTAAAAAAATTAATGTATATATGTAGATACTTCCAACATGGCATATAAAATTAATTGGAACATTTTGATTAGTAAAATTAGTTAATGTATCCTTTAAATTACTTTTTGCTTACACCTAGGATTTTCTTGTGAATATCTTCTCAATTAATTTATAAAGTATTTTTGAAATTAATTTACATTATACTTGAATATTAAATTGTAGAAATTAATTGTTAAAATTATTAAAAATACTTAATTTTTTCAATAAATAAATAAAAAACAAATGTCAAAATAATATAGCGATGACATATAGAATCTTCTCATAACTTTGGGTTTAGAAAAATCTTAAAATATGATATAAGATAAGATTTCCTCCTTCTTCCCATTTTGCTTTTAAAATTTTGTTTGTTTTGTTAAGAATTAACACATAAAAAATGGGATACTTGCAAAAATAACCTAAAAATTGAAGTCAATTGAAAAGTAACCCATGATTTCTTCCTTCTCATATTTTGCCATTTTCTCCCTCCTTTATCCTTAGAATCAACACATATTCACGAAAATACCATTATATTCTGTTTTTTTTAAATTCAGAAATATTGCAAAAGACACAAAAACCAAAAGATCTCAACATATTTACGAAAATGTCATCTTCTTCAATTTTGTCAACCACCATGAACAACCAATTTAGAGCTCTAAATGCATTCCCAACCGATTTTTTAAGTGTAAATGCTCAATATCTGATCCCATTACCTATTGTCTTCCATTTCCTCTCCAATTTCATCCAAAAAAACTCTTAAATTTGTACTTCAAAATATTTTTCTATTATAAACCTAACGATTTTCGATGGTTCTTGCATAACAAGGTCTTAGGTTCTTTGTTACCGGTGAGATTCAAAGTTACAGGTGATTGAAAAAGTTAAAAACGAGCTTGAATGGCGAAAAAGATAAACTTACTTGATTTTTGCCTGTTTTCAGATCTGTTTCGCGAAAGTAGACTTCTTTTATAGTCTACTGGTCAACGGAGAGGTTATATTTGCAATTGACCATTTTTGAAAATATCCAAAGTAGACTTCTTTGTCAATCTACACGTTTTCCTTTGAAAACAAAAAAAACATTTGTAGACTTCATATGAAGTCTTCTTGAAGTGAGGTTAGTTTTGCAATTGACCAAAACTTTGTCTTTATAGAGCAGAATTCATATGACGTCTACAAAATGTAGACTTCAAAGGAAGTCTAGTCTACTCTGTTGAAAATTGAGGTTAGTTTTGCATTTGACTCAACTTTGACTTTTTATAGTAGACGGAAAATAAGTCTACTTTCAGAAAATAGGTTAGTTTTGTGTTTGACTAAAATCTCAAAAATTTTGACCACGAAGTAATATCTTTGTACGGAAAAAGAAGTCTACTCCTGAAGTAGACTTCTCTTTCAGTCTAGTATTTAATTAAATCGAGATTTTAGTCAAACACAAAACTAAACTTTTTTTTTTAGAGTAGAGTTCTTTTTCCGTCTACAAAGATAGTCAAACTTTAGTCAATTGCAAATCTAACCCGATAGGTCAGACGAAGTCTACAAACGAAGTCTACTTATGATTGTAGACTGAAAAAGAAGTCTACATTGAAAAAAAGTTTTTCCGCGTATTTGTGTAGACTAAAAAGAAGTCTACCTGAAAAGTTAAACTATGGTCAATTGCAAAACTAACCTAAATACTTTTTGTACACTGAAAACGAAGTCTACACTAATAAAGTCAAAGTTTTGGTCAATTGCAAAAATAACCCAAATTGTTGTGTAGACTTCTTTGTCAGTCTACGCACTTATGCTATAATTGCAAAACTAACTTGCCAGGTTAGACGGAGTCTACACACGAAGTCTACAATTGTAGACTTTTTTTGTAGTCTACATTTACGGTTTTACTAATAATTCATTTATAATTCATTAGTAATGAATTTTGTGGTTTTTTTTTTCTTCTAAATGTGTGGTAATTATGGTGTTTTATTTCTAAAAATTTGATATGAATATGTATAACATATATTTTATAAATTAATTTTCTTGTTTGATTGGTATCTAACTCATATATGTAGACTTTTGAAGAATCCTGCTATGAGTAGATTTCTTTTGTAGTCTACATTTATGATTTCACTAATAATGCATTTATATTTCATTAGTAATGAATTTTGAGGTTTTTGTTTTTTCTAAATACGTGTTAATTATGGTGTTTTTATTTGTATAAGTTTGACATGTATATGTGTAATAGATAATTTTTAACTTAATTTTCTTGTTTAATTATCATATGTGTAGACTGCATCCGCAGTCTACTCCATGTAGACTTTTTTTGTAGTCTACATTTATTAATTCACTAATAATGCATTTATAATTCATTATTAATGAATTTTGTGGTTTTTGTTTTTTCTAAATGTGTGTTAATTATGGTGTTTTAATGTATATAAATTTGGCATGTATGTATTTAACATATATTTTATAAATTAATTTTCTTATTTGATTGGTATCTAGCTCATATGTGTAGACTTCTTTTGTAGTCCGGATTTACAATAGCTAATGTGTTTTTATTTTCTCTTTGTCCACAGTTAATGGTTCAATTTCTGGCTGTTTATAGAGAATGGGTTAAAGAAGATACGGCATGGCAATTTGCGGTTGATAATCAGAAAGGAGGGAGAATGTTCTTCTTGCAATTTTCAGATATTTCTTTTGGCTTTCGGAATTGTTGATAGTGAGAATGATGCTTCATGGGAATTAACAAACTTGGTTATTTTGTATCATAAAAACTTGGTTATTTTGTATCATAAAAATCGAATTAAATAATTCTATCAACAAAAAACTTCATAGATTATTATATACATTCTGAGATATGGTATTAGCCATACAATATCAGAGTTATCCGAGTTACATCTCGCAATAGTAGCAAAAAATAAAGGATATGAGTTTGTCTTACATCTAAAAGATATTTGCAAAAATCCTAAAAGTTAAGCGGGATTACAAAAGCATATAACTTGGTGGACCAATATTAGTCATATACGTCCAAAGAGTTATACGTGCGAAATTCGATACCGCGTATTTCCGTCTCGTCGAATATCTCAGCAGCAAGCTTCTCCCTAATAGCAAGGATGTTGGCATCACACAAGGTCGAAGTAAATGGATGGCCAAGAGCGTGGCATTCTATATATTTCATAGAATACACTCCACAATCACCACTTTGCACGTTTTATGGTACTCCTCCTTTAATCTGCTCATGTGTGTATGGATCATATGGATACTTCCACCTGTTCTCTGCTAAACATGTCTCACGGAGTAGATAAGGTATTATTACGAATATAGGATCCACTAACTTGGAAATTTTTTCATCGGATGCGTAACTCAAAATACTATCCCAGACAACAATGTGTCTCTTTGGAACTGAAATCCACAATGTCACCCAATGATCGCCTTTGATGTATAATAGGCAGTATATGTCATCCACTTCAATCCCCCACATCTTGTTTGATCTGCAATAAGTTGGTTTCACACCTTTTTGGTAATCCAATGCTCTAGGGGATAAGAGTTTACCAGAACCATCTGGATTTGCAGGAAAATAAACGAAGTCCTTGTACTTGGCAGTCCACATCGTGAATAAAATTGTGTTAACAAAGCACATTTTTCTGCTCCTAAACAACTTCGGATGCTTCGAGTACCGAAGTCTCATTAGACATATTGCAGCATCCATTTGCTGTAATATTAAGACAAGAGCTCAGCAAAACAGAACAATTATAAGCATAATGGAAGACTACAAAAGAAGTCTGGTAAAGAAGTCTGCATTACCGAGTCTTTTAGATATTCTTTCTTAGTCTGTAGAATCCAAAACCACTCTCCACTACTGTGCTTCACTATCTGTGAGTAATTGCTGTATACAATTACAATTCATTTTTTGATTATAAAGCTGGTAAACAAAGTAAATACAAGTAGAGATCTATTACTTACGGATCAAGTGCTAGCCAATCATCAAGTACCTTTACCTTTTGCCTATCAACAGGCTCAAAAGGACCATATCCTTTTCCTTTTGGAATGATGACCTTAACCTTCTGTTCTATGAAAGGAGAAACTTGTGATGGAGCAGACTTTTTTAGCCTTTCAGTCTTTGCTCGTGCCAAAACCTTGGCCGCCTTTTTCTGTTGATCTTGTTTCACTTTTAGAGAGGGTACATAATTGGATCGTGGTTCTACTCTACCAATAATCATAACACTTGGCTCACCCCTAGTGACACTCTGACTTTGAACTTCACCCTATTCCACCTTAACCTTAACGAATTTACTCTACAATATTAGAGTATAAAAGTCAAGCAATTTACAAATTGAATAGACCTTGAAATTCAAAGTAATGAAATTAAAGTACAAATTTATTTCAAACAAACAACATCAGCAGAGTTCAAACAACTTAAGTGACAATTAAATAACAAGTTCTGAACAAACACGTAAATCCACAAAACAACATGAAACAAATGATACTATTTCTTTCCTACTTGTCCATTTTTTCTTTAAGCCTTTCGCTTTTCCGAGGATTAGCAATTACATTTTTAGGTGAAGATTTTGTACTAACCCCAACATAAGAAATCTCATGGTGGATTTTGTCCTCACTAGCATCATTATCGCCTTTCTCCTCAGCAACAGTTGGTGGAGCAACATTGGATTTGACCTGCTCATAGACTTGTTCTTCCTCTTTCTCTCCATCTTGCATAACCACTTTCCGTCCACCTTTCAACATGGACTTCTCCATAGCCGGCACCTTATCAGCAAGGCCTTTAATCCTCTTCTCACACCTACTAAACCCATCCGTTATCATTGTTCTCAAGCCCGTAAAGCAATCATCAAAGTGTGATTGTAGTTTCAGCACCAATGACATCGGATCTTCATCAACACTCCGAGACCTCTTCTAACTTTGGCCGTCTGCGTGAAGGCTGAGATTATCAGCCTTCACATATGCTGATTCAGACTTCACATATGCTGAATCAGACTTCACAAGACCTGTTTCAGAATTCACATTGTTAGAGACTTTAACAAATATCAGAAAAGGAAAGAGACTACAACTTCTTTTGTTATACTCAATACCTGATCCTTCATTCGGGTTCTTGTAGATATTAACACCAACAACTGGCCAATGCCTCTTTTTCTCCTTCTAGCCTTTATCAAACGATACCTTAAGAATGTTGTCAACCTTTGCATCTGCCACATCACCATCCCAAAAAGGATACATCTCAACCGAAGTATTCTTCATAACAAAGCTCTTTACATTGGTTTACAAAAGAAAAACAAAGAACAGTTAATTAGACAATAATAAATATCTACTTGAATAAACTTAAGAACTAGACACTTATAAAAATACCTGTTTCATCATATTTTCTTTAAAAAAATTTCGGCCTCTGGATCCTTTGAAAGCAAGCATAAGTGGAGTTGGTGAATTTGGTAGAGGGTGACCAAATTCTTTTCCAAAATCCGGTAGAGCCCAATACACCCAAACTTGGAGAGCTTGTACAAACCCCTCAATCACATAGGACGACTTCGTCAAGTCTTGAAAGCCAGTCTTCCCCACGGGTAGTTCACAAAATCATCTAAATCTATAATTAGTCTAGCCAGCTTAACCGGAGTGGGTGTTGAATCTCTCCGACCTTCAATGTAACCAGCAAAGATGCAGAGATATCCCAACCTCATGCGATCCACCCGAGACCAATCTTGGCATGCACCACAAGCTGCAACTAAGTCATTAATACTTGGACCCATCTCCAAATCCACTCCTAGAAGCTCCCAGAATGCTTTCATCTCATCAATAACCTCAACTTCCAGAGTTTCCAGATTCGCTCTATATTCACAATTCAAACGAGTTAGATGTTCAAACTCATGAAGCGAAAACCTAACCGGTTTTGCACCGATGAGACACCATATCTCATACGGCTTTGCGGTGTCAAGCTGAAGACTAAGCATGTGATGTACCAGCCTCGATGCCCATCCAAATTTCAGAGAGTGGAACTTAAGGAACACACCCAGTCTCGAGTGCCAAATCTCATTCAATTCATCTGGATTTAGTCCACCATCTGCAACCATAGCCTCAAACAGTTTTGAATCACCTGCATAATAACCTATGCTTTTTCCCGGAGGAAGTTCTTGGTCTTTTGTATAAAGCCTCATGGGAATTCCATCTCAGACGTCATCAGCAACAACCAAAATCTGCAATTCAAACTATAATTGAGTTATAATCTGCAGCAGAAGTCTAGTAAAGGAGAAGGCTACTAAAGAAGTATGCTAAATGAGAAGTCTACTACAGAAGTCTACCGGAGAAGTTTGCTATAGAAGTCTACCGGAGAAGTCTGCTAGATCAAAATTGACTTTTTACAACTGAAAACAAATTTTGATAATGAAACAAACCTTTGACAGATATCGAAGTTGATTTCGTAGCGAAGCAAGCGATAACCCGATCTGGAGGAGAGAGTGAAACAAATAAAGTTAGTTTTACCATTCAAAGAGACAAAGATAGAAACCATGGGAGGAAAAGAAGAGATATTACCTTCCTTCTTCAACCCACGGGATGAACCAGATTTGGAAGAGAGAGTGAGAGATATACAGTTAGATTTTCAATACAAAGAGAGATAGTTAGAAACCATGAGAGGAAGAGAAAGATAGAAATGATGAGAGGAAGAGAATAGAGATTACCTTTTTTCTTCAACCCACGGCGAAGATGAACCAGATCTGGAAGGGAGAGTAAGAGATATACAATTAGATTTTCAATACAAAGAGAGATAGTTAGAAACCATGAGAGGAAGAGAAAGATAGAAACGATGAGAGGAAGAGAAAAGAGATTACCTTCGAACTACGGTGAGGCCTCGGCGGAGAGAAGGAGAAGACGCCGAGAAACGGCTAGGGTTCGGTTTTAACTTTTTTATCTACAAAAGGAAAAAATTTGAGCTTTTATATGTAGGGTAAATAAATTGGTTCGATTTGGTTTTATGGTTTGGGTAAATAAATCGGTTTAATTGATCGGTTTGTGTGGTTAAAATAAAATTACTCTCAGTTTACTATGACATTTTGATGGTTTGATTAATTTTGGAATTGAATAAACCGAATAATGCATCTGTAGACTTCACATGTAGACTTCAAACGAAGTCTACAATGCCCTAAACTCTAAACCCTAAATGTAGACTTCCCGGGAAGTCTACCGAAAATATAGATCAACTATTTTTGATTAATTATTCAAAACAAAACCCTAAATAAAAACTTATTTCAACATTCAAAAAGTTTAATATATTCACAAATTAACACTTGTATTCAAATTTCACATTTTGAATATAAAAATAATAAACCTTAAATCTAACCCTAAATGTAAATACATGTTTCCAACTTATGATATCAAACTATTGCCCATATTTGTAACTCCAAATATAACATACATATACATATATACACAACTTATAATATAAACCCCTCAATCTAAGCCATTACAACATAAACTCATGAAACTATAAATATCAAACAAAAATAACTACCAACATGTCACTACATTAATATCAAAACATATGTTTAGTCTTCATTTCATTATGAATATGTAACTTAGTTTAGCTTTGTTTCTTTAATTTGTGAAATTTTGTGAACTTTTATTTTTTATACTTCACAATTTCTTATATTATGGTCATAAATACAAAATTTTAATCAAACTAATTTTTGTTAATTTATAAATTTAAATTTCATATGTAATTAGTAAGTAGACTTCAATTGAAGTCTACTAGTATAGTATTTATAACCTAATTTATCTTTGTTTATTTAATTTGTGAAATTTTGTGAAATTTTAATTTTTATACTTCACAATTATTTATACTTTAGTCATGAATACAAATGTTTAATCAAACTAATTTTAATTAATTTATAAATTTTAATTTCATATATAATTAGTAAGTAGACTTCCATTGAAGTCTACAAAATATCCAAAGTAGACTTCCAGTACAATGTAGACTTCACGAGGGTTACAACGATAATTGTGACTTCCGTTTTTTTCTTTAGTTATAAGGGGTGTAATTGTAATTTCACTACCCCATTGGGTTAGTTTTGCCAAACATAAGATAAGAAGTCTAGTTTTGCATTTAAAATGAATTTGTGGGTTATTTTTAGCAATTTCTCCTAAAATAATCTGTTTGTGGTAAATGGTAATATAATTAATTTTTGAGACTTTTTGATGAATAATGAGAAATAATAACATTAAGTAATGTTTTCCTGCAATTTATTTTTTTATAGTAGTGGTAATTAATACTTTGCCTTTTGAACTTCTTTCGCCATAATTATTTTAATTTATGATTTGCATTGAAATTGGAGAAAAATAAATAAAATGAAAAAGATACTAATTTAACAAGTAATTTTAACGAGATATGATTGATAAACCCTAACTTCCTCTCCTGCCGATAACCGCGTTGCCCGAAGAAAATGGCGATGGATAATAATAATAATAGCTCAATTTTCTTCCAGAATGATTGTGTTTCTATAGTTTCACAGATTAATGATCAAAATGAGCAGCTTCGACTCAAGAGAAGGTTTCTTCTTTTTCTTCTTCCTTTCCCATATTAATTTACCATGCAGAAATTTTGGTTACATGATTCTCAGATTTGGACCATATATATAGCTTTGACTTAGCCGGAGAACACGATATCACTTTCTCTGCCTTTTAGGCTTTGTGAAGTTGAACCTTTGATATTCCTCGAAAAAGTTTCAGACTTTTGCTTTCTCTGCTTGTTAGGCATTGTGAAGTTCAACGTTTGATATTCCTCCAACAAGTTTCAGTCTTTTGTTTTGTCTTTTGATGTCTTTGGTACACTCACTAAAAATTTAAAACTCGAAGGTGGCTTTTGGGTTGTGATCTGTCTGAATCCGAGAAGCGTAAGGCTGAATTTCTCGAATCAGATCAGTGAGTTGGTTACTAATTTTTATATTTCTTATCCTGCTTGTTTTAGCTCTGTTTACTAAATGATCAAGTCTTTGTTTTTTTTGTTTAACAGATTCCTCCCTGAATCTTTCCTCAGGGAAGATGATGTCAGTTTCTCTCTCTCTCCCTCTCTTTGTATGAGTTATTTATTTTCAATCTCAAAATTTCCTTTTTGTTTTGCCTCTGTTGCTATTCTAGATATTCAACGAGACCATAAAGTCGCGTGTAGAAGAAGCATTTGGATTTCGCGAGAACGAACAAGTATGCAATGCTGTTCAGCAAAAGGATTCAATGATCTGCACTAGCGACGTTGTTAGAGAGCTTGACATGAATCTTGATTCTTTGACAAGTAAAGCCCTTTATCTCATTGCAATGATAATCACTGGAGGCTCTACTTCGTTTGACAAAACTCGAAAGAAAATGAAAGAGCTTATAAAGGAATCAATCAACAGAGATTTCAATAAGAAAACGGACGACAATATAGGAAACGCTGACATTGTTAACCAGCTGCATCAAGTTCTTAGTCTTCCAGGAAATTACCGGGAAGATTGCATGATGGATTTGAACACAACCACTTGTGATCAGTCACATCGTGATGCTGCAATGAAGGTACTTAATGAGCTAGACAAATTGTCGACTCAGACACTACTTGCAATGAAAAGGAAACTTAAAGGTTCAAGAATGACTCCTCAGTTAAAAACCAGAAGATGTGGTCAGAGTCGAAGTAATCTGATAAACCAAGTGAGGCAAGCTAGTGAGAAGATGCTCTCTGATATTTGTCCAGGGGATAAACTTCAGGACAAGTTGGCTAAAGCAATGTCATTAGTAGATTTATCGCTTAAGATAACTCCTGGCTACAAAACTACCCCTGCCACAGATTTTGTCCAGTTCTCACCAGAAACAAAGAACATTCAGAACGAGATAGTGAAAGCACTCTGGTTACTCCGTAAGGTCAGGTTTCATGAGCTGAAAAGACTGCATCATATCTTAGAACAGGAAACCGAAGTATCAAATGACAGCTTAAGATCTGCGATCAGAAAAATGTTAACTGAATATCTGTTTGAGTGTAGTGATATGGAGAGTATTCCCAGTTCTTTGATGGAAGCTCTTTCATTGGTCAACAGGAGTAGAAGGAATGTAGAGCATAAGTTATTTCCAAAGGAAGCAATTGAGGAAGAGACTGAGTGTATTCTAAACGTGAGTGCTCAAGTGAAGCAAATATTTTGGCAGTGTATTCCACATCATGATCAGCTCGATCATGACTTTGCTGATGCCTATATGGAGGAGCTAGAAGACAGTGATCATGATGAGAATTGTAGCTTATTTGAAGTCAAAGACACCGGTGAAGAAGATGCACTTGAGTCCTTTGATTCGGATCATGAAGAAAGTGTTGCAGAATGCTCGGTTCTGGATACAACTGCATCTGTTGTGATAAGAGACCTGCCGGAGAGTAGAGTTGGTCCTAGGTCTTTCAATAAATCAACACTTATCAGTGATGGACATGATGACATATGTACTAGCAAACTGCGAGGCACGGTCGAGAGGGATATAGAGATGGAAGTAGATAACCAAAAGACTGATGGTCATGGTGAGCAGAAGCAACACATAAGAAACAAAAACCAGTACCTTGCAATACAAGAAATTTCTGATGAGACAAGCTTGGTTGCTCATAACCTAATCGGCAGTTTGATAGAGAAATTTGCAGACCAAAAAGGTCTACATTTAGAAACCGATGAACGTTCATATCTTGGAGGCGAATCCAGGCTTCAAGAAGATATACAAGGTAAGGGTAAAAAAAAAACGCCTTGTTTCCTCGTACAAATTCATTCTACTTGTGTTAATTTGTACATGAACTTATTGAGATATTCTAAGTTATATAAGATCCTTGAGACATTTCCGAGTGTAATCTTTTAACTGACGTTCAGCTTGTGTTGCAGTGGGTCAAGGAAAGGAAGCTTCATCGAAGGGCAAGTCAGATGGGTCAATCACCGTTTCTGTTGTCAAAGAGCTAATGCCCTCCCTTGAAAAGAGGTATACATATGTAATTTTGTTTTGGTAATGGGAATTTCATGTTGCTTGGTATAAGCTCCAAGATATCAAAACTCTAATTACTGGATCTCTGATTTTAACAGTGTTTTGATGAAGTTACAAGAGTTGATGGATCTGAGCTAGCAAAGTTGTAACCATTCCTACCAAAGTGAAGTAGCAATGGCATGGAGAGAAAAACGACAAAGGATATCGATTTGAACACCAAAAAAAAGAAGAAGACGTGCAGCACATTTTATTGATTTTTACTTTATCCTCCTCAAAGTAGAAGAGTTTTCCTTTTCTATATGAACTAAAAGTGTTTTTCTTTTTTTATACGAGGATGAGTAAATAGGTGTTGGTAGTCCGAAAATACCTATTTGTTCATCTTTTGTACTCGGTTTCCTTATTTAAATGTTTTAGAGATTTATTTAATTTTATTTCTATAGATTTTTGTGCAAAATTTATAGCTACTACGGGAATACCCGTGCATACGCGTGGATTTTTTATATCCAGTTTTTTGTTTCGATATTATAAATCCAGTTTTTTGTAGATGATTTTAATATGTGAATATCTTTATACTTGTAGTAAAATATTTTTGTTCACATATGTTTGCTTTTACGCCTTTAAGTACTGATATATCATGGTTTTTACCCGTTTTTTACCATGATATAAGTCCTTTTTATAGAGTCATTTTGGTATTTTTCGAGTCTTTTAGAGTCTTTGCAGGTTAAAGAACGATTTCAGCTTAATGGAAGCTTTTGGAGCATTTTGGAGCATCGAGGAAAGAAGAGACAAAGTGATCAAGTCAAAGTCGATTTTACAGATCTGTGTCAATCGACACGGACATGTGTGTCAATCGACACGCACATGTCTGACGAGAAGAGAAGAATTTCCTCTTGGGCCCACGAAACCCAGAAGTTTACAAAAAAGCCCAGTCCGAATTTTAGACTTTATATATAGTTTTACCTTAGGCTTTTAGGTTTTTTGGGATCTTGTTTTTAATTAAGACTTGGAGATTAAGAGATTTACAGAGCTTCTACGAGATTTCAGACTTTCAGACTTCATCGATCTAAAACTCTGTATCACTTACTCTATCTCTTTTATGCAATTTATCTCATTCATAATGTTTACTGCATCTATGTCTGAGTAGTTTGCTTGTTAGGTTTAGGGTAGTTCTAGGGTTTGATGAGAAATTGGTAGGATTGAAACCCTGTTAGAATTTATCTTTATGTTCTTCATCTAGATTGATTTAGCTCTGATTTTAGGACTGATCAACTGAAATTGGATATCCTAGGTTGCTTTAATAGATGCGAAAGTATTATTAACAACCGGACATAATCTTAGATGAGCAAAATTATCTATTTGCAAAAAAATTTGGCTTAGTAATTTTGTGAACAATTGAACCTGAACTTAATGTTTGTCTTTATTCACTGAATTTGCAAAGAAATTTGGAATTTAGGGATTTAGTCATAAATAATCTCTGCAACGAAAGTTGATTGGTTTTATATTCGTGTTTGAGTTCTAGAACCGTTCTTAACAAATCCTAACTGTTTTTATCCTTGTGTCGATCGACACGGACATCCATGTCGATCGACACAGCCGTATTTCAAGTCATTCCTGCGAATTACCCAATGCCTAACCTTTTGTCTAATTGATTTCAAGAACTTTATCATCACTCACTGTTTACTTTGCTGTTTACTTTACATTATTACATTGTTGCTTAGCCTAATTTGAATTCATAATTGATTGTGTGAATTGATTCCCTGTGGATTCGATCCCTAAGTACTACATCGATCCTTTAATTTGAGAGATTAGTTCAGGGCAAATTTGAGAATATCAAATTTTGGCGCCGTTGCCGGGGATTCAAAATCACCATTTGATTTTAGAGTTTTGTCTAAGTTTTTATTTTATTCTGTTTTGATACTTGCTATTTTCTCTTTGTCTTGCGTGTTTCAGGTTTATGCCTAATCGGATTACCAGGAGCAACCATAACGAAGAGCTTGTTGATCTCAACCTTGAGATTGGAAAGTTAGAACGAACCAACCGAGCAGCAAGAAAGGCAGCCAACATGAATCCGCTAATTCTTATCAGAGGTGAAGACGGGTTCTTTCAGGATTCTGAGGGTCGCATAGGCAATGCCCAGGGTCAGAGGATTGATGAGAATGGGGTTGTGATTTTAGAGGAGCCAGCTAGGCGTGGGCGTACTCTGGGAGAGTACAACAGGCCCGACGAGTTCTATGCCAACAGGGCAGCAATTCGTCCTCCTGCTTTCTCGAGGAACAATTTTGAGCTGAAGCCGGCCTACTTCTCACTAGTGGCTCAGCACCCGTTCCATGGCCTATCTTGTGAGCACCCCATGGACCACATCGAGCGGTTTGAGGACTTAGCATCTAGCATCAAGGCTGATGGTGTGTCCAGCGACTACCTCTACTGCAAGCTTTTCCCCTACTCTCTTAGTGGAGAAGCTGCTTACTGGCTGAAACAGTTAGAGCCTGGATCGCTGACTACTTGGGAGGACACCAAGAATGCTTTCCTCAACAACTTCTTTGATGAGGCGAGATCCGAGGATCTGAGGACTAAAATCTCTACTTTCAAGCAAGGACCAACTGAAGCATTCAAGGTTTCCTGGGTGCGATTCAAGGCTTATCAGAGAGATTGTCCTCATCATGGTTTCAGCGATGTTCAGCTATTGGGTATCTTCTTCAGAGGGATTGATTGGAGGTACCAGATGGCTCTGGATGCTGCGAGCAACGGGAACTTCAACACTAGATATCCCGAGGATGCACTTGTGCTTATCGAGAATTTGGCTACTAGTAACAGTACCAAGAATGCAGACTTTGAGAGGAAGAGACTTGGTGAGAACATGGATGGAAGTCAGATTGCTGAGGTGAAAGCCAAGATAGACTCTGTGCATAACTTTCTAGTGGGGAAGAAGTCAGTCCAGGTTGCTGCAGAAGTGGAGGCTTTTGAGCCTGAAGAAAAGGATGTTAACTACATCAATGGAGCTGGTTTTCAGGGTCAGAGATTTGGTAATCAGCAAGGGTATCAAAAACCATTTCAGTGCAACAACTACCAAAGGAACTACGGTTCTTCTTCTTACTAGACGCTTCCTGCTCAATCTTCAGATAGTGAGATGAAGTCAATGCTAGAACAAATTCTAGAGGGTCAATAAAAGATGACAGTGAGCTTTAATGGGAAGATGGATGCCATGTACTCTGATCTGAATGGTAAAATCGAGGCCCTCAATCTCCATGTGAAGAAGCTAGACACCCAAGTTGCTCAAACCGCAGAAAATGTAAGAAGGCAAGAAGGTTTCCTCCCAGCCAAGACGGAAACAAACCCGAGGCTACACGTCAATGCCATCATTTTGGGGAGTGAAGAGGAGGTTGAAGAAAATGTGATTGGCGTTCCAGACACCGTGTCGATCGACACAGGTCAAAAATTGCAATACTCAAGTTTACGCAATCGGTGATTCTTCTCTCAGGATCGACACGAGGTCGACAGAGGCATGTCGATCCACACAACACCTCTGTGTCGATCGACACGGGTCCCAGACGAGTCCAAACACTTCTAAACCTTTGGTTCAAGCAGAGGAAAGGGTCTACAAACCTAAGATTCCATTCCCACGGGCTATTTGCGTCGAAACACCAAAGGGGAAAGGGGGACATGCTCAACCACAGCTGAGGAAGTTACAAAAGATAACAAATCCAGGGATGTTCATCGTTCCTTGCTCAATCAAAGGTATGAAATTCAAGAATTCTCTTTGTGACACTGAAGCTAATGTGAATGTCATGTCACAGTCTGTTGCAAGGAAGCTAGGGATTAAAGATCTGCAACCTTCGAAGATGTCTCTCGATCTGGCTGACTTTTCTTCAATAGTCTCGAAAGGATTCATTCCTGATTTGATACTTCAAGTAAGAAATTGTCTGGTTCCGGTGGATTTTCACATTATGGAGACGAAGAATGACAGTGAGACACCATTGATTCTTGGGTCATCATTCCTTGCTACTGTAGGTGCAATTATGGATTTTCCCAATCAGAGAATCTCCCTCTCTAAGATCAATAAGGATGTCTTCTACCCCGCAGTTCGTATCAAGAAGAATTCTTGTATGACCGTTACAAATGGAGGAAAACGGAGTTCAGACCTTGGAGATGACACGAAGAAAATCCTATGTGCCCCACCTAAGACTCCACCCTCTTTGAAATCTGATGGAGACTTGACTGCCTGCAAGGTGAAGCGCAAAAAGACTTCCAAACCTTTCTCCAAGTTCAGAATCATCATCCCCTTAGAGTTAAGGGAGAAAAGAGAGGTAGTTGTTCAAGAGATGCTGCAAACCACCATGAAGCTTTTCCCTGATATTGTTCCTTGGAAGTCTGGAGGTAAAGAGCGATCAAATGCAAGGCTATCAATGGATGAGGGAGACAGAAGGCCCCTCAAAGATCCACCAAAAGCCTGAGTCCTGACACAGTCAAGCTAATGACTAAAAACAAGCGCTTAGTGGGAGGCAACCCACTGGTAAGTCTACTTATTTTCGTTTTATTTTCCCTTTGTTTACTAACTTTTAGTTTTAGTCTAAGTATTTCAGGTTTATTCAAAAAAAAAAAAAAAGAAAAGAAAAGAAAAGAAGACGAGACGAGGAAAAACCAGTGTGTCGATCGACACACTATCCTCGTGTCGATCGACACACCCTGCAACAGGTAAGTTCTCGTTTTTTTTAATTGATTTTTCTTTTTCTTTTCTGTTCTTTCACCAATTTCAGGCTTGATAACACTGGGGACAGTGTTGTTTAAGTCTGGGGGAGGTAGTTACTAACTTTGTGTTCGTTTTTGAGAGTCAGTCAAAGAGGTTTTAGTGAGTCAAAATAGTCAGTTGGAAATAATGATCCTTCTTTTGGTTTAGTGGATTGTTTCTTTTCAGCTGTATGACCATTTTTCCAGGATCGATTTCAGAGTGAGACTAATGGGAAATCCTAAGGTTGACCAATTAACTAGAGACGTCCGTTACTTCCAGCATAATCCGCCCAGGGTTCGAGCTAATTATGCAGCCTCCTCGGCGATTGGTGTTCATAGAGCTTGACTCTTCATTCATACCTGACAAATATAATCTCTGTTGAAAATAATGGTACTCCTCTCCTTCGATTATAAAAAAAAATGGTAAAAAAAAAAAAGAATGATTTGGGGTGATATGATAGTTCTTGAGTATAATATGAGGAAATGAAATTCCAATGAGTCAGTACTCAAGAGATGATCACCTGTAGCTCAAAAAGCAGCAGTCTGAGTCCCTTAGAACGGATGTAGAGGACGAGCGATCTCACGACCCTGTCTCCTCACAAGGAACAATAGTAGTGAAAGCACTGTTTTTGAGTTTCTGAATCGAATAAGTCTGGGGGAGAGAAAAAGTACCAAAGGTTGTATGGTTCACTAGTCATGGTATAGTATGGGAATGAGTGTAGAAGGTTCTTGGCATCGAGATCTGGGATGAGACCCAGCAATGAGGACTAGCGGGTTATGTTGATAAGTCGTGGATGAATTTGGGAGGCTGCGAATGTCTAGGGAGAAGTACATGGCGGTCTGGCTTTAAGTTGGTTGTGCATTATGTGGCTTACTAGTTGAAAGGGTTTGGTCCGGTACTCCAAGGGAAGGTAAGTTTCTGAGTTTTCAAACCTCTTTCACATTCTTAGTATATGTTTTGCTTGAGGGCAAGCAAATGCTAAGTCTGGGGGAGTTGATATATCATGGTTTTTACCCGTTTTTGACCATGATATAAGTCCTTTTTATAGAGTCATTTTGGTATTTTTTGAGTCTTTTAGAGTCTTTGCAGGTTAAAGAACGATTGGAGCTTAATGGAAGCTTTTGGAGCATTTTGGAGCATCGAGGAAAGAAGAGACGAAGTGATCAAGTCAAAGTCGATTTTACAGACCTGTGTCGATCGACACGGACCTGTGTGTCGATCGACACGCACATGTCTGACGAGAATAAAAGAATTTCCTCTTGGGCCCATGAAGCCCAGAAGTTTACAGAAAAGCCCAGTCCGAATTTTAGACTTTATATATAGTTTTACCTTAGGCTTTTAGGTTTTTTGGGATCTTGTTTTTAATTAAGACTTGGAAATTCAGAGATTTACAGAGCTTCTACGAGATTTCAGACTTTCAGACTTCATCGATCTAAAACTCTGTATCACTTACTCTATCTCTTTTATTCAATTTATCTCATTCATAATGTTTACTGCATCTATGTCTGAGTAGTTTGCTTGTTAGGTTTAGGGTAGTTCTAGGGTTTGATGAGAAATTGGTAGGATTGAAACCCTGTTAGGATTTATCTTTATGTTCTTCATCGAGATTGATTTAACTCTTATTTTAGGACTGATCAACTGAAATGTGATATCATAGGTTGCTTTAATAGATGCAAAAGTATTATTAACAACCGGATATAATCTTAGATAAGCAAAATTATCAATTCGCAAAGAAATTTGGCTTAGTAATTTTGTGAACAATTGAACCTGAACTTAATGCTTGTCTTTATTCACTGAATTTGCAAAGAAATTTGGAATTTAGGGATTTAATCATAAATAATCTCTGCAACGAAAGTTGATTGGTTTTATATTCGTGTTTGAGTTCTAGAACCGTTCTTAACAAATCTTAACTGTTTTTATCCTTGTGTCGATCGACACGGACATCCATGTCGATCGACACAGCCGTATTTCAAGTCATTCCTGCGAATTACCCAATGCCTAACCTTTTGTATAATTGATTTCAAGAACTTTATCATCACTCACTGTTTACTTTGCTGTTTACTTTACATTATTACATTGTTTCTTAGCCTAATTTGAATTCATAATTGATTGTGTGAATTGATTCCCTGTGGATTCGATCCCTAAGTACTACATCGATCTCTTAATTTGAGAAAGTAGCTCAGGGCAAATTTGAGCATATCAAGTACATACATCAAACCATCCTATTTTTCTTAGGAATTTGTTTAGATTTCTAAACTAATATACAAAACACTCACAAAAATTTTGACCAACAGCAAGGTGAATCATGATGTCTTCTTTTTTTTTTGCTATGGAATTAACAAACAAATTAGCTTTGCGTTTATAAGTTAAAGATGACAAGATTTCTGATATCAAGCATAGCAAAAATTTGGAATTTCTTTGTTCTTCTCCCATTACTTCTCTTCTCTGCGTAGATCTTCCTGTTATGTTGTCTTTTTCCATATATTTTTTCCTTCTCCTCTACTTAAGTTATCTTGGTATGTGTAGGAGCCAAAACTATCACAATTAGATTTGTAAGGGTTTCGAGAGGAAGCAGAGATTTCTAGGTTAAGTTACGAAAACGATGAGCAAAGAAAAGTATGTTATTGCTGTGTGTGATTTTTGTGAACAAAGTTGCGGATACCCCTTTCGAGGGTTTGTGCATCAATATATATAATCCCCTAAGTCGGCTAAGTCCTTTCCTAAGAGATCAACTTCTTTTTTCTAAGTCTTCGCGGATTCCTTTTTTCATTACGTCGGTCGTGTTGAAGCGGGCTTCGTTATCGGGCCGGCTTCTTGCGCGGGAAGCCCTCTGGTCTTCGTCATTATCCTGGCAAGTCTTCAGTAGCCAATGTCATCGCGGCCAGCGATGACATCGGTGGAAGAGAAGACGTCGCGGGCAGAGAAGACGTCGCGGGCAGAGAAGACGTCGCGGGCTGAGGTTGACGTCGCGGGCAGAGAAGACGTCGCGGGCAGTGTAATGTTGCTGAGAGCCAGACGTCTTCGGCATTGCTGCCAGAAGAGAGGACTCAGAAGGTTCTCTTCACAGCGCGGAGAAGACTCAGGAAAGGAGAGCTGCTTCATCCTCTTGTTAGGAAATGACTTAAGGGAATCGCCTAACATCTCGTACGTTAACGCGATTTCGTGTTTATGCGCTGCACTTGCATAACTTTGGACTCCAACGTTGAGCGGGTGAAATCCGACCCCAACAGTTAGCCCTCCAGCTCAGTAGTGTTAGCGATAACGGTATCGAGTTTGAGACTATCGAATTCCGACGTTGTCGTCCAAAGTTATGATGTTGCTGTTAGCGTGATGCTGTTGGCTCGGGCCGTTAGTGTGTGTCGACTCTGTAAATGTAGCGCTTCGACTGCTAAAGCCGTCACCACTGTAATAGAAGACGAAAGTTATATATTTGTTTTGTGTTGGAGATTTTAAGACTCCATATGTTTTACGAAGATTTTAAGACTTCGCGTTCTGATCATAGATATCTACAATGCCTTAGGCAGCGGGAAAATGATTTCCGGAAATGATAGTGCTGTTGAAGAAGCCGGGGCCCGTTTGTGAAATGAGAAGAAGAAAATATCTTTCTTTTTATTTTTCTCTTTTCTTCTTCTCTTCTCTTCCCCTTTTTTCTTTTCTCTTCTTCTTCTCCTTTCTTTTGCCGCCTGTCGCGACCCTTGAACCACCGCTGTCGCGTCTTCCCACGCGACTGCCGCCGACGACCCGCCGTTGTCACGTGCTTGCAATACTCGGTGAGTTTTCACACCCTTCCACATTTCTCCTAGCCTTCTATAGCTTCCCTTGTGAATTCCATGTTTATAGATCTAGGTTTGTAGGAAGAAGAAGCTTCGCCTAGCAAATTGTAGCAAACCCTAGATTTTTGATCTTTGTTGAAAATTGATGTAGGTAATTTGAAGGTTATGGATAGGACAAAAATTCGCTTGGTTGAAGGAGTGGAACCCGACGTCCACGACGATGGTGGGCGAACGCAACGTTACCGCATTTGGTACGACAGAAGGCGCCGATGTCTCACTGGCGGCAGAATGCGACGCCGACGTCTCGCTGGCGGTGGAGCGCGACGCCGATGTCTCGCTGGTGGTAGAACGCGACGCCGATGTCTTGCTGGCGGCGGAATGCGACGCCGACGTCTCGCGGTTGGCGGGCGAGGACGCCGATGTCTCGCAAGTGACGGATCGTGTCACCGAGATCTCGTTGGCGGCGGAACGCGACGCCGATGTCCCGAGGTCTTCGGCTTGTGGCACCGAAGAGTCGGGTCCTTTCTCCCACGACGCCGATGTCCCGACGATTCGCTTCACCGAGAACTTGCGGATCCCTCGCCGAGATGCTGGTGTCTCGCAAGACACCGAGATGCCGATGACTCGCGGATCCCTCGGCATGATTCTTCTAAATGACGAGGACCCAAGGCTTCCGCTTGGTGACGTTGATACACAGCTACCGTTGCCTTCTTTCTCTTCGTTCAACTCGCGAGCTTCGATCGTTGAAAGAGATGACGAAGCTGCATTTGTCAAGGTTGAGCAGGCAGCGACGACTAAGAAGAAACCAAAGGCTCCGACTCGACCAGACTCTCCTGGGTCTTCTCTTTCAGATGCTGAGTCGCCGAGACTTCTCCGGGAGAGGTGCGTGATCTCGGAGGAGATTGTGTTGATCGCCCCTGGCTCTGCTGACAGGGCCAACGCCCCGGCTCCAGGGTACTTTACTCTCTATGAGAACTACTTTAACTAGTGCTTGCTTCAGTTCCTGGTGCCCGGATGTCTTTTTCATTTTCTAGCAGCAAACAACGTCTCCCTTGCTCAGGTTAACCCAAAAGACCTCAGACATCTCATCGGCATCTACGTGCTGAGCAGGGTGCATGGCGTTGAGATTAGCACCGAGCATTTGTCCTGTTTGTTGGACTTCAGGACTCGCGGTCGGAAGGAAGAGCTCAAGTACAGTATCACTCCCATGGCGGGCCGGGGACTCATCGACGGGTTCCCCAGCAAGGACGAGCACTTTGAATACCGTTTCTTCTTTGCTGAGATTTCATAGAAGACCGCTGAAGCTGGCTGCGTTGCTCTGGTCAAGGCGAGATGAGAGATAAGAGGTAACCAACACTTAGCTTCTTTTGTTTTTTTTTTGTTTTACCTCATATGTTAACTTTTAAGTTGTCTTTTGCAGTGAAGCCTGTCTTCCCCGTGATTGATGCCAGCATTGTTGCTGTTATGCACGGGGCTCTCGCCTCCGAGAAAGATCATCAGATAGGATCGTTCAGTCGCCAGAGGATAGAGAAAGCGCTTTCCACCACGGTCATCCCGGGAAAGATTCTCGACCGGGGCGAAAAAAGACTGTCGCCTCGCCAGAAAGCAGAGATGGCAAGGGTGTCGACTGATAGGGCCGCGATGCTGACATCTTAAG